>CM031946.1:27115250-27202750 GCA_018749465.1 Paracanthobrama guichenoti | reverse complement strand
AAATACATACAAGCTAAATCTCTGTGAGTCAGCTCTAGTTCAGTAGTTCAGCTGACTGGTAGGAGTGTGAATTAATAAAGGAATACAGATTATACAGATAATTAATACTTAGGCATTCAAGATTTACATCCAATATCAATTGATTTTTTTGATTATATTAATAGATAACGCTGTCATGAAAACATTAGAAGTTGATTTGTAAAGTTACATGATCAGTCACATGTTTGTGTTGTGGTTCATTCACACTGGTGAACTACAGGTGTCGTGCATGCGCTGTGATTCAAATGCTTAGAAACTGAATCATTTTGAGAAGCATTTGATTCAATTGAATCTGAATTGGTTTCGAAAAGCTCCGTTTCTCTAGCATTACTTGCCAGCGACCAAACAGCGAGTTTATGATGAACTGCTTCACAATAAACGGGACGAATCAGACGCACGTTTTCAATTTCTCATGTATTGATGTAAACTATGCTCATTCATATTATATACATTATAATGTTACATTCAAAAATAATTATTTCATTTCTAAATTCTCTATAAAATTGTAAAAATGGGTTGTAATGATTTATACACTTTAAAGGATTAAAAGCACAAACCTTTCTTCAACCAAATCACAGCTGCAGGAGCGCGGCGCAGTGTTATGACATCACGACGCCACGCCAAAATAAAAGTCCCGTTCACAAACTCAAAATAATAGAAATTCACACACGGCATAAACTTATAGATAAGCAGTAAACGAAAAAAGAAAAATAAATATAAATATAATTTGTATTATTAAAAGGTAAAAAAATATATATATATATATATATATATATATATATATATATATATATATATATATATATATATATATATATATATATATACACATATATAATCACTCTATACATTTTCAGGGTCATATCAACACCTAAAAATAAGTGTAAACGAGAAACCAACACTTTATGAGGGTTACACTGGAACATAAAGTCCACACTTTTTCAAGATGGCTTAGTAACTATTAGTTTGCAAATAAATAGCTAAGATTCCACGAAACTACCCAGAACAATTTGTCTCAGGAAAATTAAAAAAGCTAGTTACAAAAGCTAGTTAGTTGTAACACGCATGGTTTAACACTTTCCACACATGCCAGGATGACGAAGCTTTGTGTATTTACTAGTTGCCATATCAACATTATTTAGAGAAAAAAATTCGCCAAAATTAAGAAATCTTTGGAAGGTATCACTGAACATTTATTTAACCAAAGCAAAAGTAAATTTCTTAAGTTTGTTTTTTTTGTGTGTGTGTGTGTGTGTGTGTGTGTGTGTGTGTGTGTGTGTGTGTGTGTGTGTGTTTAAAATAAGACAAATCTGATATTATTTTAGTCTTATATCTGTTATTTAACAGTTGAGATGGTTCTTTAATGCTGATCTAACCAGCAGAAGACATGAGCCGCGGGTTAAATCCCAGTTGCGCAGGCGAGGTGCATTGTAACAGTGCGTTACAATCAGCCCCTATTAGAAATATGCTGGTATATTCTATACTTTTATGCATTTTTTTGAGAAACCATGAGAAAAGGGTGAATAATGACTGAGAGTCAATGTTCAGAAATTATTATGTTTTTAACTATGCTGTATAGCTGTGTTTAGCGATGTGTTTGTTGTCAAACTCAAAAATTTGTTTATTTTAATTATTAAAAAATGCCATTATTTTATTTTTTTAAATTAATAATTGTATTTTATTGACAAAATATTTTAGTTGATTATATTTTTATAATCAACTAAATCAACTATAATCAACTTGTTGATTATGATAATATTTTTTTGATTATATCAGGTAACATTTTAAGCTGTCATTTGGTCATGTTACAATGTGCCCCTCACGTTACAGTGTTAAAATCAGTGAGAGTGTAAAATCTCACTTTTATTGGGAGAAACGCAATAGATTATATAGAAAGAGTACAAGAGGTGGAGTACGGATATAACCAATGAGAGAGAGAGAATACATCATATAGCTCATGGTATAGGAATGTGCTTACATATAGAAAACAAGTCTAAATATGGTCATCTCCTGGTGAAACATCCAGGTTTTCCTTGAGCTCCTGAAGAACCTTCAATACCAAACAGGGACACTGTCCTACCTCCCATTCACTCTTACCAGAACCTGTTCCTTATATGGACTGGTTCCAGCACATACAGAAAACCATATGTTAGAACATAGAAACAGAGAATACAGCTTCCACACAGGACAAAAACCCTCTGTCCCCTTTCCTTCCATGCTGAGACCAACATGAAATCTATCGAGTATGCTGGAAAGAAAGTAATGTTTACAAATCCTGATTTGATCAAGTTATCTTTAGGATCTTTGCTAAATAAATGTATTTGTTAAATACCGTTGCATTAGTTAGTTATAGAAATTAATGATTTTCATTGTTTTTAACCCTCTGGGGTCGGCTGAGACACTGGCGCAAAAAACGCAGCAGTGTTTTTTGCACTACCCCTGCATTTTTTTCCTACAGAATTAATTTACATGAATGTAAATTAATTAATTAATGTTACAGGTGACTAATAATGACAAGGACACAGTTTAACAGAGACTTAACTTTACTCTGTTCACAGTGCAATGCAATAGTAAATGTCAGTGTGTCTATACTGTTCCTTGTTCCTTGTTATTTGAGGAAGCCAAACACATGTCTACATACGTCATTAAGAGAAATGATCTGTTGGCATATTTGTTTCACATCAATATTGTCCAGTTTGTCCTGGTGGACATGGCACACAGCAATACTGTTAAGTCTCACTTGTTGTTCTGAGCCATGTTTTCAGTCTCCTAAGAGCACTGAAACTTTCAGCCTCCGCTGATGAGACTGGGATAACTAAAAGTGACGTGTTGTTTTTTTTACATTTTATGAGAACTTTCCATAGACAATGATTTTTATACTGTACAAACTGTTTATTCTCTCCCTTTACACTAACACTACTCCTAAACCTACCCATCACACAAAACTTTCTGCACTTTCACATTTTCAAAAAACATCACTTAGTATAATTTCAAATCACCTTTATTTATATAGCGCTTTTTACAAGTCCAGTTGTTTCAAAGCAGCTTCACAGTGTTAACAGGAAAATAATGCAACAGAATTTGATTCGGCTGTACAGCCGCTCTGGTGAAAACGGTGATGTTATCCAGCTAATTTCAATTATCATATAGTGTCAATGCGAGCAGATGCGGTAATATAGTTGTAATTTAGGTGTCCCCAACTGAGCAAGCCAAAAGCCAGAGGCAACAGTGGGAAAAAACCAAAACTCCTTCAGGGCCAGAATCACAAAGAAAAAAGAAACCCTGAGAGAAACCAGGCTCAGTCGGGGTGCCAGTTCTCCTCTGGCCGACGAAAAGACAGTGTATGATTATAATTCTGGCAACATTTCAGGTCTTAAGTCATATTAGGTAAATACATATTCGTAAAATAGTAGAGATTGATAATGTTCTATGTGTATGCCATAGTAAAGAGATGCGTTTTTAGTCTAGATTTAAACTGACAGTGTGTGTCTGCTTCCCGAACAATGCTAGGAAGACTGTTCCAGAGTTTAGGTGCTAAGTAGGAAAAGGATCGACTGCCTGTAGTTGATTTTGATATTCTAGGGATTATCAACTGGCCAGAGTTTTGAGACCGCAATAGACGTTACATTTGTAACTCTGATGAGAGCAGTCTCAGTACTATGATACGGTCTAAATCCTGACTGGAAATCCTCACAGATACCATTTCTTTCTAAAAAGGAACATAATTGTGAAGACACTGCCTTTTCCAGTATTTTTGACAGAAAGGGTAGATTTGAGATTGGCCTGTAACTGACTAATTCTGTAGGATCAAGTTGTGTTTTTTTTTAATAAGTGGTTTGATAATAGCCAACTTAAAAGTTTTCGGAACATATCCTAATGACAAGGATGAATTAATGATATTAAGAAGAGGATCTATGACCTCTGGTAGCATCTCTTTTAATAGCCTAGTCGGTTATAGGGTCGAGCATACATGTTGTTGATTTTGATGATTTAAGGAGTTTAGCCAATTCTTCCTCTCCTATAGTAGTGAACGAGTGTAATTTTTCCTCAGTGACACAACAATGCTCTGTCTCATGTGACACTGTAGTAGACGGCTGCATGGTTATAATTTTCTTCCTAATATTATCAATCTTACACGTAAAGAAGTTCATAAAGTCATTACTGCTGTGCTGTTTACAACCATCAGAAGTAGAAGCTTTATTTTTGGTTAACTTAGCCACTGTATCAAATAAATACCTAGGGTTGTGTTTGTTTTCTTCTAAGAGAGTCGAGAAATAAGCAGATCTAGCAGTTTTTACGGCCTTTCTGTATGCGATCATGCTCTCTTTCCATGAATTACGAAAAACTTATGATCAACAGGAAAGGTAACGACTGTGTGAGTACTATATCATTTTTCTCATTGTTTTCTTGATCAGCTGTTATTTAGAATGTTTGTCTGTGTAGTGTAGTGTGCTGTGTGGTGAAGTAGCGTTTGTTCACGTGTTGGTCACGTGGTCTTGCGTGAGGGAACAGTTTTGACGAGGCGTGGCCTAAGCCAACGTGGTATATTAGCATTGCATTGTTTACATTCAGTTTGAGAGAAGCATTCGATAAACAGGAAAGGCAACGACTGTGTGGTGAAGTAGCGTTTTTTCACATGGGCTTGCGTGAGGGAACAGTTTCGACGAGGCCTGCTGTATTCAATAACGAGTGTACATAAATAGAGTAGTACTCTGCGGCAGCCCTGGTGTGAAGCCCTCATCGTGTGAAGACCGAAGAGTGTAAAGACCAGCGACTTTACTCTGTGCGACTCCACTCGAGCAAGGACACTGACAAGGCACTTGAGTATAGCTTTCTTTTCACTTTTACCCCTTTTGTGTTTAGCTTGTTTTCATCTGTTTATTTCTCTGACCCATATTCACCATGTGCTTTCAAATCTCTACTATTACTACTACCACCCGTAAATCACGCTCTGTGTATTCAAGACACCGTAATCCTAATAATCTGCTTATGGTACCGATTTCCTCTGCCACTTTACTGTCCATTCCAATTGGTCTCTGGAATTGCCAGTCTGCTGTAAACAAAGCAGACTTTATTTCATCTATCTCCGCTCATTCATATCTCAGTCTCATGGCCCTAACTGAGACCTGGATCAAACCAGAGGACACGGCCACTCCTGCAGCCCTCTCAAATAAATTCACTTTTTCTCACACTCCTCACCCGATTGGGAGGGGTGAAGGTACTGGTTTGCTCATCTCAAATGATTGGAAATTTGAGTCCATAACATCTCTATCTGCCAACAGTTAATTTGAATCACAATCACTATCACTCACCCTGCTAAAATCCATGTTGTAGTTGTTCATCGCCCGCCAGGTCAACTGGGTAACTTCCTGGAGGAGTTGGATATGTTACTCTCCAACTTTCCTGAAGATGGCACTCCCCTGGTACTGCTTGGTGACTTCAACATCCACCTTGAAAAACACCAGGCTGCAGATTTCACCTCTCTACTCACCTCATTTGACCTTAAGCGAGTGTCTACTACGGCTACTCACAAATCAGGTAATCATTTGGACCTTATCTACACACGCTACTGCTCCACAGACAACACTTTAGTTACTCCATTGCACACCTCCGACCACTTCCTCATCACTCTTAACCTCATACTGACTCCTGACACAACACACACTAATCCGCAGATCACCTTTCGGCGTAATCTACATTCGCTCTCCCCCTCTCGCCTATCCACTATGGTTTCATCCCCGCTTCCTCCACTGTCTCAGTTCTCAGCACTGGACACTAACAGTGCTACTGACATTCTTTGCTCCACTCTAACATCTTGCTTAGACAGCTTTTGCCCCCTTTCATCCAGACCAGCCCGCACCTCCCCCTCTGCCCCTGCTGTCTGATGTTCTCCGTGAACATCACTCTGGACTCAGGGCGGCAGAGAGGAATTGGCGCAAATCGAAGAACTCTACTGACCTTATCTTAGATCAGTCTCTTCTCGCTTCTTTCTCTGCAAATGTCTCCACTGCCAAAACTACATACTATCACAACAAAATCAACAACTGCTCTGACTCTCGCACACTTTTCAAAACATTCTCCTCTCTTCTTTGTCCTCCTCCCACCACTCCGTCATCAACTTTTACAGCTGATGACTTTGCATCATTCTTCACAAACAAGACCTCATCCATCAGCAGCCAATTCTCCACACCACAAACTGACACACACATCTCAACAACCAACACACACATGCTCCCCTCCTTCTCTATGCTCTCTGAAGCAGAAATCTCCTTTCCAATCACCCCACTACCTGTCCGCTTGATCCTATCCCCACTCACCTGATTCAGGCCATTTCTTCTTCAATTATTCCTGCACTCACTCACATTGTCAATACCTCTCTTCACACCGGGACCTTTCCCACAGCATTTAAGCAGGCTCGGGTAACCCCACTGCTTAAGAAACCCACTCTGAATCCAGCACTTATAGAAAAATACAGACCGGTATCCCTTCTTGCTTTTATTGCAAAAACACTCGAGTGAATTGTGTTCAACCAACTCTCTATGTTTCTTGAACAGAACAACCTCCTGGACAGCAACCAATCCGGCTTCAAAAGCGGCCACTCAACTGAGACTGCCCTGCTCTCGGTTACTGAAGCACTGAGACAGGCAAGGGCAGCTTCCAAATCCATAGTACTCATCCTACTGGAATTGTCTGGAGCTTTTGACACAGTTAACCACCAGATCCTCCTGTCAACTCTCGTGAAGATGGGCATCTCAGGAACTGCTCTCCAGTGGATCAAGTCTTATCTCTCAAGTAGGTCCTTCAGTGTGTCATGGAGAGGTGAAGGGTCTAAGTCACATCATCTAGCTACTGGAGTTCCCCAGGGCTCAGTGCTTGGACCACTTCTCTTCTCCATCTACATGTCATCACTGGGATCTGTTATCCAGAAACATGGCTTTTCCTATCACTGCTATGCTGATGACACTCAACTCTACTTCTCATTTCAACCAGATGATCCCACAGTTGGTGTTCGTATCACTGCCTGATTGACAGATATTTCTGGCTGGATGAAGGAACAACACCTTCAACTCAATCTGGCAAAGACGGAACTCCTTGTGGTCTCAGCTAACCCAGCACTTCACCATACTCTCTCCATTCAGCTCGGTTCATCATCCATAACTCCGTCCAGGACAGCCAGGAACCTTGGAGTTGTGATTGATGATCAGCTAAAATTCACTGACCACATCACTGCAACAACCCGGTCCTGCCGATTTGCCCTATACAACATTAGGAAGATTAGACCCTTCCTATCAGAGCAGGCCACACAACTCCTGGTACAAGCCCTTGTTCTCTCCAGACTGGACTACTTTAATACTCTTCTAGCGGGAACTTCCAGCATGCACTATCAAACTCTTGCAACTGATCCAGAATGCAGCAGCGAGAGTGGTCTTTAATGAGCCGAAGAGAGTTCACGTCTCGCCTCTCTTCATCAGTCTGCACTGGCTGCCAATAGCTGCTCGAATCAAATTCAAGGCACTGGTGCTGGCCTACAAGGCAACTACTGGCTTTGCACCAACATACCTAAACTCGCTTGTTCAGACTTACACACCCTCCAGAAGCTTTAGCTTTTTCTGTTTGTCCATTTAAAATTATATATATATATATATATATATATATATATATATATATATATATATATATATATATATATATATATATATATATATATATATATATATATATATATATATATATATAGTTCTGTCCTATGTGTTCTGTGCTAGATTAACTGAGACTTGTTACAGCACTTGCATATTGTTGCCCTTGACTGTTTTTAGTTGCTTCTATTGCTTTCATTTGTAAGTCGCTTTGGATAAAGCGTCTGCTAAATGGCTAAATGTAAATGTAGCTTTAGCAGAAGTGAGTGAAGAGCAAAAAGAGAGAGGGAAGTGAAATATGGAAATATATTAGCTATAAAAATTAAGAAAGAAATTCAAAAACCAAGGGAGAGTTTACTAGTTAACTGTCACTAACTAATTCAGTCGCACATTCATGCATGTATTTAAAAAAAAAAAAAAAAAAGTGGTTAAATACATAATGGAACAGTTTGAGATTATGGCTTTATTGTAAAATACATAAGTAATTTATTACTTTAGTAATTACATAAGTTAATAATTGAACCTTGAATGTCACGGTCTTAATTCAAAATGATTTTTAGACAAAACTACTTAAAATCTAATGAATAAATTAAGCAAAATATTGTCATTTGATGGTGTTTCCTTATTACTGTGAAAAGAAAGTATGACTGTTCAAGTCTTGGTATTAGTATCTAAATTAGTATCATGCGGGCAGGGCTTATATGCTCCGAGAACGGACACTGCACTAGTGATACAAAACACACAGGTCTGTTACGTCCCAGTAACAACTTCCTATATTTCATTCAGATTGACAATAACGGGTAATAGACTTGCTGCGATAGTCTGTGTTACCGGTTACATCACTTGCCCACCGTGGAAATGCACACGGCCGCACTGTCATTCGTTCACGGCCACACAGAGCACAAGCATTGTAATGTGACGGTAAGGGAAAATTTACGGGTAGAAAGGCTAACGGGTAGAAAGGCTAATACATTTTGATTCTATTATTCTATTTTCCACAATGTCAAACCAACGCAGCTGAACCCAAAATGCAAGCTCAGGCATGCTTATGCAGTTGTGCGCTCTAGACAGAGAATACTCCGTTGCAGTATTGTATTTGTGTTGAGTATTGTATTTCGCCAGATTTTAAAGTGTAAACATTTAAGCGCGAATGAGAACCGTTTCGAGGGGGATGCCAGGTGTGTGGGAAAATTTAATTCCAAAATTGAAAATCGAATACCAACCCACCAAACAAATATTCAAATATTCTGGTCCAGCCCTTTAAATGTTAATGCGTTGTGAAGAGAATACATGTCACATACTCCAGTCCAGAATGGTCATTCATACATTTGGAAGTCTGCTCAAGCTGTCACATTAATCTTTTCACCTTTATTGCAATACAGTATGTACATTAATACAAATCCAACAGCATGTCATAAATGCTGTTGATGACAACATAAGTTATAGCCGTAATTCAACTATACTATACCTGTTCTATGTCCATGCAGCATATATTCTCTGGCATTTTACAACAGTTCCCACAAGGGCGATTTATAGATAATCATGACGGAACTTGAAGATAGTTAACTCCACATCAACTACATACATTCATCAATTAACCATTCAGAAACCATTGTCCGACTCTAGTTCGAACACATAAGGCTGAACACTGCTTAGTTTCTGGAGCATGAGCTCTTCTTGAAAGGGGACCAGGAGCACCAGCTCATTTGCATTTTTAAAGGGACACACACAAAAACTCTGTGTTTTTCCTTATCCTTGCCTTTCCAAAGACTAATAATAATCACCACAGCGAGATGCTCCAGTCCAGTCACCTCCATCTGCATGTAAAAAGATAATAGGCCAAACCACTGTCCGGAGGATTTGCAGCCCCACTCGCAGCGTCGAGGGATATCACAAGGTGCATCAGTGTTTTCATGGCAAAAGATAGGAGCCGTTTCTGCCGTAGTAAATGCATTCCAGTTCCTCTTCTACAACTTTTGCAAGTGTAATGATACAAATAAAATAAATATTAAAATCCTGCCTTTATAACAATGCGAAACCCCTGTCACTGTTGTACTTAAATTTGACTGGAGGTACTTAAAATTTCAATTGAGGAGTTATTTGACATAATATATATTAAAAATATGCAGAATTTTATCTGAGAAATAAAATGACACTTTCATTTTATAATTTGTCTTAAAATTTTGTTATGAGAAAAATTTATTGTAAAATCGTGAGTTGAGTGAATTGTTACATCCCTATACACTTATTTACATCTTGTAAAAAGGGGGCATAATAGGTCCCCTTTAATGGAAGGCGACACTGATCTCTCTAAAAACATTTCTTTTTCAATATCAAACCTCGGTTCCTCACAAAATCCCTTATATTTTGGGCCGTTCTTTCTCTCAGAACAGGGTCCTCTGCAGTCTTGCACTTCTCACACTCTGCCTTTGTTGCGAGGCGTCCCTTTGAAATATGGACGTTGAAATGTTTCATGACAGCATTCACTTCATTTGGGCTCCATAGCCTTTTCACAGTTTTCCTCGATTTGCTCTCTGCAAAACAAACAAACATATAGGTATACATGTATGTGTATGTATACAAGTATATAACTTTTATATACCCAAATGTTTAAATACCTCTAGAGTTTTCAGTTTCATCCTGATCAGTTTTTCTTTTCCCTGAGGGGAAAAAAGTAACAATTACAATGTATTCCAGCCAATCCAAACGAACTCTCTGAAATATCACACAGGAAAACTAGTCTCTGGTCCTGAGTAACATGAAAAGGACCACATTTACACTGAATTACTGTGGAAGCAAAAAAATAAATGAACATACATAGAGGTAGTGTGACCACCTCTGTGAAAGCAGAAATGTTGGAAGTTTACTGGTCTGGAGCATTCAGCTGTGTGCACACATAAAATTGTACATTGTACAAAAAAGTTACTATTTTTAAAGCTGCAGTCTGTAACTTTTTGCGCTCTAGCGGTTAATAAACAGAACTGCATGCATCTTGCGGAAGAACACTGCAGTCGGAGCTACTTCTCTGTTTTTGTCTATGGCGAGTCACGCAGGGACTGCGCTCTCCGTAGCGGTTCCTACCAGACCGGTCTGAAATAGTCCCAATATAAACCCTTATTATAAGTGTACCATAATGATTCAGGGTAAGACAAAAACACGGTTTTGAAAATGGAGTCATGTTGTACATTCTCATTATATAATTTTTGTAAATCTTGAACACCAAAAAAGTTACGGACAGCAGCTTTAATGTTTTTGAAAGAAGTCTCTTATGATCATCAAGTCTGCATTTTCTATTTTAATATACTTTAAAATATATTTTATGTGATGGAAAGCTGAATTACTCTAGTCTTCAGCGTCACATGATCCTTCAGAAATCATTCTGATATATCAGGGATGCATTCAGGGGTGAAAAAAGTGACAAAGACTGAAATATCTGGATTAAGTTGTCTGACTTAATTACTGTGCATTCTTGTGTTCATTGGAAAGGGCAGAGATATAGGAGATATACACACACACACACACACTTGAAACCATGATCGGCAATGCAGCAATTGGCTGGCATTAAGACAGCAACATAATGACGACATATTAAAAAAGAAAAAATTACATCACACAAGAAAAACCTGAATATCTGGACTTATAAGGAAACTGCGGTGACTGGGAGGGTGTCCGGTTCACTTAGTTTTGTCGTGGCCACAACATATAAACTTGTGGGAATGTGATAAATCGTGGCCACAAGATCATTATGTTGTGGTCATGCGATGTAAAGTCATGGACTCGAGATCCTATGTATACATCTATTTTTCTCAAGGTCACGAGTTAAATACGTAAACAACCTGCATGACCATAGCAACCTGGAATGATCAGAAATGAATAAGCCTATAATAATAATAATAATAATAATAATAATAATAATAATATTTATTTTTAAATAACAAAAAGCGTGGAATAAAAAAAAACGCGCAGAATATCCTATACCAAACCAAAGCTAATCTTGACAAATTGTATATAATCGGAAACCTCAGAGACTGTATTGACTGACTGTTTCATATTTAAGATTACGTAGTGACAGTAATTTATTCATTTGTGACAAGAAAATGTACCAAAAAACTGATTAGTCACTCCAGAGAAGGTCTCTAGAGTCTAGTGGCGGCATGCTTTACACCACTGCATCCGACGCTTTGCATTACACTTGGTGATGTAAGGCTTGGATGCAGCTGCTCGGCCATGGAAACCCATTCCATGAAGCGCTCTACGCACTGTTCTTGAGCTAATCTGAAGCCCACATGAAGTTTGGAGTTTCTGTAGCTATTGACTGCAGAAAGTTGGCGACTTCTGTGCACTGAGAGCCTCAGCATGCGCTGACCCCACTCTGTGATTTTACGTGGCCTACCACTCTGTGGCTGAGTTGCTGTTGTTCCGTTCGGAAAGACCCGCCCCCTTTAGTTACTGTTGCTATGTCAGACAAGCCATGGTGGTCTCACACCACACACGTTCTCACGTAGAGAAAATACATCACATCATCAAAGAGGACACTGACAACACGCCGACAGACAGGACAGAACAAGTTACTTTTGTTATGAAACAAAGTCTCAACTTTAAAATTGTCATTTAAGAAATTTAAACTACAAATACCATTTTATGGCTGTAGCGCCTCAGTTAAGCTGCTCGTGAACCAATCATCTCTTCCTTCTAGTTCATTGATAAGAATCAAATTAACATGAATGAACACTAAAACAAATGTTGTTTCAACCACGGAAAGACGTCAGTACACACCCTTTTTTCAAGTTCAAGGGGAAGGGGAAGAGGACAGGCCGACTCGGTTTCAGCTACTCTTTCTGATACTGAAGAGAGATGGAATGATTCAGACACTGTACCACCTACGCCCATCTTCAAGCCTCAAGTTATTTCTAAAGATTACAGCCCCAATTCAGCCCTAAGAGTTATTTCAACTTTTTTTTTTTCATCCGATGTCTGCCAGAGCATTATAGAAAACACAAATGCCTACTTTGCTGAGCACCAGAGCAGCACAAGGAGACTAAAGCAGGAGATGTGCCAAAAGGACTCGTTTAGTTTCCTTTCAGTTGGGTACATTACATGGGTCTGGTAAAGCTAACAGCAGTGCAAGACTACTAGAATGGATCCAGGCTTTTCAATTTTAGCGTTCCGTCATCAGTCAGGTCCTGCAGAAGATTCCAGGCAATCTCCAATGCACTTCACATCAGTGATCCAAAGGTGGATGTGGAAAACATCAAGAAAAGAGGTACCCCTGATTACTCCTGTGCACAGCGAAGCCCTTATGTGCTATTTATAAATAATGTAATATAATAGTAATCAGGGTGGGAAATTAACTTTTTTGCCCACCAGCCACAGTGACTAATGGATGCCCAATTTTACCAGCCACTTGTATTTTTTACCAGCCACTTTTTCCGGAATTCAAATTTATAAAAGAAATTGCACTAGCATAGTATGGGGTGAATTAAGGTTGATTGGGACACTTTTGCTCCAGTCATTTCAATGGCAAAAACTAGTTTACAACTGATTTTGTAAACTATTGATTTTGTAAATTCTGTAAATAGTTGCTTTAGTTTTTCAGTAACTCTATATCCATTATAATTCGCAGTTTATTGCATATTTATTTGAATGAATTACAAATGTAACAAATGCTTTTTTGAAAGGACGCCTAGACTTTTCTTGACATAAAAAGCTTTTTGGTCACGCTACACTGCTACTTGCTGGATAAAGTAGTTAGCTACTGGAAAAGCTACATTGTTTTAAAAGTAGCCTAAATGAGCTATTGAAAAATTTAGTTAAGCTAGTGTCGCAACTTGTATCTCGTTACTGCCCAACACTGGCTGTGTGACAGTGCACTTGAATGACTCATGGTCTTTTATTACCTCTAATTTAAGGCTAGTTGTTCCTCTAACGAATGAATTGTTTGCATTTTCTGACAACTGCTTCCATATTTACCCTTGCATTGAAGACAAAAGTGTCTCCAAAGCATGCAGCACTTCATTCATGCCTGAGGCAGGTGGATAAACTGTACCAGGTTCTGCCGAAAGATTGAGGATACACTGAAGTTACGAGGTTTATTCACAAGCTCTTAGCATCAAGTTCAATTAAAGTTCTGGTGTAAAGTAAAGGCAAACAAAAATAAATTAGTTATTTACCAGTATTCATTCTAATAAGAATGGTCAAAACTACCGACTTTGGTACCAATTTTCAAAAAATGTAACGCTACCAGCAGTTCCCTCTAGCAGTGGTACTTTTGACAATTTGAAATGTTAAAATACTGATTCTGCTTGGAGCGAACTGGTGGATTCTACATTTAGAAACTGAAAACCATACTTAAAATGATCATCAGAAACCTGATGTACTTAAAACACTATACCAACCTCCAGGGCCAAGCTCGGAGTCTTCATCATCTTCATCACTTATTTCTTCCTCATCTAATTCCAGATCAATTTCATCTATAGAAAAGCATTTGAGAAACCCCCCACACACATTAGTACATATACATATATATATACATATATACATATATATATACATACATATATACATACATATATACATATACACATACATATATACATATACACATACATATATACATATACACATACATATACATATACACATACATATATACATATACACATACATATATACATATACACATACATATATACATATACACATACATATATACATATACATATACATATATATATATATATATATATATATATATATATATATATATATATATTCTAAACTTCCATTATGAAAGTAACTTTTAAAAATTCCAAATAAGTTCCAAGTTTTTTAATTTCCCTGTTATTGTACTGTAACATTATTATTATATAAACTCATGCACATACCTTCTATCTCAATTTCATCAAGAGACTTTCCTTGAAATTTGCAAGAGTTCCTTTCTCCATTGCCAAGAGCAGCTTTGAAATTTTAGCAATTTCTATTGTTGCATCTGGCAACCGATAATAGTCTCTATGGACCTGAATGTCACGGCCCAAAAAGTTGGCTAGTTGATCAAGCTCATTATCCTTAAGATTAAGTATCTGGGACATTGTTGCCACCTGCTTACGTAGCTTTGTAGACCGGAGATATTCTGGGTGCTGTGCGCCACACTGACTAGTAAAAAGCCTGATGCAGTCCTGTCCTCTGTAGAAACTGGTGGGTGAGCACTTTGGTCTTCCAAATAGGAAGGGGTTGTCCCGGTCTACTTCACATGAATCTCTCTTGTCCACAAGAAGTTGGATTGCTCTGACAAGTTCAGGGTTTAACAAAATTGCAACTTTTCTCCCTTTCTTGTCCATTATTTCCACTCTGCTGAAATGCTTGGACATTTTTTGCTCAAATGGAGAGAGACCGACGGCTATATCATCACTGAGCTCAGTCTGGGCAATTTTCCTGAAACACTCGAGCGTAATTTTTGAAATGTCTCCTGCACGACGTCTATTACAGATTATTACTTGTGCAAGTGTCACTTTGGCGAGTTTTGCATATGTTTGTGAAGACTCGTGATTTTTTAGGCTTTCAAAAGCATCAGTGGAATTTCTCTCTAGGTGCTGGTGGAGAAGCTGCACATCATGTGTGAATGGTATAGTTGATGGTTTGTTGAAATTTGATTTGCTCTCAGTAGCATGTTCTGCCCATTCCCTTGAGCACAGTCGTTTGAATTGCTCTGCTGCTTTTGTCATACCATCATCCTCTGCTGCGATGGCCCTGCAGAGAATGATATCACCGATCTTGTCGAGTGAACGTCCTAACTTCAGCACAAGGCTTGGTGTCTTATATGAGTGGCTCTTTTCATTGTAACCAGCTACATCTTTCACGGCCTCAACGACTTTGTCAAAATTGTTTGGTTTCACAGCATCTTCGAAACTAATTATGGAGTGTTTTTTTCTCAAGCTTAGCAAGAGTCTGCCCATTTCCCGAACCTTCTGTCTGATGTATTCGTATTTTGTTGGATCATTTCCATGCTTGTTGTAAAGACACTGACTCAACTGCAGTATGATGAAATCACTTCGAACTACAGATGAAATGTCATCATCCTTCATATTTCCCAAAATCTTCCACAACTCCGGAGATATTGCCTGGGAGAATGTTGACTCCGCAATATCAGCCAAAATTAAGACGTTGCCCTTACCAGGTGGTTCAGACTTTGAAAGCATATTTGAAGGGCATCTCTGGGTATGGCGCCACAGCTCCTTGCGAACATACAGGCCTTTACAGTATACACAGTGTACATATGTTTTGGCACTCAGTTCAATCTCTGATCTTCCTGACCGTCTTCGAACTTTCAGTTGTCCACTTTTACTTTCCATAACCTCTTGATTATGTTCATAGTTGCCTCTGTTTCGTAATTTCTCAAGTAACCTTTTTCTGTCCTGAGAGTGTTTAGGGAGTGAGAATGCGGCAGCAATTTCTGTCTCACTGTCTTGATGATTTTTAAAGTGACGGGCAATTTTAGATTGAGGTTTCTTGCAGACATAACAGTAGTTTTTGTGGGTGGAAAAAGTGTTTTTGGGGTTTGCCGCATTGTCAGTCTCTGACCGTTCATAAGAAGACACTGCTGGTTTTTTCTTAAAACTCTGAAGCATCTCATTATAGTTTGTGGTAGTATCATGATCCTCACATATGAGGTCTTGAGCAGGACTGTATCTGTCACTAAACATTTCTTGCTCAGTGGAAGAACAGGGAATGGGTTGTGGTGACACACTCTTTGCTCTCGTAGAAGACTCAGAAACAGCTGGTGTAGACTTATAATCACGGTTGCTATTTTGTCGAGAGTCTGGGATGAAGTCATCAGAGGAGGATTCTTCTGTGTTTTTATCAGAATGAGGAGAATACTCTTCATCAGAGCTAGATTCTTCAAAACTGGAAAATTCAACATCTGGCTAAAAAAAACAACAACAACAAAACTAATAAGATAACAAAAACACAAAATAGTGTGCCATGCTTGTAGTCCAGCACAGCGAACAGTAAATGTATCAAACTTGAAAATGTTTACAAGGTGATGTAAAAGAAATGTACATACTAGTGTCATATTCTTCGTGTTTTTCTGCCATGAACTTGAACATTCTGGAAAAAAAATAAAAAGCATAAAAATAAGCATGCTTGTTTTAGTCATTTCAGGATTACTGCACTTTTGTTTTCTTCCCTTTTTTCTTTTTTAAAGACAAATGCAAAAAAACATATGCCTTGGAAATAATAATAATAAATATAGCTGCAAGCCGCAATTATCGGGGCCAAGTGCAAAAAAGAAGGCAAGACATGCCAAAATGTCTGGGAGTGTCAGACCAATTGTAGCAAGGAGCCACTGAAGACCTAATAAGATCATTTAAGGTAAAATAGCTGCAAAATTATAAATACAGTCAATAATAATGATTTAAATGGTTTATCACTTTTGATCAATAGGCGGCACAGTTACGAAATTGATGTGGTGTGGTCAGGATAAGGGAACAATGACACATGCAAAGTTTTGTGTCAATATGTCAAAGCATTGCTGAGATACAGACTCAAGAGTCATTTTGGCATCATGCCTCAACCTCGTTGCTGCGGTATACAAAAACGGTTTCATCTATCAACATTAAATCCATAACTATTTGTCGGCAGGGTCTGAAGATGATATGATTCGATTTGATGAAATTGATGAAAATCAGACAAACGGTCTAGGAAGAGTTTGAAAAAATATGTTAACTAATGAAAATATGGACAGGAAGTTTGGCCAAATATTGCAAAATTGGTATCTATGTTCCCGACATGAGCCAAGGAATGTAATATGACCAGTTTAATTACAATAGGCTAATTTAATCAAAAGTTATTAGCATTTTTGTAAATTTTGTTATAACTTTTGACCACAAGGTGGCGCTAGTTCAAAACTTTTTTAGTACCTTCAGGGCATGATCCCGAAGACACATACAGAGTTTCGTAATGATACGCCAAACGTAAAACAAAGACCTAGAAACTTTTTTCATAATACTGTATTGAAGTCAATGGGAATTTCATGTTTTTTTATATTAGTGTGCCACCAAGAGGCACAATCCAACCATTTTTTTTATGTGTCCTCAGAGTGAACCCATACATACGTGTGTCAATTTTGGTGAAAATATCTCATTTCGTTTTGGAGTTATAGACATTTATATGAAAAGTAAAACACGTAAAAAATTACTGACACCTGACTTTGATTTTACTACCCCTTATTTATATATTTTGACATTTGGGCATTGGCCTATAGCTATCGACCTATGTTTCCGAACTTCCAAAACATTTAGCAATATAGGTGTAAATTTTACTCAAAGTTGAGATATCACAACAACGTCTTTAAGACAACAGTCCATGTAAAAGCACCTAGTATGATGCCCAACCATCCTACACTTAACACTGCCAGTGTCAGAGAAATAAACAATTAAGGAACACAGCTCACTTACTTTCTCTTTTACTGATAAAGAAGAATTCACAGTACAATTGGTTACAGCCACAAATGTCTCGTCACAACACGTTCTCACTCCCAACTAAAGAGGTTCCCTATGCATTAAAATTTTTATGCCAACAGGTCCTGACCAAGCGTCAATATGTGACAAGTTGGGTGTGAGAATGTGTTGCTCATCACACAATTCCTGTAATTGCGAGAAAGACAGGTACAACACTGAAGCAAGGATGTTTGCCAAATGGCCACTACAACTAATTGTGGTATCAACCTAAGTCTAAATATCTATTGTAACATTTATGTCTGTCATGCACAAAGCAGACATTTTTGAATAATCTGCATCATATAAAAAAAAAAAAACTAAAATACATTTGACTTTTTTTTTTTTTTTTTGTCTTGAGAGACTCGCCCTTAAACGCCAAGGTCAAGAGGAATCCCTATAGTTGTATATGTCCTCCTCATCTGGAGGTATATCTCTCATACTAAATAGGCACAGGTGTGGCCTTCCATCAACAATTGTTGTCTTGACTTTTGTGATCATCATTCACCAGTTGTCCAAGTGAACCGTCCTCTTTTGTTACATTCATGCTATGAGAAAAATAATGCCGTAAGAAACTTTCCTAACCGAAATATAAGGTTCTAACTTGAACATTGTATTTTTTGGGGTTAGGCTTGGCCTATTCAACCTACACTCACCTAAAGGATTATCAGGAACACCATACTAATACTGTGTTTGACCCCCTTTAGCCTTCAGAACTGCCTTAATTCTACATGGCATTGATTCAACAAGGTGCTGAAAGCATTCTTTAGAAATGTTGGCCCATATTGATAGGATAGCATCTTGCAGTTGATGGAGATTTGTGGGATACATATCCAGGGCACGAAGCTCCCATTCCACCACATCCCGAAGATGCTCTTTTGGGTTGAGATCTGGTGACTGTGGCGATTTTAGTACAGTAAACTCATTGTCATGTTCAAGAAACCAATTTGAAATTATTTGAGCTTTGTGACATGGTGCATTATCCTGCTGGAAGTAGCCATCAGAGAATGGGTACATGGTGGTCATAAAGGGATGGACATGGTCAGAAACAATGCTCAGGTAGGCCGTGGCATTTAAACGATGCCCAATTGGCACTAAGGGGCCTAAAGTGTGCCAAGAAAACATCCCCCACACCATTACACCACCACCACCAGCCTGCACAGTGGTAACAAGGCATGATGGATCCATGTTCTCATTCTGTTTATACCAAATTCTGACTCTACCATCTGAATGTCTCAACAGAAATCGAGACTCATCAGACCAGGCAACATTTTTCCAGTCTTCAACTGTCCAGTTTTGGTGAGCTCGTGCAAATTGTAGCCTCTTTTTCCTATTTGTAGTGGAGATGAGTGGTACCCGGTGGGGTCTTCTGCTGTTGTAGCCCATCCGCCTCAAGGTTGTGCGTGTTGTGGCTTCACAAATGCTTTGCTGCATACCTCGGCTGTATCCATCCATCCATCCATCCATTATCTTCCGCTTATCCGGGACCGGGTCGCGGGGGCAACAGTCTAAGCAGAGATGGGCAGACTTCCCTCTCCCTAGCCACTTCCTCCAGCTCTTCCGGGGGGAACCCCGAGGCGTTCCCAGGCCAGCCGGGAGACATAATCCTCCAGCGTGTCCTAGGTCTTCCCGGGGCCTCCTCGGTGGGACATGCCCAAACACCTCCCGGGAAGGCGTCCAGGAGGCATCCGAAATAGATGCCCGAGCCACCTCAACTGGCTCCTCTCGATGTGGAGGAGCAACGGCTCTACTCTGAGCTCCTCCCGAGTAACTGAGCTTCTCACCCTATCTCTAAGGGAGCGCCCAGCAACCCTGCGGAGAAAGCTCATTTCGGCCGCCTGTATCCGGGATCTTGTCCTTTCGGTCATGACCCACAGCTCATGACCATAGGTGAGAGTAGGAACGTAGATTGACCGGTAAATCGAGAGCTTCACCTTACAGCTCAGCTCCTTCTTCACCACGACAGACCGGTACATCGACCGCATTACTGCAGAAGCTGCACCGATCCGTCTGTCAATCTCCCGTTCCATCCTTCCCTCATTCGTGAACAAGACCCCAAGATACCTGAACTCCTCCACCTGAGGCAAATACTCTCCACCAACCTGAAGTGGGCAAGCCACCCTTTTCCGACTGAGAACCATGGCCTCGGATTTGGAGGTGCTGATTCTCATCCCGGCCGCTTCACACTCGGCTGCAAACCGCCCCAGTGCACGCTGAAGGTCCTGGTCTGAGGAGGCCAACATGACAACGTCATCCGCAAAAAGCAGCGACGAAATCATGTGGTTCCCAAACCGGACACTCTCCGGCCCTTGGCTGCACCTAGAAATTCTGTCCATAAAAATTATGAACAGAACCGGTGACAAAGGGCAGCCCTGCCGAGTCCAACATGCACCGGGGAACAAGTCCGACTTGCTGCCGGCAATGCGGACCAAGCTCCTGCTCTGGTCGTACAGGGACCAAACAGCCCTAAGCAAGGGGCCCCGGACCCCGTACTCCCAGAGCACCCTCCACAGGACACCACGAGGACACAGTCGAATGCCTTCTCCAAATCCACAAAACACATGTGGATTGGTTGGGCAAACTCCCATGAACCCTCCAGCACCCTGGAAAGGGTATAGAGCTGGTCCAGTGTTCCACGACCGGGACGAAACCCACACTGTTCCTCCTGAATCCGAGGTTCCACTATCGGCGAATTCTCCTCTCAGTACCCTGGCATAGACTTTCCCGGGGAGGCTGAGAAGTGTGATCCCCCTGTAGTTGGAACACACTCTCCGGTCCCTTCTTGAAAAGAGGGACCACCACCCCGGTCTGCCAGTCCAGAGGCACTGTCCCCAACCGCCACGCGATGTTGCAGAGGCGTGTCAGCCAAGACAGCCCCACAACATCCAGAGACTTGAGGTACTCAGGGCGGATCTCATCGACCCCCGGTGCCTTGCCACCGAGGAGCTTTTTAATTACCTCGATGACTTCAGCCCGGGTGATGGATGAATCCACCTCTGAGCCCTCAGCCACTGCTTCCTCAATGGAAGACGTGTTGGTGGGATTGAGGAGATCCTCAAAGTATTCCTTCCACCGTCCGACGATATCCCCAGTTGAGGTCAACAGCTGCCCATCTCCACTGTAAACAGTGTTGGTAGGGCACTGCTTCCCCCTCCTGAGGCGGCGAACGGTTTGCCAGAATCTCTTCGAGGCCAACCGATAGTCTTTCTCCATGGCCTCACCAAACTCCTCCCAGGCCCGATTTTTTGCCTCCACAACTATCCGGGCTGCAGTCCGCTTGGTCTGCCTGTACCCGTCAGCTGCCTCAGGAGTCCCACAAGCCAACCAGGCCCGATAGGACTCCTTCAGCTTGACGGCATCCCTTACTTCCGGTGTCCACCACCGGGTTCGGGGATTTCCGCCTCGACAGGCACCAGAGACCTTACGGCCACAGCTCCGAGCAGCCGCGTCGACAAGGGAGGTGGAGAACATGGTCCACTCGGACTCAATATCTCCAGACTCCCTCGGGATCCGGTCGAAGCTCCGTCGGAGGTGGGAGTTGAAGATCTCTCTGACAGGGGGCTCGGCCAAACGTTCCCAACAGACCCTCACAGTACGTTTGGGTCTCCCGAGTCTGTCTAGCTTCCTCCCCCACCATCGGATCCAACTCACCACCAGGTGGTGATCAGTTGACAGCTCCGCACCTCTCTTCACCCGAGTGTCCAAGACATATGGCCGGAGGTCAGATGAGACGACCACAAAGTCGATCATCGACCTCCGGTCTAGGGTGTCCTGGTGCCACGTGCACTGATGGACACCCTTATGCTTGAACATGGTGTTCGTTATGGATAAGCCGTGGCTAGCACAGAAATCTAATAACAGAACACCACTCGGGTTCAGATCAGGGGGGCCGTTCCTCCCAATCACGCCCCTCCAGGTATCACGGTCACTGCCCACGTGTGCGTTGAAGTCCCCCAGTAGAATGATGGAGTCTCCAGTTGGAGCACTTTCCAGCACCCCTCCCAGAGACCCCATTAGGGCCGGGTACTCCGCACTGCCGTTTGGCCCGTAGGCACATACGACAGTGAGAGACCTATCCCCTACCCCGAAGGCGCAGGGAAGCGACCCTCTCATTCACCGGGTTGAACTCCAACACATGGGCAACTCCAGAGTGGTAGAGAGTCCAGCCTCTCTCAAGAAGTGTGGTTCCAGAGCCCAAGCTGTGCGTGGAAGTGAGCCCGACTATCTCTAGCCGGTACCTCTCAACCTCCCGCACAAGCTCAGGCTCCTTCCCCGCCAGCGAGGTGACATTCCATGTCCCTAAAGCCAGTTTCCGTGTCCAGAGATCGGGTCGTCGGGGGCCTAGCCTTCGACTGTTGCCCGATCCACTATGCACCGGCCCCATATGATCCCTCCCGCAGGTGGTGAGCCCACGGGAGGGTGGCCCCACGTCGCTCGTTCGGGCTGAGCCCGGCCGGGCCCCATGGGGCAGGCCCGGCCACCAGGCGCTTCGCACTCACGAGCCCCAACCCCGGCCTGGCTCCAGGTGGGGCCCGGCTGCGCCATGCCGGCGACGCCTCGGTCCTTGTTTTAATTAGACTCATACTGGGTTTTTTGAACTGCTCTTAGTCTGGCCCGTCACCAAGGACCTGTTTGCCTTGGGAGACCCTACCAGGGGCATATAGCCCCAGACAACATAGCTCCCAGGGTCATTCGGGTACTCAAACCCCTCCACCACGATAAGGTGACAGTTCAAGGAGAGGGCTGTAACGAGTGGTTATTTTAGTCAAAGTTGCTCTTCTATCAGCTTGAATTAGTCGGCCCATTCTCCTTTGACCTCTAGCATCAACAAGGCATTTTCGCCCACAGGACTGCCGCATACTGGATATTTTTCCCTTTTCACACCATTCTTTGTAAACCCTAGAAATGGTTGTGCGTGAAAATCCCAGTAACTGAACAGATTGTGAAATACTCAGACCGGCCCGTCTGGCACCAACAACCATGCCACACTCAAAATGGCTTAAATCACCTTTCTTTCCCATTCTGACATTCAGTTTGGAGTTCAGGAGATTGTCTTGACCAGGACCACACCCCTAAATGCATTGAGTCAACTGCCATGTGACTGGTTGATTAGATAATTGCATTAATGAGAAATTGAACAGGTGTTCCTAATAATCCTTTAGGTGAGTGTATATTCAAACACACATTGTGACAGTTAACTTCTCTTCCTAAGAATTGAATAGGTGAGATGATGCACTTGAAGTGCTCCTATTATACTTTCTTAAAGGCTCCTAATTTTGTTTTGGAGGTTTCCTACAACAGGTTTACATGCATCAGAGATCAAAAAACATTTGAAAAAACGTAATATACATTGCACATCACATTTTTAAATGATTCTCAAATGACTCGAATGAATCAGTCTTTCTAAATCTCTCCTTTCCACGAGCCTACTCTGCTCTGACTGGCCAGATGGTCCAGTCTGTAACGATTGGCCTGCCACTTACAGTGCACGTCCAAAACAAAATGCTCTGTTCTTTTTTTTTTTGTTGATACGTTGTATGTTCAGATATTCATACAACAAAATATTCTGGGGGCCATGAAATTTTAGTGCAAATTATCAAAAATGGCTGGCAACTTTTTTTCTTTTTTTAAACGCTGGCGGGAAAGAGTTGAGGTCAAAAAATAATGCCCCCTTAAGAATAACCCTGTTGAACAATAACCATGTTACGTATACATTCCTAATGTTATAAGAACCCTAGCAATACTGCATTCATAATATTAATGTTACTGTTATATATTGCTGTATCATATTAAACTGTAAATTCATTAGGTGTGGGTAAAAAAAAAAAAAATAAAATAATAATAATTTATATATATATATATATATATATATATATATATATATATATATATATATATATATATATATATATATATATATATATATATATATTCTCAATTCAAATCAATTCTCAATTGACGACAATATCAATCAATCCCCAGAATCGACTAGTCTTTGCTGTTATCAGATTACAGATACATTGTAGCTCACCTCCCATCCCATAAATCACAATTGCTTTGGGGTTTGTTACTTTTGATAAACAGTCTCAGATTTAAAATTCTGTCCATTTTAATACGAAATTCAAACAATACCTTTTTAGCACTCTTTAATGTGGCGCCTCCGATCAAACAAAGCTAAACTCATTAGAAAAATTAACTCTAGAGAGAGAACATTTTCCATGTACTGTACCTGAAATACACTTAAATGAATCAATATCAAGTTGAATCGAATCAGAAATAGAATCTAATGCATGTGAATTAAAACCAAATGCAATTTAAACATTTCTGTCAATACCCAGTCCTAAAATGAATCAACTCAAACTCTTTGGCAAGCCATTCTAATGACAGTAAAGGAGTACTACTTTTACATTAGCTTTGTTTCTGTTTATTTATTTTTATGCATTTCTGTATCGTACTGTATTAAACTGTAAATTCATCCACTCAACTCTTTAACCAGTAATGACAATATAGATTTGATTTATTACATTATATTTGTGCCATATTAAAATGTAAATTAATTCTCTCAGGCACAGATGACGATAGTATATTTCACCAACTAATACGTCACTACATGTCTATGAACCACAAGAGAATTTCATTTGTACCAACAACAACAAAAAAACTTTAATACCATGTGCAAGTTGTTCGGAGATGCCATTTTAGCTGCTAATGGACTAGTACCCTAACTGATATTAGCCAAATTAGCTGTCATGTTTGAAGTTAACTAGTTAAAAAATGTCTGACTTATGACCAAGCGGCAACCTCCCCCAGTTTCTCTTGAATCCAATACGGAAGTGACTTAAACTGCAATTCATCGATTGGCCACTAGGGACAGGCTCCAGAAGGGAGCAGAATTTCATTGAGCTGCATGTTAAAATGCCCAACTTTACAGCAGAAAATAACATGTTTACAGCCTGTAATAGCTCATCAACCTCATGCCTTCAGCCAATACAAGAGCAGAAGCACGCGACTTTGATGGATATCAAATGCAGCCAATCAGTGACAAGGATTCCAGTGTTCCACCAATGAAGTGTGCGCGTGGGCTGGCTGAAATGTGTATGATACTGTAGTAGCACCGAATTTCCAATAGGGGGAGATTATACACTGAGCATACACTGGCACAGTCCGGGCTGCACCTGTCGCCCCGCCCCACACCTATTCCGATTGGCTGATCGTCTTTCATAGGCATACATGATATCAAATGTGTTTGTACTCAGTGTAGAAAGGAAGCCAGTGTATGTCATTTAAAAAAACTGGAAAAGCTGTACGGTTTCACAAAGCCTTCATAAATTACAGAAGGAAAAAAACATTAGCCTGTAAATGAATTAAGCTGGTCTTTAGTCTATGCACGAAAAAGTTGATCATCAACAGCAGGAGGGTCAGGTCTTCAGGTAGAGGAATGAATTATGAATTAAATGATTTATGAATGTGACATTTCATAGCACCATTGAAAGGGAAAGGAAATGAAAAGGATGGACATTATTCTTATCAGCATCAAGACAAGACATACTTGTAGTTACAGAAGGTCATGCAGTTGTATTGTCGTGTTTTTTTTTATGTATTTATGTTTATGAAGCTTTCGTTTTCTTCACTACACTGCAAAGCATAATATCAGACTTTTTGATACTTTATTTCAGAAAATAACAAAAATTTAAAGTAACGAAATTGAGAACTTTCACTCTCTTCTGACTGACTCTTTTTATTTCAGTGCTGTTGTTAATGTTTCATAAATACAGCTTATCAGCATTACATGTTTATTTATCATTCAACAGAACTGCGCACACATTTAGACACTCAATGAATGCACGTCCTTGAATAAGTTAAGTTTTAATTCTGTTTCCGTTTCAAATGCAGCTAAAATTAGATTAGATTTAAATGCTAAAACATCACATTTTGACACATTTTTAGCTCAAATTGTATCTGAAAATCTCGCAGCCCCCGCTGTCAAATATTGTGATTCACTTGTCTGGCTATCACCAGACCAAGCTCAATTTAAGACTGAACATTGGTCTGTATTTTCTACTGCACAAGAGGCGTGATCAACGAGCATAATTCAAATGAATCTGTACGCAATTGGATAGTCCTTCAACCAATCAGACCACAAGAAGCGTGGTCAACAGGCAACGACCCATCGCTTCTCCATCCGTCATCGTGTTAAACCTGCCAACAGTGCGCCAGGTGGATAAGCCAGTCTGCGATTGGTTCCCGCAAAAGTGTAACAGAAGCAGTAGAAATTAATGTACAGATCGGGCTGGGTTTACCCAGTCTAGTGATTCACTTTATGAAGTAGGCTTGAGATCACCGAGACCCATTTTGTGACTGAACCTTTTGAACAGATTTTTAAAAACAAATGGTTCACAAACAACACTGAATGATTCATTTGTGAAATCGACAGACATTGCGAGTTGTTGTCAAAAACACCTGAATTTGTCTCAGATTAATGCTCTAATGCTTTCAAATTCTAGCTATATTATCTGTGCGGCATTAGATACTGCTCTTTTACAGTTTTGTAACTGGATTGATGACATTCGCTCAATCCATGCACTACTCTGCCTACACAGAGTACGAACACATTTTCTATCATGTATGCCTATGAAAGATGATCCAGCCAATCAGAACAGGTATGGGGCTGCACGTGACGCCGATCTGCAGGCGTGCCCTGATAAGCCAGCGGACAAACACACACAAACTAAAATTTAGGTTTGCCACTTATCCTGCGATTTGTCATATATTGAAAAAAATGGCACTGTCCCTGAATCAATATGTGATGCGATGTGATGTGATTTCCTCCCCCCGCATATAGGTTTCAGAGGAGCTTTGCACAACAAAATGCACAGTGATGTCCGGTTCGTGAACAAATTGTTCTTTTGAACCGGTCGAACCAGTTCACCATATTGGACTGAGTCGTTCTAAACAGTTCACGTCTTGAGTCAGCGCTGATCCACTCAGTTACTCAATCGAACCCGCTTTCAGATGTGTCTGACAGTCCCTCCGACTAGAAATAAACCAATATCCTGAAGTATATGTTACTCTAGTAACTCCAACCGTTCACTGAACTGAGACATGTTGTGCTGAGACAACTGATGAGAACTCACAAGCAGCTGATAGTCTACTGTACTGAGCACGTGTGCACTACCGAACGTACAGCGGTTCTCGAGTTAACGGTTCTCAAAGCTGAACTGAGAGCTGTCTCTTTTGGACACATTCGACATACTGAGAACCGATGAGCTGAGCATGTGTGTCATTTATTCAGAGGGGCGAAATGAGAATGAAACCAACCTGTTTGTTCCTCAGTTTGTTCTTGTTTCACTCTGAATGTTTCTTCAAGCTTCATATCTTCACTCTCCTCTTTAATCAACGCCATCTTTGTTTGTTCCTCAGTTTCTTCTTGCTTCAGACTGAATACTTCTTCAATCTTAAAGTCCTCACTCTCCTCTTTAATGAACTCCATCTTTACAGTAGTGTGTTGTGTAGATCTCAGCTGCTTCAGGAGTTTGTCCTGAGTGTTTGACATATAATGTTTTAGATGAGAATAATTAACAGAAAGTAAAAATACATCCACACTAAATCTCTGTGTGTCTCAATCAGCTCTAGATCAGCTTCAGTCACTGCTAAGAGAGTCAGTCAGAGTTTGAGTTAGTGGACTTAAATTATTAAACAAAAAAATAAAATAAAATAAAGGAACAGACTATACAGATACAATATTTAGGCATTTATGATTTACATTCAGTATGTACTGATTTGTAGATGATATTAATAGATTACACTGTCATGAAAACATTAGAAGTTGACTTGTAAAGTTGTCTTTATACATGTTTGTGTTGTGGTTCATGGTGTCGTCCGCGCGCTGTGATTCAAACGCTTAGAAACTGAATCATTTTGAGAAGCATTTGATTCAGTTGAATCTGAATTGGTTTCGAAAAGCTCCGTTTCTCTAGCATTAGCATTAGCATTAACTGTCACTTGCCAGCGACCAAACAGCGAGTTTATGCAGCGAGTTTATGATGAAGATGAACTGCTTCACAATAAACGGAATGGATGCATAAAAACCATGCTCGTTCATATAAGTTGTTGTGAAATTGTACGCATGGGTTGTGTTGCGTTATACACTTTAAATGATTAAAAGCACAAACCTTTCTTCAGCCAAATCACAGATGCAGGAGCGCGGCGCAGTGTTATGACATCATGTAGCAACACCAAAATAAAAGTCCCGTTCACAAGCTCAAAATAAAATAAACACATTCAAATGAAAAGATAAATGATTGATTCAAAGAATAAATCACAGATTCCCAAAGCTATCATTACCACTGAGATTTTTTTTTTTTTTTTTTTTTGAAAAGCTTCTGGTTTATATCTAAATGTAAGCATGTGTGATTTGGTTGCAATTATAAAACCAACTACAGAGCATTTGTGACATTCTTAATCACGAATAAAGTATTCATATTACATTTGATTGAAAATAACTTTTCAATATTTAAGAATGTGTAGTCAAATTTTATTTGTGGTTGCAGAGATATGTCTTATTTAATTGATTAACTAAAACTGAATCCTTAGCCATCTTATTCCATCTCAGTTTCTCCACAGAATATAAGGGCAATAATTAAAATCAAACTTCAACTTTTGTTTTGTTTAAAGTGCATTATATTAAATGACAGTGACTCTAAAGGATTACACTAGCCAAGTTTCCATCCACTTTTTCGTTAATCGACAAAGTGAACTCGCCCAATTTTCTGTCTCCAGCCTGTTTCCATCCAATTGGCCTTTTACCGATAAAATGGTGCGCGTAATGACGTCATCCCCCCAAAAATGCATTTGTCGCATGTTTTGTTGTATCGCTAAAAAGATCCGCCAAGTAGCTTCCATACATAATTTCACTTATATCGCAAATTAAATCGTATCTTTCGTGTCCCAAATATTTGTAAAATGCAGAAAGTAATGAGAAGATTGAAATGGACTGCATTTATTTTGCTATTTCAACAGACCTATGGCCACCAAAGCGCTCTACATATTGTCTCACATTCACCCATTCATTCACTCATGCATACACCAGCCCCGGTGTCAGCCATGCATACTTGTTGGGAGTAGCTGGGGTTAGGTGTCTTGCTCATGGACACCTCAACACTTGGTCAGGTGGAACCATGAATAGAACCACCAACCTTCCAGTTTGTAGCCAACCTACATGATCCACTGAGCCACTGCCGCCCAATCAGAAGATCACGGTGAAGTGGGACAGCTTGTCTGACAGGACTGCATGAACTGCATTTATGACAAAGCCCATGGGTTTGGACACAGAGCAGTTTAACGTAAGCCTTGAAAATGCAGTCAAACCAGTTTGACATGGCCGAGAATGTCAATAACATCAAATCCATCAAAAACATCAAATCGCTGATAGTTTTTTTTCTTTCTCAGGAACAGATGAAGCTGTAACCTAAACATTTATTTGTGTAACTTTTTAAATAGTCTAGCTTAACTGATGCCATCTTAACAATTCTAAAATTTTAGAGTTTTTTGGATTCAACTGACTTATTTTTTTTTATTTTGGTTGAGATAAAATGATTTTACATATTAATAAATTGTATTGATAAAATAAATTTTCATTTGTCAAGTAGCCATATTCTACCTATGGTATTCACTGTCATTTATTCAGAGACAGACGCAATATGTTGTGTATTTTACCTTTCTTTGTGTCAGTATTGGAAACTCCAACAGCCTTCCTTCGTTTGACAGACGCCACATTTTTATTTTTGACGAGCTGCAGAGATTTTCAAGGCGCTATATTTTCCTCATCCATTTTGAAACAAAACTTTATTATATATTATTAAATTGTAGGCCCTATACATATTTTTTTATTACCAGGTGTCATGTTTTTATTTGTTTTTTACTTGGTTATAAACACGGTTTAGAATAGATTAATATTTTATCAAGCAATATTCAGAAACGGGTGCAGTTGGTTATTGTTTTTCTGATTATTCTGAAGTTTTATTATATTGTAAAAACACAAAATTACAAAAATAAGGATGAATGATGTTTGAGAGGTAACACGTCTTATTCTTACCAATAGTAATAAAAATTTAATAATATGATTATAATAGATTTAGTGCACCTTTGAACTACAGAGAAACGCTTTAATGGGAGCAAAGCCGCACGTGGATGTTTCATATGATAGGCTAATTCTGTCATGTGACACCACATTAAAGCCCTTTTTCTCTGCAAAAAGTGTTTCTAAACCAGTTTTCGCAACATTTGAAGTATTGACAGAATTTATGCGCTAAAGTTAAACGGAAAAAGATTGCGTCGACATTTGCAAAAAATTACCAATAATTGGCATTTCCATCAGCTCTCTCGTTAAAAATTTTGTTGCGCTAAACCCTTTTTCGCAAAAAAAAAATCCTTGGACGGAAACCTGTCTACTGATGGTGGGTCTTACAAGCACGCCAGGCTCCACCCTCTCCCGGTCACAGCGCACTCCATCTCCAGAATACTGATCACACGCACCTGAACCTCATCATCACCGCAATCACTGCCTGCACTTAAGCACCACGCTCACTTTCAGTCACTGTCTGGTCTTGTTTGCACCAAGCTCAAGCTTACCTCAAGGACTCTTCTATGATACTTACGTGTATCCAGTGTGTATCCAGTGTGTATCCAGTGTGTATCCAGTGTGTATCCAGTGTGTATCCAGTGTGTATCCAGTGTGTATCCAGTGTGTATCCAGTGTGTATCCAGTGTGTATCCAGTGTGTATCCAGTGTGTATCCAGTGTGTATCCAGTGTGTATCCAGTGTGTATCCAGTGTGTATCCAGTGTGTATCCAGTGTGTATCCAGTGTGTATCCAGTGTGTATCCAGTGTGTATCCAGTGTGTATCCAGTGTGTATCCAGTGTGTATCCAGTGTGTATCCAGTGTGTATCCAGTGTGTATCCAGTGTGTATCCAGTGTGTATCCAGTGTGTATCCAGTGTGTATCCAGTGTGTATCCAGTGTGTATCCAGTGTGTATCCAGTGTGTCTCCAGTGTGTCTCCAGTGTGTCTCCAGTGTGTCTCCAGTGTGTCTCCAGTGTGTCTCCAGTGTGTCTCCAGTGTGTCTCCAGTGTGTCTCCAGTGTGTCTCCAGTGTGTCTCCAGTGTGTCTCCAGTGTGTCTCCAGTGTGTCTCCAGTGTGTCTCCAGTGTGTCTCCAGTGTGTCTCCAGTGTGTCTCCAGTGTGTCTCCAGTGCTTCGATACCCTGATCTCCAACGCCATCTGCAAGCAAGAAGTATAGTATTACCCAGTTATCATCAGCATTCATCTGAACTCACTCACCTTACCCACTCACTACCTGGTTCTTCAATAAACGCTGTCATTGTACCATCATCTGTTCTCCATGTCCCCTCTGTTTATAACAGTGGGTTTAAAACAAATGATTTTGACTGAGTGGAAAACTTAAATTTAAAATGGTTTAAATCATTTCTTCTAAATGGTAATGAAATCTGGTTTACTTTTTATCTTTAATAAAAATGGTGGTATGGAATTTGTGCTGAAATGTGACTAAACATTTCTTAAGCTCTCGAGCAGATTCAGGAACAGTTACTTATTTACTGAAAACTGTTTTACAAACATAATTCTGTTCCCCATAATAGCCCTCTATGGAATAACAGATAGTGAAAAATAACAAACCTTTCTTCTAAAAGGTATTGTCTGTCTTTGATCTTATTGATTTCAGCAGTAATGCTGTTTTATGAGTAATTTGTGTTTATAATTACACTTTTAGCAGTAGAAATGAAAATAGTTAATTTTCTTTAATGGGAAACATGGTAGCATATTCAGTTGTTACTCCTTTTATATCCTTATTAACAGTGACTGGGGTTCGGTTTCTAGATTTACATTTATTCATTTAGCAGATGCTTTTCTCCAAAGCGACTTACAATTTAGGAATACAGGAAGTGATCCATCGTGAAGAGGTAAAAAAAAAAATCGCAAAAAGGGCCTGAAATGCTAAGCTTTGGACATTGAGTAAAGATGAGGTTAAGTGCTCACGGAAGAGATGAGTTTTCAGCTGTCTTTTGAATGTTGTCAGTGATTCAGCATTCCGGAAGGAGGTGGGGAGATTGTTCCACCAGCAAGGAACGGTGAATGAAAATGTTCTGGAAAGGGATCTCATGCCTCTCTGTGATGTTACCACGAGCCGTCGCTCCTTAGCTGAGCGAAGGCTTCTGGTGGGGGTGTAGACTCGTAGGAGCGAGTCGAAGTATGCAGGTGTTGAGTTTGTGATAGATCTGTAAGCAAGCGCCTTAAACTTGATGCGAGCAGCGAGTGGTAGCCAGTGCAGAGAGATGAAGAGAGGTGTGACATGGGCCCTTTTGGGCTCATTGAAGACAATGCGTGCCGCTGTGTTCTGAATCATTTGAAGCATCTTGATCATACTTGCATTGCAGTAGTCAAGCCTAGAAATGACCACAGCCTGGACAAGAAGCTGTGTTGCATGCTCTGTTAGGAATGGTCTGATCTTTCTGATGTTGTGCAGCACAAACCTGCATGACCGAGCTGCCTTTTAAATGTGGTCTTTGAAGGACAGCTCAGGTCATCAAAGGATAGGTACAAGATGCAATGACCACTTTACTAGAAAAATTGTAACTTTAGGTGGAAGTTTCCCGGACAGGGATTAAAATCAGTCAAAACTAGGCTAATTCTATTTACATTGATCCAGACATTTCTTAACTTAACCCTTAAATGCATACCTCGGGTCTTTAGCGACCCGGGACGTCATTCACTACCCTCCTCCTCATTATTTTTTTTTAAATTAGACATCAACCTTCTTCGTATTCCTCAATCAATCCATTTTAAACAATATAACAAGAAAAAAAAATAATTATAATTCAATGCCTGGTTTTCCACATTTTTTTTGTCAAAATTGTATAGGGTCACTAACGACCCGAGGTTTGTAGGTAGATTGTAGGTATATATATTTTTTTCTGCACAATAATAAATTAATCTATAATGACAAAATAAGTGCAATTCACCTTTATTCCACAAGGTGGCAATGTCTGATACACAATGATGAAGTGATGTTTCACTCATAGTTACCTCAGACAGAAAACTAAACAATAATAAGTATAAGTATATATTCGAACAGAACGAGTTACACATGTTCTCAAACTCATGTTGTTTTATGCTGTAAATAGTTTTAAAAAAAACACTTTATCAAATTTTTTAAAATGTAAAAAATGGCCAGCAGGCATATCACCCTATAACCCAAGACTGGTTTCCCAGTAAAGCCAAGCATCGCTGAGCCTGGTTAGTACGTGGATGGGAGATCTCCTGGGAAAACTAGGTTGCTGCTGGAAGAGGTGTTAGTGAGGCCAGCAGGGGGTGCTCACCCTGTGGTCTGTGTGGGTCCTAACGCCCCAGTATAGTGATGGGGACACTTCACTGTCAATAAGCACCGTCCTTCGGATGAGACGTTAAACCGAGGTCCTGACTCTCTGTGGTCATTAAAAATCCCAGGATGTCCTTAGGCAAAAGAGTAGGGGCATCCAGGCCAAATTTGCCCATTGGCCTCTGTCCATCATGGCCTCCTAATCATCCCATTGTCTCCTCTCCACCAATCAGCTGGTGTGTGGTGGGTGTTCTGGCACAGTATGGCTGCCGTCGGATCATCCAGGTGGATGCTGCACATTGGTGGTGGTTGAGTAGATTCCCCCTTCCATGTAAAGCACTTTGAGTACCCAGAAAAGTATATAAATGTAACAAATTATTATTATTATTATTATTATTATTATTATTATTATTATTAAAACAATGCATTTTTAAAAAAGACCTTATTTTGTTTCATTTAATATATTAAAACAAATCTTTATTTTCAATTAATCTCTCAAGTAGAGAGAAGAGTCTGTTTATCCTCCCCCTGTTCTCCTCTCTCTCTCTCTGATCATGTCTCATTTCTGCACCCAAACATGATTTGTGTCTTACACAGAATCTTGCATATAAGATGTGCTACAAACGCTTTCAGCACATCATTAGACTACATGTATTTAAATGTGCATTTGTACATTTCTATGCCTGTTTGTGATTACTGCAGGGTGTTAATGAGACTTTTATTTTGGTCTGATGATGTGACATCATAAGGCTGCGCCGCGACCCCGGGTCTGTTTGATTCGGATTAAGAAGGTTTGTGATTTTATGCATTTAAAGTGGTTAAATCAGTATATCGTTCAGTCAGTCATAGGTTTTTGATTCGATATAAAATAAAGTATGTATCATTGAATGTACAAATGTAAGCCTATTGCTTTATCTAACATTAATGAACATTATTTTTGTGAAAGTGAATCCACATGAGTAACAGAAAAGTTGCGTCTCATTTCGCTTCCTATATTGTGAATAAGTTTATTGTAAACACGAATTTGGTCACTGGAAAAATTTTATGATGGCATAAGCTTTTAGATACTCCGAGTCAATTGAACCAAATGCTTCGCAAAATGATTCAGTGATTCACCACACGCTGACGTCACATGCTGATCAAAACAGTGAAAATGCAAACACAAAAATGTGTAATGAAAATTTTTACAAACCAACTGCAAATATTTTTTTATTAAAGTGAAATCTATTAAATGTATTTAATATCATTAAATAACTTTAAACCAGTAACTAAATATGACGTGTATGTATAATTTGTGTTCTTTAATAATTTGCACTTCTTTTTTTTTTTTTTTGGCTGATCAGGTTATTTAAGGATCTCACTCTGACTGACTCTTAGCAGTGCATTGATACTGAACTAGAGCTGATTGAGATTATTTTTCTTTCTGATTATTATTCTCATTTTAAACCTGGCAGATTGTCCAAACACACAGAAAAAAAATCCTGGTGAAGTGACTGAGATCCACATGATAAAGATGGCTTTTATTAAAGAGGAGAGTGAAGACATGAAGATTGAAGAAGCGATCAGTGTGAAACAAGAAGATACTGAGACTCAAACAGGTTGTTTTCATTCTCAAAACTGAACTCAGTCATTTGATCCTTATTAAAATGTCCAGCTCTACAGAAATTAATGATATTTTTTAAGAATGTGTAATACGCGTGTCCTAATTAAAGTGGTTTTATTTGACACACAGTGGGTCCCTCATGTGGACAGGCATGAAAAATGGAAATGAAAATGGAAAATGGAAATTTAAAATGGAAATGAAGCAGTCAGTCAACATTATTTAATAAATAGATTTCCACTCTAATAAAAAATAAATCTGACCCTGGACCATAAAACCAGTTATAAGGGTCAGTTTTTTGGAATTGAGATTTATACACTCACCTAAAGGATTATTAGGAACACATTACTAATACTGTGTTTGACCCCCTTTCGCCTTCAGAACTGCCTTAATTCTACGTGGCATTGATTCAACAAGGTGCTGAAAGCATTCTTTAGAAATGTTGGCCCATATTGATAGGATAGCATCTTGCAGTTGATGGAGATTTGTGGGATGCATATCCAGGGCACGAAGCTCCCGTTCCACCACATCCCAAAGATGCTCTATTGGGTTGAGATCTGGTGACTGTGGGGGCCATTTTAGTACAGTGAACTCATTGTTGTCATCATGGAAGACTCAAACACAGGCGTTAGATGGAACGGGATTTATTTTTGGCAGAACACAAAGACAGTAGCGGATGCAGGGCAGTGAAGGTAAGGGCAATGGCCAACTTAACTGGAAGCGGTGTGGTGAAAACTGGCTGTCGAAGACTCGGAGAGGGTTTGGAGAATACAGGGAATGCTCGGGAGAGAAGGCCAGGAAATACTCAGCGTGAGAGTTCTTTAGGTCGCTTGGTAGCGCAGGTAGAGTCCGGGTAGCGAAGACGAGACCAGACACAGTGAGCGGGGTGAGTGGTGTTTAAGTAGTGGGGGTGAGATTGGTTACAGGTGTTCAGAATTCGGGTGACGAGGAACGAGTAGGCGGAGTGAAGGAGTCTGGTGCGCGGGGTGTGGCAGAGTCCATTACAATTGTCATGTTCAAGAAACCAATTTGAAATGATTCGAGCTTTGTGACATGGTGCATTATCCTGCTGGAAGTAGCCATCAGAGAATGGGTACATGGTGGTCATAAAGGGATGGACATGGTCAGAAACAATGCTCAGGTAGGCCGTGGCATTTAAACAATGCCCAATTGGCACTAAGGGGCCTAAAGTGTGCCAAGAAAACATCCCCCACACCATTACACCACCACCACCAGCCTGCACAGTGGTAACAAGGCATGATTGATCCATGTTCTCATTCTGTTTACGCCAAATTCTGACTCTACCATCTGAATGTCTCAACAGAAATCGAGACTCATCAGACCAGGCAACATTTTTCCAGTCTTCAACTGTCCAATTTTGGTGAGCTCGTGCAAATTGTAGCCTCTTTTCCTATTTGTAGTGGAGATGAGTGGTACCCGGTGGGGTCTTCTGCTGTTGTAGCCCATCCGCCTCAAGGTTGTGTGTGTTGTGGCTTCACAAATGCTTTGCTGCATACCTCGGTTGTAACGAGTGGTTATTTCAGTCAAAGTTGCTCTTCTGTCAGCTTGAATCAGTCGGCCCATTGTCCTCTGACCTCTAGCATCAACAAGGCATTTTCGCCCACAGGACTGCCGCATACTGGATGTTTTTCCCTTTTCACACCATTCTTTGTAAACCCTAGAAATGGTTGTGCACGAAAATTCCATTAACTGAGCAGATTGTGAAATACTCAGACCGGCCCGTCTGGCACCAACAACCATGCCACGTTCAAAATTGCTTAAATCACCTTTCTTTCCCATTCTGACATTCAGTTTGGAGTTCAGGAGATTGTCTTGACCAGGACCACACCCCTAAATGCATTGAAGCAACTGCCATGTGATTGGTTGATTAGATAATTGCATTCATGAAAAATTGAACAGGTGTTCCTAATAATCCTTTAGGTGAGTATACATCATCTGAATAAATAAGCTTTCCATTGATGTAAGGTTTATGAGGATAGGACAATATTTGGCCGAGATACAACTATTTTAAAATCCTTTAATTCTTTAGTTGTCCAAATGAAATCCTTAGCAAGACATATTACTACTAATAATATATATTTTATATATTTATGGTAGGAAATTTACAAAATATCTTCATGGAACGTGATCTTTACTTAATGTCCTAATGAATTTTGGCATAAAAGACAAATCAATAATTTTGACCCATACAATGTATTGTTGTCTACTGCCACAAATATACCCGTGCATATACTATGACTGGTTTTGTGGTCCAGTTTCACATACAGCAAAAATGACAAATGTAACTATTTAATAGAAAAAAGATGTTTTGTTAGCTTTTGTAGCAAGGGCGCCGCCATCTTGCAATGCTACAACCTGTGATGTCACAAGGTTGGTTGTCTTGCTTAAATTCAACAGATACACCGGTAGAAAGGCAGTAAAATACAGACAGTGAAGGACAGATAGCGAAAGATAAAGACAGAGACAGTGAAAGATGGAAACTGGACAGCCACATGGCATCAGAAGACAAAAGGGAGGCCACTATTGCATTGCAATTTTCATGAACTGCTGCTGAAACGGAGAACAGAACCGCTTCGCTTCCCCATACACATTAAGTCACGCTGCTACAAGATTTCCATACTTACACTTGGATATAATCCAAGTGGCATACTGTGTAGTTTCAATCAGGGAATCCGTAAGCAACTGTAAACCACATACACACCTTACACATCTCTGTTACAACTAACGTAGCCTTATGCAAACAATGTGCATATTCTGCCGCACACAGGCTCTCAACAACATGACAGCTGATCAACAATTACAACAGTAGCCTAGACTAGGGTGGGTTAAATGCAGAGTAAATTTCCCTACATGGATCAATAAAAGTAATCGGCCAATACACGTCACTACGCACACTACGCACAATGACGCTGCGCCCACAGCAGCAAAACTGTCCACACGCCACAGTATTACCAATGCACCACGTACACCTCAATAACAGTGTGCACAATGCTCATTATCAGATGCGAACCACAACGTGCATAATACAATACTCGTCAAATAGTAAAGCACTCACCCGTCGCTTGTAAATAAAGTCGCTTGTATCCATGCGGTTGCCCTTTTTTGCTTCAGTCTCTCTCCATTGAGAAATAATTGTTTAAAGAAGACAGCCTTGTTTGTCCAGTTGTGTTCCTTTCCTAGGTTTTTATCCATATGAGAGCCGAAAATGAGCTTTCCAGCAGCTGTAGACACTGAGATTGTTAGGATCAGGCATGTGAGGGCCTGAAAGTTTGACATCAGAGTCCTGAGCTCTGCCTCTGGAAATGTCTGCTTGAATTTTTCAAACTGCTTTGAATGAAGCAATCCAACAAACATCAGTCATTTGTGATCTTCAAATCTGTTCCTAATTTATGCAGTCAATTACAGCCACGTGAAGCTCTCGGGCTGTCCTACTGCCAGCGCTGTCTATTCAAAGATGTCATTGAATTTAGCTCGCTCTCTTTCAACACACTGATAAAAAAATCTGTAATTAGACTAAACTGCACGTCTAAGGTCTTGCTTTGTAGAATCCCAAAGAGCACATCAGCAATGTCAAAAATGCAAGTAGAGAAAAAAATAGAAATCGAAACGTTTTAAGTGTGCCAGGTGTCCAGATGCAGTTTCCCGTTCAAAATCTTTGCCGTGGTCAAGGATGTGCTGGAAAATCTCAACCAGCTCAACTCTTTTGTTGTGGACAGCGGACACCAGCTTGGTATTAAAATTGCACCTCACCTGTGTGACGCGTGGCAGCCGTCTTTGACAAAACTCATCCAGTAATTTGGTGTGTTTAGGAGAGCGAGTAAAAAATGCAGATAATCCACAGAGATTTGCAAAAAATATCTTGCATTTTTAATGCTCCCAAGGACATGACTAGGTTTAAAGTGTGTGTATAACAATGCACAGAAGAGGGGACTTCATTTTTTACGCGGTGCCTACCCATGCCAGAAGTTGATGGCGTCAGCATGATGCAGGTGGATGAAGAAGATGTCAGTCCTCACTATTGCCGTCTTAAAGCCCAGCTTGACGGCATGATGCAGGTAGAGCACAATCCAGCTGTCTGTCTCCTCCTGGTCTGACTGGAGGGCATGGATCTCAGTGACCTCAACCTGAAATGGCAGAAAACACCCCAAATGCATGTCTCGCACTTCGCCAGCCAGGATGCTGCCTACTTACTCCCCCAGATCTTGAGAATCAACTGACAGAGCTGCCGCTTGTTCTCCTCATTGCCCAGAAAGAGCTTAAAGTCTTGGGGTTTCCTGGTGGCCTTACCCTGCACTATAAACCTCTCAGAGAAGTCAGTTGAATGTAGCAAATGCTCTAGCTAGTAATGGTTTATTCTCAATGCAGCTGATCCCAAGACCAAGATGATGCCAGCAGCGTTCAGTCTGTGTCTTGCTGTATAGCTGGTAGTTTGTCACTTTCTGAGAAGTCCATCCTAAGACGGACGTGTAAGGAGATGCAGGTAAAGTCTATTTAGCTGTGTGGCTGGAAGTCACAGCAGTTCATTCTAGGTGCGAAAGTATCTGGTGTAAAAACAGATACATTAGAGGCAGCAGAAGTTGCTAACAACTAGGGATGTAACGGTGAGGATATTTTCCCACTGGTTAATCAACGTGTGACAACACCAGTAATACCGGTATCACAGACAGGGGCTTTTAAATCGCTAATCTGAAAGTAAAACGCGCACATCCTTTTATTCATAACGGTGCAGAACAGAGTAAGCGTATTCAATTAATGAACTGAAAACGTTCACTCTGCTCTGCTTGCTCCGCACCATTATGAATGCCTGTGCGTCCGTGCAACTTTTACTTTCACTTACAAATTAGCGCCAATTCGGGGGCGGGTTGCTTGAATGGTGGGTTCATTAGCCTATTAATCTTAGTGAAAAACACAACAACAAAACCGTACAGTGACAAACTCTTTTAAATTGGCATTTACATTTTGCTTTAAAACCAAATATTTTGCCGTCATCTTGTCAGTCAGCACCTCGCTCTCAAGATATGAAATCTGACTCCTGCTGGTCTGTGCTGCAACTCTTGTTCAGCTCACGCTTTATTAAGCAGACATGTTCAGTTTTTAATTGTGTCTGTTCACTAACTGAACTAAATGATTTTATTACTTTAAAAAAAATCCAAAAGACAATGGGGTGATGCCATTTTCAGATCTCTCCAGAGATGTTCAATCGGATTCAAGTCTGGGCTCTGGCTGGGCCACTCAAGGACATTCACAGAGTTGTCCCGTAGCTACTCCTTTGGTATCTTGGCTATGTGCTTAGGGTCGTTGTCCTGTTGGAAGATGAACCTTCAGGTTGTGAGGACATATAAAACTGAGTATCATCAACATAACAGTAAAATCTAATGGTAATGTCCCTCAGGGGAAGAGTATACAAGGATAAACGCAGAGGACCTAATACTGAGCCCTGTGGCACACAATACATTTGCTAAATGAGACCTCTTTTCTTTTACACAAACAAAATGATAGGACTTAAAACATGCTAATGCTTATCCACAAATGGCAACATAATTCTCATGCTGGTTAATAGAATGTTGTGGTCTGATCTATTAGCACTAAAATAAAGGTGTAACTTTAGTAAGGACAGTTTCTGTGCTACTATTAAATCTTGACTGAAATTCCAGTTCTTTGCAAAACTGAACATTGCAATTGGTCTATAATAAACCAATTATCCTGGGTGAAGTGATAAGGGGTTTGATAATTGCCAGCTTTCTTGGACTGCAGGTTTTAAGTCGTGTCCTAAAGAAAGCAAATGGTTAACAATATTGAAAAGAGATTCTGAGATTACAGATTCGTGCATATAGGATCTAGTAAGCATGTTGTTGTTTTCTTGCTTTAATGCTTTTAGGTTGGTTTTGATGTGTCCTATGTCGGAATTAAACTGGTGTTAATTTTTGTCTTTTTCCGCTTTAGACCTGATGCCGCTGAAAGAGGAGAGTGAAGTACTAGATGAAATGCAAGAGAAGGATCACTATGAGAAAAATCAGGATTTCATGACTGGAAACAAATCCAGAAAGACTAAAAAGTCTTCCTCACAAAACAGAGCTCAGAAGTCCAAAACTAACAGTTCCTTCACCTGTCATCAGTGTGGAAACAGTTTCACTAATAAACAAAGCCTTGAAATTCACATGAGAATTCACACTGGAGAGAAGCCTTTCACCTGCCAACAGTGTGGGAAAAGTTTCACTCAAAAACAAAACCTTACAGTCCACATGAGAGTTCACACTGGGGAGAAACCATACACATGCCATCAGTGTGAACAGAGTTTCACACATAAAAAAAACCTTAATACCCATATGAGACATCACACTGGAGAGACTGCTTTCACTTGCAGCCTATGTGGCAAGAACTTCACACGAAAAGAAATTCTTAATTCACACATGAGAATTCACACGGGAGAGAAGCCATTCATATGTGCTCAGTGTGGACAGAGTTTCACACATAAAAAAAACCTTAATACCCACATGAAAATTCACACTGGCGAAAGTCCTTACACATGCCAACAGTGTGGAAAGAGTTTCACTCAAAAAGGGAGCCTTAAAAGCCACATGAGAATTCACACTGGAGAGAAGCCTTATACATGCCCTCAGTGTGGAAAGAGTTTTACACATAAAGGAACCCTTAATGCTCACATGAGAAGTCACACTGGAGAGAAGCATTTCACATGCCCTCGATGTACAAGGAGTTTTACACATAAAGGAACCCTATATAACCACATGAAAATTCACACTGGAGAGAAGCCTTTCACATGCCCTCAATGTGGAAAAAGTTTTACACATAAAGGAACCTTAAATAACCACTTGAGTATTCGCACTGGAGAAGTCTGCTTACGATGCTTTTGAGAAACACAGCCCTGCACATTCACTCTGGAGGTGATTTAATTTTGATCAGTGTAAAAGAAAAGATATATTTGCCTTCACACTTATGGCACTTTTCCACTGCATGGTACGGCTCACTTAAATAGCATCACCTCGGTTGAGGTTCCAAGCGAGTCGTACCAATATTAAAATGTGACGTGTAAACACTGCAGATCACTGATTGATTAGAGAGCTACCAGCGTCATTAGATTTGAGACACAAGACACCAAACCCGCTAGAAACATTGTTCTTCGTCTTGCAGTTAAAAACATCCACATGCCGAGAATTAAGAACACCATTGATATGCTCCATTGCTCCTTTGTAGTGCGCTTGTTTGTGTCGCGGTTACGATGATGTCACAGCAGAAGAAGTGGTGCAACTATAATGATCAGTCTTTAATCCCACCCACTTAGAAACGACACTAAACTACAGTGGAAAAGCAAACCGAGCCAAGCCGAGTCGTACCATGCAGTGGAAAAGCCCCATAACAGACATGCATATGTGAGACCCTGGCTAGAGAACAACTGGCGCCCCAACTTAGCAAGGATTCGCCCAAGGATTTGTTCTCCATTTCTGTCACAGATGAAGTTTGGGTTCCTTGCCACTGTAAATATGTTCTAAAAAGCCTGTGAAAATAAATCTGTATTGATTATCCTTTTTTACCTTTCATTTAAAAAAAACACAACAATACAAAGATCTAACCTTGAGTAAGATCTCTGAAGCATATTCCCATTCATATTTACAATTTTTAGCACACCAGTGTGAAATTGTTCAGCCATGACTTCCTGTTTCACAAGACTATATGAGGAAACATAAATCCCTTAGAAAGTCAAATTCCCATAATCATCCATCACAATGAGTAAAACCAAAGAATATAGTTCTGAGGCCGTATTCACAAAACATCTTAAGGCTAAAAGTAGCTCCTAACTTGCCGATTTAGGAGAAACTCATAAAAAATAATGGGCGTGTCACTCCTAAATTTAGGACTCCTAAATTTTTATGCTAAGAGTATTTCACAAAGCATTATAGCACTAAAACTAGCACCTAAATCTGTGAAACGCTAGGAGTAGTCAAAAGGACTCCTAAGTTACTAAGACCAAATCACAAACATCCTAAAATGGATGTTGCCAGCAATCCTCCTCGGAATGTAAACATTTTGGAAACATTTGATGATAATGAGCTTTTAAAAAGGTATCGCCTTAATCACGAGGGTATTATGGCTGTTGTCGAGCTTGTCAGGGACGCAATCACTTCACCAACAAATAGCAGTAACCCAATAACAGCGAAGATCAAGGTTTTGACAACTCTGTGCTACCTGGCCACAGGGAAAATGCAGCTATGCAGTGCAGACGAACTATGTATATCTCAGCCATCTGTCAGCTGAATATTGCATCAAACAATAAATGCCCTCTCTTGACCCCACATCATCTGACAATTCATACATTTTCCTCTTGATGTTCGACAACTACAAAGAAACAAAGCCCACTTCATGGACATAGCTGGACTACCCAGTGTAGTTGGTGCTACAGATGGGACACATGTCCGAATTATTGGACCATCAGAAGATGAACATGCATTTGTTAACAGAAAAAAATTAATTGCATTAACACACAGGTGGTTTTTGATGCCAGCTACAATATTCTGGACATTGTCGCCAAGTGGCCAGGCGCAACACATGGCTCCCGGATCCTACAGGAGAGTGGCTTGAGGCTGCTTTTTGAGAGGCATCGGGTCCCAGCTGGTTGTCACTTGGTGGGAGACAGTGGTTATCCCTGCAAGACTTGGCTCCTCACGCCTTACATCCACCCACAACTGGGACCTCAGTTAATTTACAACAGGTAAACTCACAAAATGCTTGCTTTCTTTTTGAAATTATAGTTATATTGGTCACATAAATTAAATTAATTAAATAAAAAGTATTGAGAAAAAAAAACTTGTCACATGACACAACAAACTGGATTGAACCTTTCAATACGCTTTCAGTTTCACTCAAGATTTTATATGTTTTAGAGCCCACAAGAAAAAAAAATCGCAGTGTTGTGGAAAGGGGCATTGGGCAGATGAAACAAAAAAAAAGTTATTGTAATATTTTTATTCAACAGATTGTTTGCGTTTAAGCATGTTCAGTTTCTGAGAATAGTACTCCTCTTGTAAGTGGAAAAGCCTCTCCTGCGTCTTGAGAAGCCTGTGTGTTTTCCTTAATTAACTAATTTCAAGCCCCAATTTATGTTCCAACAGAGATGTTGATGGAGCAGGACCACCACCAGTCTGGAGAGAGGGCGGCAGGAGCTGGGGGAGCAAGAAGAAGGGGAGTAAGAAGGACGGGGGCAGGAGCATCTCCATGATTGATAACTGAAGTGTTGGCACTAAAAGCGAGAGAGAGAGAGAAAGAGAGAAACAGAGAGAGAGAGAGAGAGAGAGAGAGAGAGAGAGAGTGTTATGGCATCTTATTTTGTGTAGCCTATGTATCTTTGTGAGGCATTTTCTAATTATTTTGTAAGTCATTGTAATTATGAATCTTAATTGATTTATTAAACATGACAATAATTAATAACTGTCCCAGCTATTAATAATTATATGTATATGTATGAATAATTAAAATGTTCCATTAAAAAAAATGTACCCGTCAAGTTCATTCAGCAACTGCATTGCAGGGTCAATGCACCCCTCCAGCTCTGTTATGCTAGTGTCTGAATGCCCAAGGACACTGTACACCATTGAGGCAACAGGTGATAGAGCCTTGGGTGCTGAGCCACCTCCTCATAAATGCAATAAATATTTTGAATTATAGATTTTAATCTGTGATGACATTAAGGTTACAATAAAACATTGTCAACTTGAAAATAATGTCCTATTACCTGTCACAGTCGTTTGCCGCTTGAACTCGGCGATCTCTGCCCTTGCGTGGGACTGCAAACAGTACCAGCGCTTTTCACAGTCAAGCGGAAAAGCCGCATTCATTTGCACACATATATTTTCCCATGCATCCAAATTTCCCTTTAATTATGTCCTTCTTTTCATGTACAAATTGGGCAAGAAGTAACAGCTGTTCTTGCATCCAGTTTAGTTTTCTTTTACATTTGCACGTTTTACTATCAGCCATGATTTTTCTAGTCCGTTAATTAAAAAGCTGTTTATATGCATATCTGCTAATTGTTTACAAGATGCAGACATGTAAGAGGCTGATAATTAGCTGAACACATTACCTACAATTCAAACTTATTTAAATATATGGCAACATTTTTATTGTCAACTATTTATTTGAATATGGCAACATGATACCTTGTTTTACAATATTTCTATGATTCAATTGCGGACAGAGACTCCTCCCCGATCAGCCAATCACTGTGGTCAGAGTTAGTAATTGTGATGACATCATCCATAGCAATGAGGTCAACCCCTCCCTTACTCTTAGCTTAAGACTTCTCTCTATTCCGTAGTAAAAGTTGCTCTCAGCAGCTTTGCGAATAGGTTTTAAGAGAAGAGACTCTTAGCTAAGAACTTTTACTGCTATTTGGGAGAACTCTTAGTGGTAAGATAAAATGTTTTGTGAATAGGGCCCCTGTATTCCTGTATATTCTTAAAGCTTATATGAATCCTCTCAGAAAGCTCTTAATTTACCTTAACTTCTACATAGGCGCTTAAGAGTGATTCAGACCCGATCTGAGAGCAACTCTGAGCGAGGGAAATACAAAAACTTTTATCTTAGTGAGGAGGCAGGGCTGACCCCGTTGCTTTCTGGCGCGATGGTATTTCTGTTCTGTGTCTGAGATGTTAGCATGTCTCTAATAAGATTGATCACAAACATGATCCCTGCAAACATGATCTAATGTGTAGTGTCTTATTAACTCACTCATAAATTGTGTGCAACACATTTCTTCTCCCTCTTTGTGTTTGTCCATTTTCCCTGCTGCTAAAGAAACTCTTAAGCTTCTTAAAAGTCCTTGTCTGTACTCCTAACAATTTTGGACCTCAAGACCATTTTTAAGGGTTAAGAATTACTTTCGGAATTACTTTTTTCTTTACTAGGATTTTTTCTTGAAACACCCACCTTTCTAAGAATTTTTTTTTAGAATTTTGTCTAAAAAAAATACTCTTCAAGGTTCAAGAGTTTTATTTGTCACATACACAGTTATCTACGGAATATACAACCGACAGTAGCACTTCTTTGAAGAAGTGCTACTGCTTGCTGAATTAGTCGAACAGCGAAAACATTTTATAAAGCCCACATTAACCAGCGCTGAAAAAGATGATGCCTGCTCTGTCCAAACGACACCGTTTGATTAACTGCTCATTGTCAAACATTTCAAAAACATTCTTCCTCTCCTGAAAGTGTCTCCTCAGTGCCATCACAAGCCCCTACTGGTAACTCCTAACCACTTGAGAGACCTCTCGAGCTGTCTTAAATAACTGGGAGAGTAAGAGTGATTCTTAGCTTTAAGAAATTTGAGTGTGAGCACATGGCTTGTCATGTATGTTTCCTTGTGCCATGTCCTCTCTTGTCTATTGTCTTAACTCCCGCCCACCTATTACCCGATTATTGGTTCATTTGCCCCACCTGTCCTCCCTCATTACCTGCCTTGTTTGCTCCCTGTTTATTTTCCTTGTGTCCTGGGCCAGATCTCATGTGTTGTTCACATGTGTTGTGTTTGTTTTTTGCTTTATTTTTTACTATTAATAAAGCCCATTGCTTCTTGCATCTTGAGTCCTCATCTCATCCCTCAACCCCAACCCTGACAGAACGATTTAGGCAATAGAGGACTCAGGCTGTCATGCTAGGAATACTATATTTGTGGCAGTTTGTGGGGTATGTATACCACCGTGGAGAAGAGGATGGCCTTCCGCCTCTTGGCCCACCTCCCATTCCCGAGTCCCCAGTCGTTCAATGACCCCTTTGGGGAGAGGGAGGAGGAAGAACAAGTCCTCCTCTAGCCTTGCAGTTCCCCCAGAGGTGGCCATAGATGCTACAGCACCCCAGAGGCAATTAGAAAGTGTTGCAGTGCCCCCAGTGGAGGTAAGCTCCATGCCACCGCCTCCCAAGCGGAAGAAGAGGAGAAGGCACCCTCTCTCTCACAAGGTCCAATGGTCCCAGAGCTCCCAGGTCCGGTGGTCCCGGAGGTAACACATTCTTCCTGTCAGTCCTGCCGTGGCAAAGAGGGCTATTTTCACCTATGTTTTGGCTGCTCTGCATGCCTGGAAAATGTACACAGGTTCTTCTGACCATGGACCAGTTTGCCAGCCAGCTGCCATCCCGGAGCCCATCCCAGAGCAGCCTACTGTTATCCCGGAGGCCGTCCCAGAGCAGCCCACTCTCCCAGACAAGGCCACGGAGGCCATCCTAGAACTGACAAACACAAATCTAACCTAACCACTGACAGGTGAAGTGAGTAACACTGATTATCTCTTCTTCATGACACCTGTTAGTGGGTGAAATATATTAGGCAACAACTGAACATTTTGTGTTAAAAGCAAGAAAAATGGGCAAGCATAAGAATTTGAGCGAGTCACAAGGGCCAAATTGAGATGGATAGATGATTGGGTCAGAGCATCTCCAAAACTGCAACTCTTCTGGGGTGTTCCCGGTCTGCAGTGGTCAGTAACTATCAAAAGTGGTCCAAGGAAGGAAAAGTGGTGAACTGGCGACAGGGTCATGGGTAGCCAAAGCTCATTGATGCATGTGGGGAGCGAAGGCTGGCCCATGTGGTCCGATCAAACAGTGCGATCTTTATCTTCTTTTAAAAGGCAGAGAGAGGGAATTGGATGAGGCTCTTGTAAACATGGTGGCAAAGGATTTGTAGCCCTTCACCATCATGGAGGATGAGGGTTTCAGGGCCTTTGTGAACAAGCTTGATCCAAGTGTCCTCCCATCCCAGCAGGTGCTTAAAACGATGGTCACCGAAAGGTACAACAACAACACCAAGGAGAAGGCAATGGAGGACCTAAAAAGGCAGAATTTGTTAGCCTTACAGCTGACATGTGGTCCTCCATTAATATGGACGGATACCTTGGTAACTTGCCACTACATAACACCAGAGGCAAAGTTGGCAACTTCCAAACAGCCCATCATCTCATTGAAGCTAAAGCTTTGCTAATGGCTGAGTGGGGAACAACATCCAAGGTTCAGTGTATGGTGACGGACAATGCATCCAACATGATCCGAAGTTCCCAGCTACTCAACCTTCGCCATTTCCCATGTTTTGCCCATAATTTGAATTTGATTGTGAAAAAAGGGCCACTGCCCTGCAGAGTTTAGCTCCAACCCTAATCAAACACACCTGAACCAGCTAATCAATGCCTTCAGGATTACTAGAAAGCTACAGGCAGTTGAGTTTGATCAGGGTTGGAGCTAAACTTTGCTGGGCAGTAGCCCTCCGGGACCTAGAGCAAACCCCAATCGTCTATGAAATATGGCAGAAAGCCAGAAAGATAGTGTGGTTGTTTAGATCCAGCTGCAAAGCAAAGGATAAGCTTGTGGAGATGCAGGGCTTATAGGGCAGACCAACTCTAAAACTGATACAGGAGGTTGAAACAAGATGGAACGGCACTTTCGACATGCGGCAAGGCTTGTATGAGCAACGAGAGCCAGCGGGTTTCCAATTTAAACAGTGATACTGCTCCACTGACTAGTTTTTAGTATGACATTACTCAAGAATCATTGTAACTACTGCAACTGTTTAAACCAGCTGCTTCAAAAAGCATATACTTAAAGCACTGTACAGGATGTTGCACAGAAAAAAGGACATGCAACACAGGAATCAACTGTACAATTCGGTAGGCCACAATGACCGTACTACATTTACATTTATGTATTTGGCAGACGCTTCTATCCAAAGCAACTTCCATTGCATTCAAGGTACACATTTTTACATTTTGTCAGTTCTTGCTTTCCCTGGGAATCAAACCCATGACCTTGGCATTGCTAGCACCACGCTCTTATTGTTAGAGCTACAGGAAAGTACTACCTATGTAATTGTCCATAACTGTCACATTGTTGAGGTTATATAATTTATATGGTTTGCTCCTGTTTTGAACAGGCTCACACATGCAAGAAGGTCTACACTCCAGATGTGGGGGGGTATGAGTCATTCAGGTCCTTGGCACTTGCTACACTGCTGGACCCAAGGTTAAAAAAATTGGCTTTTGGAAATCCTACCAATGCCCAGGAGGCTGAAAAGCACTTCACACTGGAGTGTGCTTCTCTGATGCGTTCAAACATAGCAACTCCTGGTGAGCAGTTTCAGTCTTCATCTAACTTTATGGCGATATGTCATCTGAATAATTATGTAACTTATGCTTCATGTATGCTGTCAGTTTATGCTTTGTAACTAATTGTTGTTTTCATTTTCATTCAGAGCCCATCATCATCAACACCAGCAGAAACCCAGGACAGTTTATGGGAACTTTTTAATAATCGTATTCGTGAAATCCAGATGATGCACTATGCTACAGCTAATGCGACAGTAGAAGTGAAAAAGTACCTCAAAGATGTGCTTTTGCCCAGAATGCATGATTTCTTAAGTTATTGGAAAGAGAGAGCAGTAATTTTTTCTCATTTGTATGTCCTTGCTAAAAAATATTTGTGCATGCCAGCAACAAGTGTGCCGATTTGATTTTTTTCAAATGTTGGAGGAATTATATGTAAAAAAAAAAGTAGACTAAGTCCATCAACAGCAGAGCAATTCATATTTTTAAATAAAAATTCTATTGGCTATGCAGTGAGTGGAAGAAATTGAATTTTTCAATATGTGTTGACGCAAATGACTTTATTAGAATCTTTCACTGATATAACATGACACCGAGTTGTTCAAAAAGAAATGTGTAGTAACATCATTAGGTGTGTTCGACATCGGCTGCGGCTGGATGTAACCGATCGGCGAGAGTAGCCGCGTGCAGGCGGGGAGGAGCTGCAAAGGGAGACGTGAAGTCAGACACTTTCTGCTTCCCGTAGTGACGCTCACGCTGTGTTTGCATACTTTTATCACAGCTGAAATTAAATCTGTCAAATACAAAGACGTTTGAGACATTTTTATTCAAAACTGCATGCATTGCTTAATACAGAATCTGTTCGTACAAGAATATAGTTCAACATATAAGCCTACGCTATCAATGAAGTGGGGTCTGAGTTTTTTCTCAGTTTTATTTTGATAAACATGACAATATAACATCGCGACTACATGAAAAGAGGTTTTACCGTTATAAACAAAATGATTTGTGAGCATTAGTGGAACAGAATGTTTTAATGAATAAACACGAAACACACGTGCCCGCCATCATGCGGTGAATCCGGCCAATCGTGGAACAGCTGTGTCGTCATCAGAGGTCATGCAGTCTGGTGCAGCCGCTCTAGAGAAGCTGCACCGGCTGTATTAGCCGGCTGCTCTCGAATCACTCTCGCGGTACTTTGATGCCATACATTACGGTCAAGTGGCGTCGCCGCTGTCTAGTATAGTCAGTAAAAGAAATGGACACAGCGACCCCATAGACTTCAACGGAGAGAAGCGAAGTCAATTAGAAGCACTCACATCCTGATGGCTGAGCGTAATGCGCAGCCTCAGACTGAGCTTGATGACGTAGATGTGACGTGAGCAACCTGTCTGACAGTTGTAAGTCTTCTAGTAGTTGTGCAAAGTCAAATCTGAATCACCGAATCTTGCAGAGATTTTGGCTCTCTATGGGCTTCTCCCCATGCTTCTCCCTTGACTTAATCAGACTTTATGTCTCCACGTACCCCCGATTGCCTCATAGACAGTAAAAGATTGCCTGTGAGCTTCTCATTCTGCCTATATGGGTCTATACGGTAATTTCTCTACTGCGACAGTCGCGTGATTATGACGCAATCGTTAGCCTATTTTTGCAAAAACGGCTTCTACGGGCCGATAGTGTAAGATACAAGGTAATGAAGCCTTTTAGACTTCATTACCTTGTTTCTTTACAAACAAAAAAAAAGGAGTCTTTAAATGCCAAAGATGTAAAGTTAATCGCTGTCAAAGTGACGCCAAAATGAATGGGAGTCAATGGAATGCTAACAGCAGGTGATGGCTTGGTTAGCAATGGCTGCCCCTATAGAAGGTACGCTTTCCGGGAGCTGGATTACCCCCTTGGTCTCAAGTCAGACAAAATTTCTAACCGGCATGCACTGCTTCAAGTCAGCCGCCGATCGGTCTGTGCATCGCTGTATGAAGTCGAACAAGATTGTGTCATGATGTAAGGAACTGATGAATCAGTTTTTTGAACGGGTTCGTGGAAATTAATTGGACTTTACATCACTAATGAACATAATGTTAACACTGGACAAATAACTGAGGACAAAGGCTTTAATGCACAAGGGAGAATAAGCAATAGAACAGGGAACAGGAGCCCGTTTCAACCTGAGTTAAAACTTGAACTCTGAGTTTTTGAGACAAATTAGTTAGTTCAATCAACTCTAAGTAGACTGACTCTGCGTGCACCACGACTATAAAAAGCCATGATCAATGGAGCGTCAGACAAAAAAAGGTCTGCATATTTCTCACTAGCAGAACTGGATGTACTTCTGCAAGCATATGGAGAGTACGAACACATTAAAAAAAAAAAAAAAAAAAAAAAAAGCAACATGGCTGCAGCGGCGAAGGACAGAGTTAGCTTGGGAGAAAATAGCTGCTTGAGTCAAGTTTAAATTTTAATTATTGTTATACAGTGTTGGGTGTAATTATTCACTAAGTAATCTAAATACTTTACTTTTCACCAGAAAAAGGATTACTCCTTTTAAAATTATTTTGTACTTTAAAGTTAAATCTTATTTATTTGCATTAATTACTGCATAGACTATAGAACAATTCTGTTTAAAACAAAAGTGGATTTAACATAAATTTTTAATGTTAAAACATATTTTTAATGTAACCTTCTCAAATGGCGCCGCTGTGTTTGGTCGCCGTTCAGGTCGCTCCGCGAAGACTGTGCTTTTATTTACTATTTTACTTTCTTTTACTCTCAATTTTTACAAACTTATCATCTGCATTGATCTACTACGACAGCAAAACTCTTTTGGACATTGGTTACCTCTACACTGGACTGTTTCAGGACACTTTCGCCGATCCTCTGTGGCCATCTGAGATCCTTCGCAACGGCGAGTTGAACAATGGACAGAGCCTGCGGCGTAGAACAAAGAAACACCGTGGGAAACGTGCTGGTATCCGTAACAGACTGAGGAAAAGGGCATTCAGACCTCCTCTCCCGAGCATTCTTCTAGCAAATGTTCAATCCTTGGATAATAAGATGGACGATCTTAGAGCCAGGATAAGTTTTCAACGGGACATGAGAGACTGTAATATCTATTGTTTGTCTGAAACATGGCTCACGCCCGCGGTCCCGGACACAGCTGTGACGCCGTCGGAGAACTTCTCTGTTTTTCGGATGGACAGAACAGCCGAGGCCGGTAAATCCAAAGGCGGTGGAGTGTGTTTCATGATCAACAAGAAATGGTGCGATCCCAGGAACATCACCATTCTCTCGCGGTCCTGCTCGCCTCATCTGGAACATTTAACAATCATCTGCCGCCCATTCTATCTGCCGAGGAGTTTTCTGCGGTTGTCGCGACCGCCGTTTACATCCCACCGCAGGCAGACACAGCGCTGGCTTTATCTGGCCTTCATGATGTTGCCAGCGGCGTCATAAACCAACATCCCGACGCGGCATTCATTGTCGCGGGCGATTTTAACAAAGCAAACCTAAAGAAAGTCCTGCCAAACTTTCACCAGCACGTCTCCTGCCCCACACGAGGAGCAAACACACTGGATCACTGCTACTCTCCGTTTAAGAACGCCTATAAAGCGCGGTCACTTCCAGCGTTTGGCAAATCGGATCATGCCGCCATTTTCCTCACTCCCGAATACAAACAAAAGCTCCTCCAGGAACCCCCGGTGAGGCGGGAAGTTAAGCGTTGGTCGCCCCACTCAGAGACCGCGCTACAGGCAGCTCTGGACGATGTGGATTGGGACATGTTCGGCGAGTTCAGCTGGCGTAAGCGAGTTCACAGACGTGGCGCTTTGCTTCATCAACACGCTTACAGAGCAAGCCACGCAAACAATAACAATAACGTCCTTCTCAAATCAGAAACCGTGGGTGGACAATTCAATCCGCATGGCAGTGAACGCATGCGCACTGCTGCTTACAACGCCAGTCTCCATTCAGGAATATGAATGAATACAGATCGTCCTGCTATGCTCTCAGACGAGCAGTTAAAGCCGCAAAACTCCGTTATAAAGACCGAGTGGAGTCTCATTTCCAACTCAACGACTCGCGGCGCATGTGGCAAGGTCTGAGGTCCATCTGCTCTTTTGGATCTAAATCCTCTGCAGAGGCAAGCGCTGATCCGTTGCTCGTGAACGAGTTAAACTCTTTCTATGCTCGCTTTGACTGTAACGCGGCGGCAACGCGACTCCGCCAAGTGGCGCGTCAGAGGAATTACTCAGAGCAGCAACAATCACGTGATCTCTGTCTCAGAGGATGAAGTTCGGAGAGCACTCAAGCGTGTGGACGTCAGGAAAGCTGCCGGGCCAGATGGTATCTCAGGTCGTGTTCTGCGGTCCTGTGCTGATCAGCTCGCCGGGTTGTTTACATCTATCTTTAATGAGTCCTCGCTACATCTGTGGTCCCCACCTCCTTCAAAAAATCCACCATCATCCCTGTCCCTAAGAACAGTAAACCCTCTTGCCTAAATGACTATCGTCCAGTGGCTCTCACGTCTATAGTCATGAAGGTCTTTGAGAGACTCATTAAAAACACCATTTGCGCCTTCATTCCTGACACTTTGGACCCTCTTCAGTTTGCCTATCGTCCCAATAGATCGACTGAAGATGCCATCTCTCATGTCCTCCACTCCTCCTCACTCACATCAACAGCAAAAGTGGGAACTACGTAAGACTGCTATTTATTGACTATAGCTCAGCCTTTAACACCATAGTTCCCACCAAGCTAACCTCCAAACTCCTGGATCTCGGCCTGAATCCTTCTCTCTGCCACTGGATTGAGGACTTCCTCACTGGCAGGCCTCAGGTGGTGAGAATAGGCCAGTCCACCTCCACCTCCATCACCCTGAGTGTGGGAGCTCCACAGGGCTGTGTCCTGAGCCCCCTGCTCTACTCTCTCTACACGCATGACTGTTTGTCCACACACAGCTCCACCTCTATCATCAAATTTGCTGATGATACTGTTGTCCTGGGCCTCATTTCCAACAACAATGAGACGGCATACTTGGACGAGGTGGAGCATCTAACATCATGGTGCCAGGACAACTGTCTCTCTCTGAATGTTGGCAAGACCAAAGAAATGATTGTGGACTTCAGGAAGAGACAGCAACGGACATACTCCCCCTCATGATCAGCGGGTCACCAGTAGAGAGAGTGAGCAGCTTCAAGTACCTGGGAGTAAACATCTCCGAGGACCTGACCTGGACTGCTCACATTCAGACACAGGTGAAAAAAGCCAGGCAAAGTCTGTACCACCTGCGCCAGCTGAGGAAATTCAGGGTTTCACCAGCTATCCTGAAAACTTTCTATTTAGGGGCGATAGAAAGTGTTTTAACTCAGTGCATCACAGCGTGGTATGGGAACAGCACCAGTCATGACCGCAAAGCCCTGCAAAGAGTAGTGCGCTTATCCGAGCGTATCTCAGGGTCAGCTCTCCGCCTCTGCACGACGTCTACACCAAACGCTGCAAAGGTAGAGCTACCAAGATCATCAAGGACTCTAATCACCCTGCAAACCCTCATTTCACGCTGCTACCATCTGGTAAGCGCTTCCGCCTGATGGCCAAAACTGAGAGACTCAGGAGGAGCTTCTTCCCCCAGGCCATCAGACTCCTGAACTCAGTCACTTAACATCACGTGACTTCACGTCAGGATAAACATCGATACACTGACATTGCACTGCACTTTCTGTTCTCGTTGTTACTGTGTAACAACCTGTTATAAACCTGTTTGCACATTATACTCTTTATACATTTGTTAACCACATATTTATAAGTCTACAGTTTACTCACTGCAAAGTCTACTTCAATTATTTTATTCCACTTTATCCTTATTTGTTACCTTTTTTTCTCTTGACTTGATTATTTATAATTCTACAGATATAGACATATATATATATATATATAGATAGTACTTTTTTTATATCCTATTTCTATTATAATTTCTTCCTTGTGTTTTTAACTGTGAATTTGCACTGTCCATGGAGCGGACCTGTTTACATTTCACTGCCGGTTGTATATTCTGTATATAACTGTGTATGTGACAAATAAAACTCTTGAATCTTGAATCTTGAATCCCCCTACACATTTGGGTCAGTTCAAGAATAATTCATGCAATTGTATATTGTTTATTTGAAAGCATTAAAAGTGCAGTTTCGTGTCTCTCCTTGTATTGTTCAAGTGGTTGAGGTTGATATGGGATTTAGAAAGTAATAAGTAATCCAATACTTTTTAGAGAAAGTAATTAATACATTAATCTAATTACACTGTTGAAGATGTAATTTGTACCTAGTAATTAATAACTATTTTAGAGTAACTTACTTAAGTGAAACTGGAAGAACAGTATGTTATTGAACCTAATTATAGTTTTCATGTAGGCGCCATCCTGCAGACATAAAGGGAACGTGGCAGTAGCTAAAATGAAATATAAAAACATAATTCAAACAGGTAAGGCTTGAGCATATCATGGATGTAGACTACCTGACTTTACAAATGTTTGACATATTAAGTAAATAGCATCCAGTGTCTAGCAGTGCAGCAGCATTTTTGACAGGTCTAATAAATGTTTTCACACAATTAAATATTCATTCTCATTTGACTTCTACACAGACAACAGAAAGAAGGCAGAGGCTTGCAAAACAGAGGAAGGACCTGACAAATGCAGAGGAGATGGCCCCGAGCCTGAATGCTGGAAGGTCAATGGCTGAGGGAATTCCTGGAGGGAGTTCATCAGAGCCAGTCACTCCCGAAGATGCAAGTACCTTCATAAAACCTACCTATATGTTTTTTATTTATTTATTTTTTATAGGCTATTTTAGATATTTCCATTTATTTTACTTTGGGTTGGGTTTTTTGTTGGTCTCAACAGATGTTAATGGTAATATCGGTCTTTTGGAGCCTCCTGTCCCAACAGAAACCCAGGGAGTAGTAAGTAGCCTACTCAATACACTAGAAATGATGACAAACAGTATTATAAAGTGTACTCAACCAAATGTTTGTCTTCACAGGACGATGGGGATGAAGAAACAGTTTCTGCTACAGAAAGGCCTACAGAGGTAATGTTAATATTATGTCTACACAATCACATTTCTTCATATTTTTGTGTGGTGTAGCCTATAGATAAAAGTTTATATCCAAGTATAAACAAACATTCTTATCTCTCTCTGGTTAAAAAAACAAAAAACAGGAAAGAACTGATATACCGCCAGATCCAAAAGGCAGATCTGGAAATCGAGATCCTGAAACAAAAGCTAGAAGGTATGGGGTTCCCTTTGTGCCAAAAATAAGTTGATTGATTTGTGCTTTGTACTATACATTTTTTCTTGTTAACAGTCATCGCCTACTTGTTCAGATAAATTAGTATATGTTTATGTGTATGCTCTCTGTTTATGTCGTCTTACTATGTCGTCCTTACTGCATTGTCCATACTTTTTAGGCTAAATTAGTATATGTTTATGTGTATGCTCTCTGTTTATGTCATCTTGCTATGTCGTCCTTACTGTCGTCTTGCTATGTCGTCTTCAATACCTCCCCTAATGTACATACAGTACACAAATATCTTCAGAACAAAATTCACCAAAAGGGTTTTTTTCATGTTACAAAAGTTGTAATACATTCCTAATTATAAGACTGACTTACTGAAACTCCTTACTGTACATACAGCATTGCTCCCTTCTAATTATGGTGAAAGGTTGGATTCTGAAATCCACTTCAATATACCTATCCAAATTAAATCCATAATCAAAGCCTTAATCAATATTTATCCTCCTATATTATTATAATGATTTTTAATTATTCTTTCCAGTTATTATATTATTTAATCAATAGAACCACTGATTGTTTCTTGTTTTCTAAAGTTTGTATTGGGTCTCTGAGGAGTGACTGAGGGTCTGGCCTAGGGATGTGTGATGTGTCGCTAAACACTTGATAGCAGAAGTGCTTGCTCACTTAGCCTGACTTCCAGAGATGAAATATGGATTGGTATTTCATTTTTATATTATATTTTATTCCTTTCATATTTCCTTTTACTGAAACACTAAGGAATCAAGATGGATATTGCCTGTACTACTGTCTGTACCTCTCACTGAGAGAAAGCACATGCTAGCAGTATATTTTGGGAAACTTTCTGGTCAGAACTGGAGCTCTATCAGCTCCAACCTTGGAGAGACTGTGTATCTGTGTATGTGCGCAATATTCTGTGTTACAGATCAGTATTGGAGGTGGATTATGGGCATCCTAAGAGATGGGTGGACTTGTTGTTCTGGGCAAGCTGGCGCCTGCTCCAGATCTGGAAGGTCACTACGTGCCTAATTCCAGGGTGAAAGCGTCAACAAGTGCTCTATGGACACGTGCATCTGATTTACTGACAATGTGTGGAAATTTACAGTGACTGTTCATTTTCTCTGAGCCAATCAGAATCATCCACCTTGCAGCAATGAAGTGGCTAGACCTTGAAAACCGTAGAACTGTTGAGAAATTGTATGTACGAAAAGCTGGGGTGCGCGGCCTACGAACTCCTTGTGAGACTTGAAGCTGGCTTCTGCTGATGAAACTGCAAACTATTCTTCAGTAAATGTTTCTTTAATTAATTGCACTCCCGACTCTTGATCTTCATTTTTCACTACTGGTCTTGGGTCCTAAACTGTTATCCCCTATCAATGGCAATATTATGGAGAACAACACATGCCACAATAATGTGGCAGGCCCTCTGAGGGGTTACCCTGAGGTGACGTAGGCACTGGAAATGTACTTTCAACAGGCCATCAACATGGTCATGCCCACCCGGGCTCTCGTCCTGCAGTGTGCCACATCGAAAGGGTTCTGGGTAAGGGGCAATTAGTGTCGGTTGGCATGGGTAACCTCTATCTCCCAGCAAAATCAATCAATCTCTCCTGTAAGAAAGCGCACATTACTTTTAATGCTGCATAGAAGTTCCCCTGTAAGTGTGTAGTCTAGTGCATACATTATATTCAATATATTTGTGAGTCATGAACAGAGCCGGGCCATTTGGCCTCCACATTTGTGATGATATGTACAGCATCACATATGATCTTGACAGTGCGAAGAATGAGGCATGGTAGTTTACAGTATTGTGATGTAGTCTTTGACCATTAGAAACGGTAGGCTGTCAGTGTCACTGTGGATGGACCTCCTGTTGACATAGCCAGCTTCATTTTCGGATGGTGCAATGATGGGAATATGTGTGCCATCAATGCATCCAAACACATTGAGAAATCCTAAAGGGAATTCTAATTATTAGGTTACTACCAAGGGTCGCAGCAAGATGTTCTTAACTGAACATAATTCATCAGATTAGCCTCATTTACCCAATTTCTACACCACTGACCTGCAATCCTGTGAAACTCCTCTTTGATGGCTCTCATGGGTTTGTGCCCAGGAAACAACACAAACATTCTCAGAAAATGCTTAAGAGTGAGGCACACTTTCCTTACTGCTCTGCAAATAACAGCCTTACTAATGTGCTCTCCAACCTCCAGGGCCAATCGAAGCATCCATTTATGAAAAAACTAAAACTTTTTTTCCTGACAAGGTATAACTATTGCCACTTTGAGCCCAACCCACAGTTCATTCTGCACAATGGCACAGAGATACACCACTCAGGACACCCTGGAGTACTTAATTCTATTGATGATGAAGAAGACACTGAGCCAGATGACCCAGTGGATGAAACCTCTGAAGAACATCATGTCACTTTCACTTTCATCCAGAGGAGGAAGGCCCTGAAAGAGAAGGACCTGAAACTCACCTCTCCAAGAATCCACCTCAGACACAAGGGAGAGCATGGGCAGAGGATGTCCTCAGATACACCTCTGTGCAGACCTACAAGGTGTGCCTGTGCACGAGCAGAAGATATAAAGTTCAGAACTTGTGAGTTATTTTTTCCAAGCTCAGTTCAAAACAATCGGGTTGAAATTACAAATTTAGAGGGCAAACAGTAAAAGAGGGCTTGCAGAAAAATGGAGCGATATTGATTGAACTGAAGTGCAAGTATTTATTGGCCTTTGATACTTGCTGGCGTTAGCTTAGCTTATGGGTTGGTGAGATGGAGAGGATGATTTTTATGGTCACCATGTCACTGAAAACTTTCCACTGACTGTCAATAGTTGTGAGTAATGGTGGTAAGAGGACGAGAGCTGCGAGGAGGGAAAATGACAAGCTGGTACTTATCCATGAGATTTGTAAGAACTGGGTATAGAGAGAGAGATGTTATGTAAATTTTTGGTCTCAACATCACGGTTGATGACTGCCTGGTTGGATTCAGGGGCCAGTGCTCCTTCGAACAATGTCTAGAAAAACTGCAAAATATGGCATAATAATCTGGGTAGGCAACCTGCAGGGACACAGCATGAGAGAAACCTTGGCAAGTGAATAGCGGTTGAAGTGACACATGGCCTTCAGGGACATTTCTTTTACATTTATTCCAATGCTCTTGGTACAGAGCTCCTGCAAAAAAAAATTTACAAAAAAAATGGTTGGAATGGTGCAAAAGAACAATCTGGAGCTCAAACCCAAGAGGCAGGGCTTGCTTCTCATCACACTTTGCCTTCACGGAGACACATGTCATTGTGTCCTACTGTCTGAAAGAGATATATCCAGCTGCAGCCCTGCAGTTGCAGAACAGCAGCCACAGAACCGGAACTTAGGGGCGGGGCTTAAACAGTCATAGTTGCGCTACCCATACACGTGATTTTCTTTTATTAAATATAAACTGTTTTCACATGGATATCCTGATGTACAATGATCAAAATGTTAAAACATAGCATATTGATCATGTTTAATGTCACTGAATGGATACAAACACAGTAGTTTCTACTTCATGGATACAGGCTACAACTATACAGTGTTTTTATATATATATATATAAATGTGAAGCGTTTTCCATTTAGAACGGTAAGATTTTTAAAATGTTTTTAAAGAAGTCTCTTCTGCTTACCAAGGCTGCATTTATGTTATTAAAATACACACAAAAAAAAACTTTAATATTGTGAAATATCAGTAAAATGTAAAATAACTTTTCTATTTGAATATATTGTAAAATGTAATTTATTCCTGTGATCAAAGCTGAATTTTTCAGCATGCTTTCCTGTAGCTCAAACAATAAGAATGTGGTGCTAGTAACACCAAGGTCATGGGTTTGATTCCCAGGGAAAGCAAGAACTGACTAAATGTAAAAATGTGTACCTTGAATGCAATGTAAGTCGCTTTGGATAAAAGCATCTGCCAAGTGCATAAATGGAAATTGATCTACAGACAGTTACAATGTTGAAAAAGCTTTATATTTCAGATAAACGCTGTTCTTTTGAACTTTCAATTAATTAAATAATCCTGAAAAAAATGTACACAACTGTGTTCAACATTGATAATAATCTTAATGGGGTTTTTTTATCATTAAATGTGCATATTAGAATGATTTCAAGGATCGTGTGACACTGAAGACTGGAGTAATGATGCTGAAAATTCAGCTTTGATCACAGAAATAAATTGCATATATTCAAATAGAAAACAGTTATTTAAATTCTAAAAATATTTCACAATAATACTGTTTTGCTGTATTTTGGATCAAATGAATGTAGCCTTGGTGAGCAGAAGAGACTTCTTTAAAAACATTAAAAATCTTGACTGGTAGTGTAGCCTATGTTCGTATAATTTCCTTCACATTCATGTTAAAAATAATACTGAAACAAAGTATGAGGAGATTTAATGTTAATGGACACAAACACTGTAGTTTACTGTTACTTCAACTATACAACTTTTTTATTATTTAAAAATGTTAATACATGTGTAACATGTTGTAAAGTGTTTCCCATTTTACTGTATATTCAATCGTATTATTTCCTTTATGTTCATGTTGTTACAAATAATACTTAGACACAGAGAATGTGACATTTCACATTTTCAAATGTCAAATAAAAATAACCATTTAATACAAGGCCTTGAACAAGTGAAACATGTTCTCTGCATGAAAACAAATAGGACATTTATAAAATATTTCTAAAATAATAGGTTTAAAACATTTAAACGGCTCATAATAATAATAATAAAAATAAAAAAACATGCAAGCAAAAAAATAATCATCTTAAAACACAAAAATCATATCTCATTGGAAATCGTCTCATTGGCTTAAATGCATGTTTCACTTGTTCAAGGATATGAACAGAAAAGTGACTTTATTTAAAAGTATTGTTCTTATATATTGTAGACATCTTATATTTAATAAAAGAAAATCACATGTCACTCACTTACGGTTCTGTGAAACTGTGGTGCTGCGGGGCTGCAGCTGGATACTATTGGTTTGAAAAGGAATAAAAATGTGCTTCTCATAAGCACTGTGCACAAAGAACCAACACAGTCAGTGAACGAAAGGACAGGAAGCCTGATATCGTCCCCTGAAAGATTATGCCACAGAGTTTTGTGTCACGTGGCGGGCTCTTGAGGACATTTTTCGAGCTGGTTTAGATGAGCACCTGGCTTATTTAATGCCTCGCTATCCATACTCCTCACCGGATCAGTATATTGACTTTGGATGGAAGGATGACTGAAATCATTTTTTACTTTAGTAGTGGCTGATGAGGAACTCGATGCTTCTACACTAAACACCATGCCAGAGCCTCCTCACGTCAAGGCCAGCATGCAAGAGTTTCCCAAAGTATGGATTATGAATAGGGTCTGAGTTCAAATTAAGCAAAAACATCAAAGTATGTCTTCATCCCCAAACTATCTTTTACTCTCATTTACCAGCTCCCCTACTGTATTACTTAAAGCAGAAGAACGCCTCCACAAACTGTGCAGACGTTATGCAAAATACAAAATGTATTTAACAGTTTAACGTTTGGTTAATATATGGATATGCCTTAATGTTTAAATGTATTTTTGTGTGTTTTTAGGAGCATTTCTTTGTATGTGGCGCAGGGTACCTGGCTTGGCGTTTAAAGACTGTACAGAGAAGTACAGACTTGAACCTGGTGATGGTAAAATTGAACGTTTACACTTTCCGTGGCATGAGAAAGTCAAATAAACCACGCAATATCCAATCAGAGCGGTCAGACTGAAACGGATTTCCAGAAATGCACATTTTAATTCAAACCACATATAAATGTAGCTTGAAACAGATTTGTAAAAATCGTATATTCCATGTGATTTTTGGCTGTTCAGACTTGCTAATTCTGATCGGATTTCTATCAGATATTCACACAAAAATCGGATTTGGACTGATAGTGGATTATGCTGTGTAGCATCCAACCTCAACCTTACATTGGCGTGAGCTCAACAGTATACGTCTTCCCGACATTGAAAACAGCCATACGTCACAGAAGTGCGGACTCGTAGGAAGATTGTGAGTGTTTAGAGTGCCATTTGGGACAGGGCCTAATAGTCCTCTGCTGCTTCATTTGTATGGAATCTGAACACAGTTATTACCACTACATAAAATTAAGATATACATTTTTATATTAGTTGTAAAGATTCATCTGTGTTAGATATAGATCCAATTCATTGCAAAATATGCAATAATGATTGCCGAAACATTTGTGCATTAAAGGGTTAAACTTCAAATTTAATTTATAATTAAATATTTAACTTATAATTTAATATTTAGTTGTCCTTAAACATTTGTCCATTATTGTTTGGTTTTGTTTTGTTTTGTTTTTAGGCGGCAGTCGTCCGTGAGGAGCTGCCGCCGACGTTATGGTTTGTTTTATTTTTTTATTTTTTTTACATTTAAAAACTTTAATCAAAAACAAAACAAAACCAAACAATAATGGCGGCAGCCCCTCACGGCCGACTGCCGCCTACATACAAAACAAAAACACAACATAAAATCCAGGCCTGGTCCTCTCTCGTCCTGCAATGTCGTCGCTCCTCCTTTTATACTCCCGTCACTCCTCCATGAGGCGAGGCCGGTGTGGCGCACAGCTGACGCTCATTAACATTCCGCTCTCACGGTCCCTCGCCTCGCCACAAATATATTTTGAAACAAAGGTCTTGTTAATGTTTGTCTTTTTTTTCAAGGTCATTAAAACAACAGTTTTTCAATAACGGAAGAATATGTAAAAGTATGGCATTTGGGGCAAAAGGCACCATATTTAACATGGTAATAAACAGCGGCTGACTTTAACGTTTGTTGACATGACATGGTCAGATTCAGATTGTAAGTATCATATATTAAGATGGGTGTCCACCTTATCTCTAGATAATCACCATATTTATAATGAAACCATCAGATTTAAAAATGTGATATTCATCATATCATATAATAAAATATAATTTATTGTTACTACTGTAAATCTATATTAAATTATTATGGGATCTCCTTCAATGCTTTCAGAATCTTTACTCTTTTTTATTATTTTGTTTCTGTATTTTTCAGATATATTTCTATATTAACATTTTTTAATGACAACATATTTACTGATCAAAAATTAATTATTTTATTAATTAAAATAAACAGAAAATAGTTCAAACTTTGCTATAGTGATTGTTTTGAACAAGTATTAACTTAGACATTATTAAAAACATATTATTTTAGCGAAAGTATTTGTATCAATACTGTGTGCCTTTTGCCCCATGCCCGACACCCCATACATTTATACGATTTTTAAATAAAATAAACCACTTTTATGATTTATTTTCACACAAAATCTGTTGCTCCATAAATGTTAAATACAAACATATATATTTTTCTGTATATCATACATTATAGGAGTAGTGAAAAGCTACTTTTCTTAAGGTGTTCCTTTAGCCCCGTTGTACCCTACTTCTTCAGATACTTCAGTTTAGTGGTAGTTATTTCTGTGAGGGCTACTTTTTGAACTCATTCATGCATCAACTTGTAAACTACATTTGTCACTATTTGCATTGTAATACTGTGATATCTAAAACTTCTGCAACCAAACATTTTGCTGCAGTTTGTGTCACGCAGTGTGTGAATGGGACTTTTATTTTGATCTAGCGATATGACCTCATAAAGCTGCGCTCGCTGTATCTGTGATTCGGCTTAAGAAAGGTTTGTGTTTTAAACATTTTAGGTGTTTACACACCACACATTAACTGTTCAGTTAATTGCATACCTTTTACAAGCGATGTAACATTGTAAAGCTATATCTAACAATAAGGAACGTTATTTTTTGTGAGTAAATCGCATCCACACGAGTGACAGAAAAGGTGCGTCTCATTTCTCTCCATAAATATTTCGTGAACCAGTTTACCATGAACACGAATTCAGTCACTGGCCAGTATTGATTGAGAAACGGAGGTTTTGAAACTCCAAGTCGTATGTATTGTGAAAAGCGCTATACAAATAAATGTGAATTGAATTTGAACCAAATGCTTAGTAAAATGATTCAGTGATTCGAATCGCTCGATTCACTGCACGCTGACGATACATGCTGGTCAAAACAGTTGAAATGCAACGAGAACAAACAAACTACAAATGTTTTCATTAAAATGCAGTCTATTAAACGTAATAAACGAATCAATAAATACCAAAATGTGAAGCTTGAATGCCTAAATATGAGCCTTCTATATAATTTGTGTTCATTTTATAGTTAGTATGGTAGTTTTAAGTGTTTTTGGCTGATTCCCTTGCCAGTTTGCTGACTACTGAACTTAGGAGCTGATTGAGACACGCACACAGAGATTTGTTTTTTTCTTTCTGTTAATTATTCTCATCTTAAACATGACAGAGAGGACAAACATACAGAAAAACATCAGGTGAAGCGACTGAGAGCCACGACACTATTATAAAGATGGCGTTTATTAAAGAGGAGAGTGAAGAAATGAAGATTGAAGAAACATTCAGTGTGAAACAAGAAGATACTGAGGAACACACAGGTTGGTTTTCGTTCTCAAAGCTGACTTCAGTCATTTGATCCTTATTAAGTTGTCCAGCTCTGCTGAAATTAATGTTTTTTTAGGGATGCACTCATATGAAAATTTTGGCTGATGCTGTTAACTGATATGTTGGCGATAAATCTAAATGTAAATCAAGATTTTTTTTCATTTTTGAGAGCCTGATTACAAAAGCAAAGGTCTCACCATTAAAAGCCATGACCCAAGCACTTCAACATAAATCAGACATATACAATACAGTGGCATATTTTGAACCATTTTAAGATTTAAAAATAATTTTACACTTAAATTCTCCTTATCAAAAAAAAAATCTATTGCTTTCTTTACAAATAAATAAAACAATGCCTATTTAATGCAAACAAGTCACTGGATGACATTACTGTCGTGTTGTGTATAAAGAATCAAAATGCATGTGCCATGGATAAATAAAATGGAATGGCCTCCGCACGAACAAACAATGAAATTATTTTAATTAAACCATATTGTTGATGAAACGTGAAAAGTGTAAGTTGTTATTAATAATGCATCAATGTTTTTTTTGGAAAAGAAACATCAAAAATTAATATTACTGTTTCAAATAACAGCATTGCTGTTAGAGCTGCATGCTAGGGGTGTTCAATTCCAGGTTTTTTGGAGTTGACTCTGATTCCCGACTCCCGATGTAGGAGTCTATGGAATCGATTCCTCGACTCCATTTACTTTACATCAAAACAGGGTCAGAAATAAGACAAAACTGCAGTTGTTACACACTTAAATTATTTCCCTCTAACACGAAGCCTTAAAATCCCCTTATTAAAGCCGCACACTTTTAGCGTGACCGTCCAATTTAGCGATGACTTGATGAGTGACTATCAACATTTCTACCTGTCGAGTTGCAGAGGGATGGCACTAAATGCACATGATAATTTTCTTAAAAGGTGAGTTAAAAATACTAAAATACATACAATAATGTACACTTATTGATGTGTTTCTTGATGTGAGTTTATGGTTTATGGTTAGTTTAATGATTATGAACACAAGGTTATGGAAAACCAAATCTATATTTATTGCATTAATATACCATCAATTAAACTAAAGCTGGCATGGAGGAAGCTTATGTATAATTACAAACTAAAGTCGCTGTGACTGTTTTCTGTTTCTAAAGTAAGCACTCAAATAAATGTGTGCTAAAGTTTCTGCGACAGCTCTCTGAGGCGGTGTATTACGTCAGTGTCTGAATTCCTCGCTTCATTTCATTCACTCCTTGCTCATATAGTGTACTCAACTGCCATGAACTATATAGGGATTAGAGAATCAGGAAACAAGTGAGCGATTTCGGACACAGCAACAGAGTCGACACAGAGAGTCCTGTGCTGGAGTCCTGGGGTGATTCAGAGTTGAGGAATCAACTCTTTTGGAGTTGACTCCACATCACTACTGCGTGCGCTGAAGCTGAAGAGCTGAATGAACACCGGGAAACTGAAGCATTTTTTTAGCTTAATTAACCAAATTATTTATGCAACATAAACATAATATTACAACATATCTGCACAAAAAGACACAAATGCGCAAGTGATTAAGTTACATGCTAGTCAGAATGTCCTGTTGATGATGCGCTCTTCCTGTAATAACGCGCTGACTCGGCAACTCGAACGGCATACTCAAAACCATGATCCACAATGCAGCGATTGGTTGGGGGCAAGACAGCAACGTAATGACCATCACACACCTGATGAAAAACTTGAATTTCTGGACTTTTATAAGCAAACCGCCAAGCAACCAAAACAACATAAATGTTATAATAGGTCAATGAAATACACTCACCTAAAGGATTAATAGGAACACTATACTAATACTGTGTTTGACCCCCTTTCGCCTTCAGAACTGCCTTAATTCTACGTGGCATTGATTCAACAAGGTGCTGAAAGCATTCTTTAGAAATGTTGGCCCATATTGATAGGATAGCATCTTGCAGTTGATGGAGATTTGTGGGATGCACATCCAGGGCACGGCTCCTCCCGTTCCACCACATCCCAAAGATGCTCTATTGGGTTGAGATCTGGTGACTGTGGGGGCCATTTTAGTACAGTGAACTCATTGTCATGTTCAAGAAACCAGTTTGAAATGATTCGAGCTTTGTGACATGGTGCATTATCCTGCTGGAAGTAGCCATCAGAGAATGGGTACATGGTGGTCATAAAGGGATGGACATGGTCAGAAACAATGCTCAGGTAGGCTGTGGCATTTAAACGATGCCCAATTGGCACTAAGGGGCCTAAAGTGTGCCAAGAAAACATCCCCCACACCATTACACCACCACCACCAGCCTGCACAGTGGTGACAAGGCATGATGGATCCATGTTCTCATTCTGTTTACACCAAATTCTGACTCTACCATCTGAATGTCTCAACAGAAATCGAGACTTATCAGACCAGGCAATATTTTTCTAGTCTTCAACTGTCCAATTTTGGTGAGCTCGTGCAAATTGTAGCCTCTTTTTCCTATTTGTAGTGGAAATGAGTGGTACCCGGTGGGGTCTTCTGCTGTTGTAGCCCATCCGCCTCAAGGTAGTGTGTGTTGTGGCTTCACAAATGCTTTGCTGCATACCTCGGTTGTAAAGAGTGGTTATTTCAGTCAAAGTTGCTCTTCTATCAGCTTGAATCAGTCGGCCCATTCTCCTCTGACTTCTAGCATCAACAAGGCATTTTCACCCACAGGACTGCCGCATACTGGATGTTTTTCCCTTTTCACACCATTCTTTGTAAACCCTAGAAATGGTTGTGCATGAAAATCCCAGTAACTGAGCAGATTGTGAAATACTCAGACCGGCCCGTCTGGCACCAACAACCATGCCACGCTCAAAATTGCTTAAATCACCTTTCTTTCCCATTCTGACATTCAGTTTGGAGTTCAAGAGATTGTCTTGACCAGGACCACACCCCTAAATGCATTGAAGCAACTGCCATGTGATTGGTTGATTAGATAATTGCATTAATGAGAAATTGAACAGGTGTTCCTAATAATCCTTTAGGTGAGTGTATACTGTTTGTTACGTGATTTCCAATTATTTACATTTATTTCATGATTTCTAGTATTTGTAAAGGCTTTACATTTTTATTTCAATGTTGTTCATTTAATTTTACCTGTAAAGCAGATTTGTTTTACGTGACAGCATTAATTTGTTTATTAAGGGTCAATAACATTTTTCTAATGGCACAGCAGACAGCAAGTTATTTGCATCTCCTGCGCTGCATCAAGCCACTTTCATAATAGCTGCAAATTAATGCACGGCTTATGCCAAGTTCACACGGCCCGATTTTTACTCGCCAACAGGTTTTGTGAAATCACTGACAAATGCCCTAAATCAAATCACACGGATCTGAGAGAATCGCTGACGAGTCGCCGACGCCCGTGAGATATTTGGCACGCTGAATATATCTGGACCTGTCGGCGATGACCTACAGCCAATGAGAGAGCAAGACACAGGGCAGCGGGAGGTTCAGGGAGGAGTTATAGACCAGAATATCAGTATTTTAATAGATATATTTACAATTGTATCAAACAGAAACAAAGCACAAACATTTGCTTGACCAGCCGCAGCAGCCACACATTGCTAAATGATTTATTTACCTCAAACTCTCTTTGCAGAACACAACCCTTGCTCCCTGAGTCTCCCCAACCATTTCCTCCGCCATAACCTTTTTTTCTTTTTCTCCTTTTCGCTGCAAATCAGCACACAGACAATTTGGATCGCAGACTTTCTGCAGTTTATAATTTTTACTAACACTTCCAATCTCACGCGAGAACTCCAGTCTGACTCGCGTGTGATCTCATGTTGTTTACTTGTCACATCTCATGTGTGTTTGGTTGTGAAACGTAGTTTGCGGACGGGACAGAGCTGTCAGTGATTCTTCCTCTTGTAAAGTCATGCAGTGTAAAACCCTGTCACCGAAGATGGATTCCATCACAACCATTCAGTTGTGAACACAGCAGCAACTGAATGCTACCCCAGATAGTCAAGCAGTGTGAAAAGACCAGTGATCCGACAAGTTTGAAAATCATGCAGTCTAAACTCAGCATAAGACTAACTAACTGTACTTCATGTGTAAGACTAATTATTTGGTAATTATTCCCTCAAGAATAAATCTCTCAATGAGTAAAACGGGCGGTGTCTATTTCTTATTGTCCCTGGTTCGTTAGGGTACTCTTGTAAGAAAGTAGCTGTTTTTTTGGTGTCAGTTTTATTGATTATTTGATGCAGCCCTAATGTCAACAATGCATTCCACCAACATGTAGGGTTGTGCTGTTTTTTTCAGGTTGTGAGGAAATAAAAACTATCATTGGCATTACAGTAAAAACTAATGATAAGCTCATACATGGAGAAAAGCAGAGTACCTAATAATGAGCCCTGTGGCACACCATACTTCCGTTTGATGAGATGGCTCTTCATTAACACAAACACAATAGTAGTGGTAAACGATCCTGGTCCACAAATGCCAACATGATTCTCAAGCCATTCAAGAGAACATTATGGTTTATGTTGTCGAAAGATTGAATAGCACTTGAAGAAAGATAGCTGCGACCAGATGCCAAAATCAAGTCATTTGTAACTTCAAATTGTGGTTTAATATGATTGCAGCTGGTTCAAAATGACCAGATCTTGTTATTCTATACCAGTAAACAATCGGCTGAATTAGCCGATACACTATTGCTCTAGTCCCGACTCAAGCAAAATGGCGACAGTGCCTTTTCAGTAGAATAAGTTACCACTTGCCAACCGCTCTGTCCCCACTTTGAATGCTTTTAATTTTATAATTTTATGTTGTTGTGTTTTTATCATCTTTGGTTTTCTTGAGCACTTTGGGCTGCACTTGAGGCAGTAGAATTGTGCGTCATTTAAAAAAAATCGAACTAATAAGGTTTGATAACGATCAGCTTTTTTGGACTGTAGGCATTTTGGTCGTGTCCTAAAGAAAGCAAAGTTAACAATATTGAGAAGAGGATCTGAGATTACACGAAATCCCTATTTTAGTAGCTGTTTTTTCAGTAGGTTTTGATGTTTGTTGCTTTGTGCCATTAAACTGATGTTAACTTGTATTTTTTTTTGCTTCAGACCTGATGGCACTGAAAGACGAGAGTCCAGAAATTAATGACATGGAGGGGAAAGATCAATATGAAAGTCATCATGATTTCACGACTGGAGAAAAATCCACAGAGACTGAAAAGACATCCTCACAAAAAAGACTTCGGAACAAGTCTAACAAGAATTTCACCTGCCATCACTGTGGAAAGAGTTTCAATCATCAGGGAAACCTTAAAGTCCACATGAGAGTTCACACTGGAGAGAAGCCTTTCAGCTGCCAACAGTGTGAAAAGAGTTTCACTCAAAATCAAAACCTTAAAGTCCACATGAAGATTCACACTGGAGGGAGCTCTTTCACTTGCCAACAGTGTGGAAAGTGTTTCACTCAAAAAGGAAACCTTACAGTCCACATGAGAATTCACACTGGAGAGAAACCGTTTACTTGCCAACAGTGTGGAAAGAGTTTTACATATAAAAACTACTTTAATTCCCACATGAAAAGTCACAATGTAGAGAAGCCTTTTGCTTGTGATCAATGTGGAAAGAGTTTCACACGTAAAGTATCTTTTAATTACCACATGAGGATTCATTCAAGAGAGAACTGTTTTATATGTCATCACTGTGGAAAGAGTTTCACCTATAAAATAAGCCTTAAGACTCACATGAGAGTTCACACTGGAGAAAAGCCTTATACATGCACTCAGTGCGGAAGGAGTTTCACATATAAAGCATCCCTTGACTCCCACATGAGAAGTCACACTGGAGAGAGGCCTTACACTTGCAATCTGTGTGGGAAAGGCTTCCCACAAAAAGGAAACCTTCAGACTCACATGAGAATTCACACTGGAGAGAAGCCTTTCAAGTGTCTTCAGTGTGAAAAGAGTTTCAGATATCAAAGAGACTTGAAACATCATTTGCAGACTCTATGTGGAAAGAAATCGCAGTGTTCTGAGGGTGGTAAGAAGTTTCAAAAAAGGACCAATTTTAAAAATCACCTGCGCATTCACCCTGGAGAAAGACTATTTAATTGTAATCAGTGTAATAAAAAATTTATTTTGCCATCACACTTGCAGATACACCTGAAAAGCCATGCAGATGTGAGACCCTATTCTTGTTCTTTGTGTGGAAAGTGTTTCAAATGGCTTGGCCATTTCAAATGGCACCAGAAAATATGTCTCTGTGTGAAGTCAAGTCTGCATTCACACCGTAGCTAAATGTGGACCAAATCTGATTTTCATGACACTACTTTTATTTGCAACTTTCACCCCTTTATATGTCACGTTTTTCTTTTTCCTTTGGTTAAGTACATATGATCACTTGTAGCCCCACCTGACCTTCTCCTTTGCTATAGTGTCAAATATTGAGCGGTTGCGTAAAACACTCTCTCATTTCGATTGTATTCCAAATATTGATACCTCTGAATCAGAATATTAGTTGATTTTCTTTCTTGCTGTAAAATGCCACAATGTGAATGAAAGTTTAAAATAAAAGGACATAAACTGAATTAAATAATTGACATTGCACTGCATTATTTGATTCTTCTTTAGTGAGACACAAGTAAACATATGTTGTCAAGTAGGGCTGTCATGATATCAGCTTTTTCACACCATGGTTATCATGGGCAAAATAACACTTTAGAATAATGGTCCGTTATTAATCAGTAGCTATGCAGGACTGAGTAGTACTACAGTAACAGCTTCTACTATTAACTAATATGGAAACAAGCTTAACTAATCAGTAAGTAATATCAAATTTAGGACTAAGATAGTTATTTTTAGGTAATCAATAATTACTGAATGAAATTGGCATCAAAAACTAGATTCAAGGTTCAAGAGTTTTATTTGTCACATACACAGTTATATACAGAATATACAACCGGCAGTGAAATGTAAACAGGTCCGCTCCATGGACAGTGCAAATTCACAGTTAAAAACACAAGGAGGAATATATATATATATATATATATATATATATATATATATATATATATATATATATATATATCTGTAGAATTATAAATAAAGCAGAAAAAATAAATAAAAATAAAGAAGTGGAATAAAATAAGTGAAGTAAACTGTGCAGTGAGTAAACTGTAGACTTATAAATATGTGGTTAACAGAAATGTACAAAGTATAATGTGCAAACAGGTTTATAACAGGTTGTTACACAGTAACAACGAGAACAGAAAGTGCAGTGCAATGTCAGTGTGTCGATGTTTATCCTGAAGTGAATTCACGTGATGTTAAGTGACTGAGTTCAGGAGTCTGATGGCCTGGGGGAAGAAGCTCCTCCTGAGTCTCTCAGTTTTGGCCATCAGGCTTCGGAAGCGCTTACCAGATGGCAGCAGCGTGAAATGAGGGTTTGCAGGGTGATTAGAGTGCTTGATGATTTTAGTAGCTCTACCTTTGCAGCGTTTGGTGTAGACATCCTGCAGAAACGGGAGAGCTGACCCTGAGATATGCTCGGATAAGCGCACTACTCTTTGCAGGGCTTTGCGGTCATGACTGGTGCTGTTCCCATACCACGCTGTGATGCACTGAGTTAATACACTTTCTATCGCCCCTAAATAGAAAGTTTTCAGGATAGCTGGTGAAACCCTGAATTTCCTCAGGTGGTACAGTCTTTGCCTGGCTTTTTTCACCTGTGTCTGAATGTGAGCAGTCCAGGTCAGGTCCTCTGAGATGTTTACACCCAGGTACTTGAAGCTGCTCACTCTCTCCACTGGTGACCCGCTGATCATGAGGGGGGAGTATGTCCGTTGCTGTCTCTTCCTGAAGTCCACAATCTAATAGGTAAACTAATAGGTAACTATGACAAATTGTAAAAAAATACTAATTAATAATCACAGCATGTTTTTTAGTGTATTGATTACCATATATGTAACCACACAAATACCATAGTTAAACTTTTGTTTTTGTCGCGAAACCATGGTTCATTTGTGGTTACCATGGTTTAACTAGAACAACCATGTAGTTACCAAAAATAATATATATATATTTTTTTTGTAGTAAAACTATAGTACATTTTCTTAAGGGATTCTAGATTTATTTTTAATCACTTTAGTAGTTAATAAAAAAATTTCTTGATTGGCAGTAGTAGTTACTAGATATTAATTTATTATTATGAACTGAATTATATGTATCATTATGAAAGTGTTACTAGAAATTCTAAAGAGGATGTAGCTTACAACAAATGTACTTAATGAGTTTCAGACATTGCTACGGATCATCTCACAACGCTCTTCACCATCAGTTTGGGTCCAGAACAGAATTGAGGTGGACAACTGTCGTTCCTGGTTTTACAGACGAGCAGTGGATCCAATGTCCAGAAAGACTTTTCAATACATTGTCAGCGTCTAAAGCCAGCATTGGAGAAACTGGACACAAACTATTGTCTGTCTGTGCCTCTCCAAAAAAAGAGTTGCTGTCGCGTTATGGATACTCTCAACCAATTATGAGTACAGAAGTGTCGCACATCTGTTTGGAGCTGGAATTTCAACTGCTTGTGACTGTGTGAAAGACTTCTGTTGAAATCATCCTGGGTGGTATTCCATTGTCTTGCAGGCAGTTGTTGATGGAAAAGGTTTATTTTGGAATGTTTTTGCCAGGCTACCTGGACGTTTGCATGATGCCAGGGTTCTACGTCTGTCTGTGTTATGGGAGCTGGCTGAAAGAGGACAGTTGCTTTTACTGCAATACAGGAATGCCAGTGGACAAGAAGTTGGCCATTACATCATTGGAGATGCAGCGTATCATGTTGGACTTCGGCGTTAGTCCATCTATCACTGTTTTCCATCTTCTACTGTAAGGCTGCATGTCCAGCAAAGCGTTTTTATCCAGCTGAAAACGCTAGGCGCTCTGCTGAAAACGCCTCGCTGTGAGCACTTGTAAGTACAGCGTTTTTTTTTTTTTTTCAGTTGAAACTCTTCGATACAAACTATTTCACAGATAGTTTGTTTCTGTATTGATTCTATAAAAAATTCTGATACAATGTAAAGTATTTGCTCTGGCTCGCTTTAAATTATTTTGTTGTTTTCATCTGTTGACGTTGTACAAGCAGAATGTGGCGGTTGGGCGGTGCTGTATTTGTCCCGCCCCTTCTCCACTGGGATTGGATGGCTGGTTGAAAAGTGACAGTGATGAGCGCTGCTTTTTACTCAAAGTTGAACATTCTTAAACTCTTGGCAACCAGTAAAAAACGCTGGACGCTCAGTGCTTGAGCGTGAAATACTCGTTCAGCGCCTCGTTAAGTTCATGGCGTTCTAAAAACGCGACACTCCCATTGAAAACAATTGAATACGCCAGCCAGCTGCGTGAAAAAACACTTTGGTGGACCCTAAACTGTTCCGTGAATGTGTAAACTGTTGTGTGCTTTTTAAAAATGGCGGGTGTTTTGTGTGTGTTTGGCCAATCGGCGTACACTTGCTTCACCTACTGTGCTGGGTCATGCCACCTTCATGTGCTATCGGAAATTTTATAATTCCCACTTCTGAAGTTGTGATTATGAGCTCATCGCATTAAAATTTTAAAATGGGAGGGTGTTCGTGTGCAATTTTTTCCTAGGAAACTCGTATTTATGATAATTCAGAGAGCATGTGAAGGCAGCATTAGATCCTACTAGCAGGAGAGTGTGGCTTCTCGAGCAAAAAGAAGTTACGCTTAATCTTTCCTTAAATGTTTGTGGAATTTTAAGTTGATTTACAACAGTCAATACTGAAACTGATTCAAAAGTGCATGACTTAATAAAAGCACAACATTCTATAATACAACTGTCAACAATGTACTTACTACTCCTCGACCACAAAGTGCTTGCCGGATGGTTTTTGCCTCGTGCGCAGTGTTGATTGCAGGGGCCACTGGCTGAGGGAAACCTCTATCCTGTTCTGCAGCTGCATCCATCCACTGTGGATTCAGCTGTTCCTTGTGCTGTTCACAAAAGTTGAGCAGGGCACAGCCCGTCACCACCATGCATGGAGTGAATGTGAAATGAAAATCACTTCTCTTCATCAAGACCCTGAACCTTGACTAAAGACATCCAAATGCAATTTCTACCACTGTTCTTGCAGCATTGTGATAGATATTAAAAGATATTCGGCAATCCTGCAGCCTGAACCACTATACCACAGTACCACAGGATAATGTGCCCCGCCACAAAGCAAAAATGGTTCAGGAATGGTCCAATCTCAATCCAGTCGAGCATCTTTGGGATGTGCTGAACAATCAAGTCCGATCCATGGAGGCCCCACCTCGCAACTTACAGGACTTAAAGGATCTGCTGCTAACATCTTGGTGCCAGATACCACAGCACACCTTCAGGGGTCTAGTGAAGTCCATGCCTCGACGGGTCAGGTCTGTTTTGGCAGCAAAAGGGGGACCAACACAATATTAGGAAGGTTGTCATAATGTTATGCCTGATTGATGTATATATATATATATATATATATATATATACACGCTCACCTAAAGAATTATTAGGAACACCTGTTCAATTTCGCAATTATGCAATTATCTAATCACCCGATCACATGGCAGTTGCTTCAATGCATTTAGGGGTGTGGTCCTGGTCAAGACAATCTCCTGAACTCCAAACTGAATGTCAGAATGGGAAAGAAAGGTGATTTAAGCAATTTTGAGCGTGGCATGGTTGTTGGTGCCAGCGGGCCGGTCTGAATATTTCACAATCTGCTCAGTTACTGGGATTTTCACGCACAACCATTTCTAGGGTTTACAAAGAATGGTGTGAAAAGGGAAAAAACATCCAGTATGCGGCAGTCCTGTGGGTGAAAATGCTTTGTTGATGCTAGAGGTCAGAGGAGAATGGGCTGACTGATTCAAGCTGATAGAAGAGCAACTTTGACTGAAATAACCACTCGTTACAACCGAGGTATGCAGCAAAGCATTTGTGAAGCCACAACACGCACAACCTTGAGGCGGATGGGCTACAACAGCAGAAGACCCCACCGGGTACCACTCATCTCCACTACAAATAGGAAAAAGAGGCTACAATTTGCACGAGCTCACCAAAATTGGACAGTTGAAGACTGGAAAAATGTTGCCTGGTCTAATGAGTCTCGATTTCTGTTGAGACATTCAGATGGTAGAGTCAGAATTTGGCGTAAACAGAATGAGAACATGGATCCATCATGCATTGTTACCACTGTGCAGGCTGGTGGTGGTGGTATAATGGTGTGGGGAATGTCTTCTTGGCACACTTTAGGCCCCTTAGTGCCAATTGGGCATCGTTTAACTGCCACGGCCTACCTGAGCATTGTTTCTGACCATGTCCATCCCTTTATGACCACCATGTACCCATTCTCTGATGGCTACTTCCAGCAGGATAATGCACCATGTCACAAAGCTCGAATCATTTCAAATTGGTTTCTTGAACATGACAATGAGTTCACTGTACTAAAATGGCCCCCACAGTCACTAGATCTCAGCCCAATAGAGCATCTTTGGGATGTGGTGGAACGGGAGCTTCGTGCCCTGGATGTGCATCCCACAAATCTCCATCAACTGCAAGATGCTATCCTATCAATATGGGCCAACATTTCTAAAGAATGCTTTCAGCACCTTGTTGAATCAATGCCAGGTAGAATTAAGGCAGTTCTGAAGATGAAAGGGGGTCAAACACAGTATTAGTATGGTGTTCCTAATAATCCTTTAGGTGAGTGTATGTTTCAAATACAGGTAATAAAAAAAAGAAAATGTATAATTAAGCCTGTCAGAATGTTTTTCAGATCACCAAAAAGCTGGATGGATCTGTGTACTTAGTTACTGTCCACCTCTGCAGAGCAATGCAGGCTCACGACCAGTCCCTCAGGGCAGTGCAGGCTCACGACCAGTCACACAGAGCAGTGCAGGCTCACGACCATTCCCTCAGGGCAGTGCAGGCTCACGACCAGTCACACAGAGCAGTGCAGGCTCACGACCAGTCCCTCAGGGCAGTGCAGGCTCACGACCAGTCACACAGAGCAGTGCAAGCTCACGAACAGTCCCACAGAGCAGTGCAGGCTCACGACCATACCCTCAGGGCAGTGCAGGCTCACGACCATTCCCTCAGGGCAGTGCAGGCTCACGACCTGTCCCACAGAGCAGTGCCAGCATGCAAGCAGGACCACAGAGCGTCTTCTCAACCAGCGTCTTCTCTCATAATTGAAGAGCAGCAAGAAGCTCCTCGCACACCTTCACTGGATGTTAACCTGAGGCCTCCAGAAGTTAATTGGGTGAGTTTTCTCCCCTAGCAGTTCTGTAGAGTAATCAAGACCAGACGTGGACAGCACAGACGACTTAAGCAGCAGTTTTCTCAGAACTGGTTTCATCCACCGAGTCCCAACAAGGCTACTAGTTCACCTCCTGATCCAGGTAGCTACTTCAGACAGCAGATGTTTCTGTGGGCACCAATGAGAATGTGGGGTATTCCTCTGAAGTGCACACAGTGCAATAGGAAATGTTTAAAAACAATCTAGGAGACCAGTGTGCCAAGTGGTGGCTCTTACAGTCCTGACATTGATGACATTTCAATTTAACTCCGGTAAAGATTCAAATGATGCTGAAGCTTGTAATTTGTGAAGAATGGTTCATCAGATAATTTATTTTATAATGCAGGATTTTGTTTTTTGTTCCCATTTTCACGACAGTAGATGTGATTCGGATGGGAGGCGGTGGATAACCTGGCAGAGTACCTCGAAAATGAAAATGGCAACTCTGAGAAAACAAAGGAAATTAACATCTGAACTCACTCTTATGCATTTAGTGTCCCCATCCGAGACGACATCACACTTTACATCACACTTGAGTTAATCACCCAAGAATTGCCTTAATTCAATTAAGGCAATAATTTCCCTTTCCCTTCACTGAATCTTCCCCCATCTCTCCAATACAATTCACCCAAAATATATATGGGTTAATATGAACAAGTACTATACAGTATTATACATGTTTGATATTATTTGAAATGTCTCAGTGCGACTGGTACAAAGGTCTCATTCTCACATAAGTAAAACAAAATTCAGTCAGGACCACTTTGTCAAGTATATTGTTTATTATCGTTGTTGACAATGAAAGTTAGTTGGTGGTAGTGTTGTGTTAGTGTTGGCGGTATGATTCTGATCTGGGCAAGAACTCCCCACGCCTGTCCATGCGCCCGCCTGGACAGAGCGGGGAGAGCAGCAAGTCAACCCCCAAGGGGTACAGAATGGAACCAGTATATGCATATGTAATTACAAATTCACATTATACGAATGTAGACAATACATGAGAGAAAAGCTTGCCATGTAGAGACCTACAGAAAGAAACAGCAAATTAAACACCGGTAAAGGTGGAGTTGGGGTTGGAGGAGGGAGTTTGTTGCAAGCAGCAATGCGATAGAAGAAATGCTGATAAATGGGAATTTAAATGGCTACGGTGACAAGTGTCGAGACTGGATTGGTACACGTCAGGAACAGCTGGCTACCAGCTGATGCGAGCTTGACTGATGTGGCCTGCCTGAACATCAGCACTGTGTGTGCGTGTGTGTGTGTCCAGCTCCTCTCTCTCCAGTCCTCATTTCCTGGGTGGCTTAAATCCTGTCTCTCCAGGCCAATCACTGAAACAAGGATAGGTGTTTCTCATTTGGTCTTGATTCACTTACGTGCCACTCGTCCCCTGACTCTCTCTCCCGTCAGACTTCGCTAAACCACGCCCCCCTTGCCACAATTTTCTTATATCACAATGAACTTTTATATATCAAAGGCTGAATGAAAAGTTGATTTCTCAATTCATGACCCCTTTAATGCTAATTCCCATTGTGAACTCATGTTTACATTTGAAAGAGGTTTCTGTCTTGGTCTGGTATTTGAGGAGATGTTTCAGAAAGGGTCAGGGCTTGAACCTTTACATCAGTCAGCCTGTAACACTGAGTGTCTTCTAGATACTCATCGTTATGTAATTTTCAGAAGTCAGGTATCAATATTTTATTCTTTACTTCAGAGCATTTTGATGTTATGTATGGATTATCTTTGAATTGATTATGTAATTGGCATGTTACATTTACCTGACTAATAATAAATTGTTATATTTTATTTATTCTGACCCACAAAGCAGATGAAGTCACATTATCAAAGCACATCATTTCAAATTAACATTGCTGCTTTTGTTACAACATATATGGGGTGAAAATAGGTAGTATGACCTGGATATGTGACAACGTGTGTGCAGCATGGTGAGGCCTTAGAGGAACCTGGTGAAGCTTTTTAGTCTGACGGAGGGGCTGTTCAACCAATGGGAGTCAGAGAAGCACTTAAACGTTTTTAGAACCAACGTTGAACCACAAAATAAAGGACTCCCTTAATTGTGAACCTCAGGGAAGAATTAATGGATGGATTGATTGTCTGATGTGTTTAATTTTAGTTTGAATTAGAAAAAATACCAGATGACTCCTTGTTCAATGAGAAATCAGCTTTATTTAACAGTGAAATGTAACATTCATGACGCAGTTTTAATACAAATGATAAAAAAAGTGTACCTTCTGTTCTGAAAAATATGTAATTGTTATATTATAAATAAAGTAATTCCCTGGTTAACATTTTCAGTTGTGCAGGTAAACAACAATGCAATGTAAACAACTAGTCAATAAAGACAAAAGTAGTTCTTCATACAAAGGAGTCCGTATAAAAAAAAAAAATAATAATAATTCTCTGCTCTGGAATATCACAAACTCAAACATTCAAAATGAAATGGTTCCCTTTAGTGTTCCTTAAATAACACTGAAACTATAACCAAGGTGAAAGAACAGTGTCAAAGACAGCTGAATTTATGAAGAAACTTTATAATATATGTTTGTTTGCACCAGGTGACAACCTGTGAGTCAATCCCTTCTTCTAGAGGCAGTTCATCATCTGCACCCTCACCTAATTGTGCAAAACTAACAGTGTACCCAGTACTGAATACGGAAAGAAAAAACCCTCAGTATTCCGATTCCTCATTTAGCTTTCCTCATTCTCAGGAGGTAGAATGATGGATGTGCTGAGGCCTGGCTGAAGGGTGTATGGTGATCCAGATCTTGAAGTAATAGTACAGTGCAGAATACAGTAGTGTACAAAACAGACTTGGATGGATCGGCTAAACATCCAGCTAACTAATCAGGAGTGTTAAATTATTTAATACAATTTTGATGAAAGCAATTATGACCTCCACAGGTCTTGTTGGCTGGTGTGTTAAAAGGATCGTGACAAAACACCAGACCAAAGGAAATTATTTACAATGGATTCAGTAGGAATTCCTGGTCCTGCACACCACCAAGTTGAGGATTTGGCAGCAGTGTGCTTTCGGCTCCACCTCCTTAAGATAAGCATTCCCTTGAGGCCTACATCGCTGATTTTCTGGAGCTAGCCATGTAGACCCGCTACTCTGACAGTGAGTTGATATCCTTATACCATGCAGGACTTAACAAACAGCTACGTAAAGAGCTTCCACATTCTATTTTTAATTCTCATGGGAGGTTTTTTTTGATGTAGTGCATAGAGTACTCTTCATAAGTGGTTTACCACTCACTGGAGTAAGAAGATGGAGTCCATTCAGAGGGCTGCTGTGCCCAGATCCAGAAAGGCTGTGTCTGGAAGTGCTGACCTAGTAACGAAAGTGGCAGATCCTGCATTTATTTTCATCAGGCTGGCTCTCTGAAGAAATCTTCCGACATCCAAAGTCCACTCCCAAGCTCGTTCCAGAGACTGAAATCCCAGAGTTTGTTCCAGTAATTGAAATCTCCAAGTCCATTCCGGTGAAAGAAATAAAACAAGTCAGTTCAGGTGAGAGAAATTCCCAAGGAAGTCCGTTTCAGTGAGAGGTTTCCGAGTCCGTTCCAGTGAGAGAAATTTCAAAGTCTGTTACAGTGGAACCAGCGTTCAACCTAGAGAGCATTGCATTGTCCCAAATGGCTCTGGTATTGCGTGTCCGGACCATATACACGTCGGCTTCAGCCCCTGAGTCCGTTTCAGTGTCGGCTCCAGCCCATGAGTCCACTCCGGTTCACAACCCCATAGCTCCTCCCAAGAAGGCCGAACCTCCCTGGCTCCCTGAACTGCCGGCGTCTCCCTGGATCCTGTCCCTCCCTCACATGAAACTCAAACCCTTTTTTCTGGTGTGAATTTCTATAGGCAATTTCTGTCTGTGAAATTCCTTCCACACTGATGTCATATAAAACATTTCTCTCTTGAGTGAATCTTCATGTGGGAATTAAGACTGACTTTTTGTCTGAAGCTCTTTCCACACTGATCACATGTGTACGGCTTCTCACCAGTGTGAGTTCTTATGTGGGAATTAAGGGTTATTTTTTGTCTGAAACTCCTTCCACATTGAGGACATATGAAAGGTTTTTCTCCGGTGTGAACTCTCATGTGGACTTTAAGGCTGTATTTTTGATTGAAACTCTTTCCACACTGTTGGCAGGTGAAAGGCTTCTCTCCAGTGTGAATTCTCATGTGGGCTTTAAGGCTGAATTTTTGATTGAAACTTTTTTCACACTGTTGGCAGGTGAAAGGGTCCTCTACAGCATGAACTCGCTTGTGTCTTTTAAGGTTTTCTTTTTCAGTGAAACTTTTTCCACATTGTTGGCAGCTGAAAGGCTTCTCTCCAGTGTGAATTCTCATGTGGACTTCAAGGTTTCCTTTCCGAATGAAAATTTTTCCACACTGCTGGCAGGTGAAAAGGTTCTCTCCAGTGTGAATTCTCATGTGGACTTTAAGGCTGTATTTTTGAGTGAAACTTTTTGAACACTGTTGGCAAGTGAAAGGGTCCTCTACAGTGTGCAGTCTCATATGTCTTTTAAGGTTACTCTTTTCAGTGAAACCTTTTCCACACTGTTGGCAGGAGAAAGGCTTCTCTCCAGTGTGAATTCTCATGTGGGATTTAAGGTGTCTATGTTGATTGAAACTCTTTCCACACTCTTGGCAGGTGAAATGACTCCTAGCTCCTGTCTTTTGTGATGAAGTATTTTCAGTCTGTGAGCAACTATAAGATTTTTCTTTTTTCTCATACTGATCTTTCTCTTCATTTTCATTCAGTTTTTGACTCTCCTCTTTCAGCACCATCAGGTCTAAGGTGAAAAAACAAAAATGAATCTCAGTTTAATAGCACAAAGCAACAGGCATCAAAATATTTAAACATGCAAAGCATTAACATCAACATATGTTGGTGTCATTTTACAGGAAACCCTATGAAGTTACATAAAACTCTGCTAAAAGTGATAAACATTTAAGTTTAAAAAGAGGTGCTTTTTGGTTCTAAATTAATTTTTGAAAGTGTATAACTCAGGCCCTGTGTGCTCTAGCACCCTGCAGACAGTTTTGGCTAATAGGTTAATAAGATGAATCTAATCTAAGATTAATCTATATTTATGCAGTGAAGACTGTGAAGTGTTTGATAACTTTATTCAATTTCTGTATATTTCCTACCTGTTCGATGAAACGTCTTTGTTGAGTTTTTAATGTTGTTTCTATATTAATTTGGAGATTATCACAATATAAAAATACCTGTACCTTTAAATTATGGACCCTTTTCACAGACTGTAATGATGCATTTCCATAATTTATATCAGTTTACATTAACATTGTAAATTTAACAAAGTTTTTCATATACCTGACATACTTTTTTAAATCACCTCTAAAAGGGTGTGATGGTACAACTTTAACTCATCTGACTGCCATTATCATTCGCTCTCTCTCTCTCTCTCTCTTTTTTTTTTTTTTACACTTTTGGAAAGTCGTGGAAATTGTTTTATGTATCTTTTTGGGGCTTCCATTCATTGCCATTATAATGCTTGGATAGGCACTCCAATTGTATTAGTCTGAAAGAAGAATGTCGTATAGGGTGAGTAACTCATGGGGTAATTTTCATTTTTGGGTGAACCAAGCGGCAACCTCCCCCAGTTTCTCTTGAAGCCAATATGGAAGTGACTTAAACTGCAATTCATCGACTGGCCACTAGGGACGGGCTCCAGAAGGGAGCAGACTCTCATTGAGCTCCATGTTAAAATGCCCAAATGTACAGCAGAAAAGAACGTGTTTACAGCCTGGTACAAATTGTGGTTTTGGTCTATACGGCTAATTTTGCCCTTCATGACAACTCTGAGGGGGCGAATGTTTTTATAACTCATTCGTTTACATTATATAAAGCCTTAAAGTTCTGCATAATTAAGGGCGTGGCCACTTTTGAGTGACAGGTGTATAGCCATTTATCCGCTGTCTGTTAGTCATCACATCACTACAGCTCCGCCCATGTCCTGCCTCTTTGCTCATTGTCAGTTATCCAGGAGTGACGCGCTGCCAAGATGGCAACAGCCAGCTCGACCATACTTTACACTTCAGAACTGCTCTTCAGAATCCTATGGGTGACGTCACGGACACTACACATTTTTTTACCATCTATGGGGTGAACATTGTGTTTTTGTGCATTTATGTTTACAAAGTGAAACTGATGAACTTGAGCTTTTGTTGTTTTTTAGCAGCCTGTCAAATTAACTATTTTTGACTGTGCTGAGTAGTGTTTACTTTTTTTAAATGTACAGCTCTGACCTATAGACAACAAATGTAAAGTTTATTACTCACATATCATGATTTGTTTTAGTTAAATGCTGTTGCATAATTAAATGACAGAAATTGATATTTTCATTACATTTAACTCAAAAGTAGTTGTTTAATGTTACACAAATAATAATTTTGTTTAGGCTGCTTCCATATCTTTCAGACTTGAATGTGTGGCTTGTCTTAATAACTTTGAAGGAGCAGCTGGACTGCCCGAAGTTAGTTATTTTAGTCTATAAAGTTTTAAATATGGATATTTGTCTTACACAAACGCAACACTTCAGAAAGCCTTTATTAACCCCCCGGAGCCATGTGGAGCAGTTATATGATAGATAGATGCACTTTTATGGACTTAAAAAACAAACCAACAAGTCACTGCCATTATGAAGCTTGGATTAGCCAGGACATTTTGAATGTAACTCTGATTGTATTCGTCTGAAAGAAGAATGTCATATACACCTAGGATGACTTGAGGGTGAGTAAATCATGGGCTAATTTTCATTTTTGGGTAAACTAACCCTTTAACATCTTCCAAAAATATCATTCGTTTCTGTAGAGCTGGACATTTTAATAAGGATCAAGTTACTGAGTTCAGCTTTGAGAATGAAACCAACCTGTTTGTTCCTCAGTATCTTCTTGTTTGACTCTGGATGTTTCTTCAATCCTCACGTCTTCACTCTCTTCTTTAATAAACGCCATCTTTGTTTGTTCCTCAGTATCTTCTTGTTTCACTCTGAATGTTTCTTCAATCCTCATGTCTTCAGTCTCCTCTTTCATAAACGCCATCTTTAGTGCGTCACATGAATCTCAGTCGCTTCACCTGGAGTTTTTCTGTGTGTTTGAACACTCTGCCATGTGTAAGATGATAATAATTAACAGAAAGAAAAATAAATCCACACTAAATCTCTGTGTTCGCCTCAATCAGCTCTAGTTCAGCTTCAGTCACTGCTAAGAGAGTCAGTCAGAGTTAATGACCTGATTAGTCAAAAATCACTCAAAACTAGCACTACAAGTTAATAAAAGAACACAAATTGTACATAGACTTCATGTTTATTATATAAATTTGCCACTATTTGGATTTTAGATTACATTTAATATATTACACTAATGAGAACGTTTGCTGGTTACAGTAAAAAAACTTTCGTTAACGTTAAGTGTTCGTGTTCTCGTTGCATTTACACTGTTTTGACCAGCATGTGTCGTCAGCGCGCGGTGATTCGACTCATGATTTAACACAGCCAATCATTTTGCATAACAACTGATTCCCGTTGAATTTCAAAAAGCTCCGTTTGTCTTATCACTGCTTGTCAGTGACAAGTGATTAAATAAACGGAATCACGTTATACGGAGCGAAATGAGACGCATCTTTTGTTTCTCATATACGAATGCGCTTTAATCACGAAAAATCAAGGTCATAAATGTTTTACAAATCATAACAATGTCACATTCAATATTAAAATATTCCGTTTAACAGTTCCTGTTAAACTATAAAACTAGCTGAACGGGTTGCATTGATTTAAACACTTTAAATGCAAACCTTTTCTCCAGCCGAATCACAGACGCAGTTGCGCGGCGCAGCTTTGTGACGTCACACGGCCCCTGCAAAATAAAAGTCCCGTTCACTCGTTAAAATCGAGTATGTGCATAGAAATTCACATACGAATGATAAAACATATCAGCAGCATTCAGAGTTGAATTATGGTTTGTCAATAAAATGAAACCTTTATTAGGGCCACAGCCCAAAAGAATAAATACAAAAAATGCAACAATCAAAATTTAGCTAATTCCCATCTACTCATCTACTTAATTATAGTCGAAGAATAAGGATCTTTGGTCTTATATATATCACTGGTGATTCATTGTGTCATTCTTTTTTTTTTTTTTTTTTTTGTCACATTAAATAAAATGTCATGATCATGATAATGATAATTTTACATCCATTGAATTCTGCTACACTCAAGAGTTAAGAATTAAAGGATTGCATCATTACTTGTTTATAACTGTTTTTCAAATATTTTCATTGTTATAGCAAATACATGCGCAAATGAACTAACATCATTCAATCACAATTTTAACAAACCTGATTCAAATAAACAAAACACAATCTCCTTATTTGTTGCTTTATCATTCTTTTTCTGCAACTCTGACTACATGTGCTGAAAAAATTGTGAAACAATATTTCATAAAAACCTTTAATAGTAGAAAGGTAACACCAATGACAAAAATGGTACTTGCAGTCTTTAAATAAACGCACAAAAAAGATGAAAAAATCATTAAGCTGTCATTTATTCATAAAGTCAAAGGGTAATCAAATAATGTGGTCTAAGTTTAAATGTTAGGACAATAAATACATTTTAGGACATCTTGCCATACCTAAAGTGGACATTTCTGTAGAATGACCCATACACCCTTTTGAAAAAGTACTATCTAACATAAAGTATATGTGATATTTTACAATCAATATGCACAAGGCTAATTAGCCTTGGCATATTTAGATTTTGTCAATTCATCAATGAAAACTTACTGCAACTGCTGTTATGCAAGGATGTGGCTAAAACAGAAATATATATATATATATATATATATATATATATATATATATATATATATATATATATATATATATATATATATATATATATATATATAATTATTGTATTCAATTTATAAAGTGATATTAATTCATTAACTGTGTATTTATTAGGCTATAAGAATGATTAATAACCTGGTATTTTTGTAGGTTGTGAGGATTTGTGTAAAGTTTATTTAACTTAATGTTGAGTATTATTATTTTTTGTGAGTTGTACTCGATTTATAGATTGGATTATTTTATTTATTACAATTTTTCACTTCTGAAAAGAAAAAAATCTAGAATCGCCCCTAGCTAAGGTCCACAGTAAAAACTTTTGATTTAGTATTAGTAAATGCTGATAATAGTGAATTAAGATAAATAAATGCTTTAGATGTGTTTTTCAGTGTTAATTCATGTTAACTTTTGTAGTTAACTAATTTTAACAAATTAAACCTTGTTGTAAAGTATTACCATCAGTTCACACCTAATTATAGCCTAGTTATTATAAATATAAGCAAATATATAGTGCAAAAACACTCGCCAAGCGACAAATACAAGTAAAGGATTGTCAAATTTGTAATAAGAATCATGTAATAAGATTTTCAGCTTTGTCGTGCGTTGTTTGTCGGAAGGTGTTCGCGCAGTGTACAGGGGGAAATGAGAGGCGGCAAACCTCTCCCAATCGGCAATCGGATGGTTGCTGAATTTTAGAGAGAAGGTGGCAAAATGAATAGCATTGCTCACCTCACTTTTATATTTTTGTTTTTGAACCGTTGGTTTTGTTACCAAATCTTCAGTACATAATGGCACTTGCGTCTATCTGCAGCGAATGTACTGCAAATGCTCTGAAGAACGCTGAAGACGAGCAGAAATGAGATCTACAGCTCTCTGCTTGCAGTATGTCAGCACGCTCGTCAGGAAAATGAGTGAAACACACAAACAGACATTATCATCAAATCATACATCATTAATAGCGGTTCACTTCTGCGATTTAGTATGATTGCGTTCACATCAGCAGCGAACCGTACCGGAGGTCAAATGAACTGAACCCCAGACCACCTTTTTAAGCGGACTCCAGTATGGTTTGCGGGTGCGCAAGTGCAAACTCTGACGTCAATCGAACCCGGGTGCGCACCAAAAGTGCTAGT
>CM031946.1:27100250-27110250 GCA_018749465.1 Paracanthobrama guichenoti | reverse complement strand
ATACTTTATGCGTATTTATCCGTTCAAGGGCATCCGCGTTCTCATGTTCAAGGTGTCAATGCAAAACAGTGAATCTAAATCACCATACAGGAAAAAAGGTTCACTTCAAGAATGAAAAAATTGGCATTGATGTGTATTGCTGTAAAAACTGCACAAATGGAAACAAAAAAGCGCAAACTATATAATATCTTTCCATAAACACAGACTTTACACAGAAAGAAAAATACTTAAATGCCTATACACACTCTTCCAACCTAGGGTGAAGTCATTATACATTAACAACGTTTTAAGACAAATTGTGTCGTTTAATAGAAAACTATGAATGGTGGTGCATGATTGTGAACAACTCTGCACTTATGCGCAACCCCTTTTATTATTAATAATCTGTTTGGCAAGTAACGTTCATATTCTCTTAATGTTCAACGTTAATATATGAACAATGTGCCACACCGCCGCACGTCAAAAATACATGCTTCTTTCAATAGGAGGTGACATGGAAGTAGCGATCTAAATTTTGGCACCCTGAACACCCCTCTGGCTCCACCACTACACACATCACAACACACAACATTTTAAATAAAGCACAAATTGGCTTTTTCCCAAAACACCGCACATCTGACCACATCTATTCTCTTCACACTCTAATTAACAAAGACATCAAGGACAAACTAAAGAAAATATTTGCATGTTTCGTAGACTTTAAACTTTGAAAATCAATCACCATAGAATGTTTTTTCCGGCAGGGACGTGGAGTGAGGCAGGGCTGCAGCCTGAGTCCGATTGTATTCAACATCTACATAAATGATCTGACATCAGTGCTGGAGCGCTCTACTGTCCCCGGCCTCACTCTACAGCACACAGAGGTCAGATGTCTGCTGTACGCAGATGACCTGGTCCTGCTGTCATGCACACAGCAGGAGCCTGTCCCTGCTGGAACAGTACTGTTACGAGTGGGTCCTGACAGTCAATGGACAAAACAAACATAGAAATGAGAGCAGAGAAATGAGAAAGACAGGAGAAGTGGTTCTGAGGGAGTCTTTACAACATCTACAAATTTTGAAACCCCAGAAAGCATTTTTAATGCAATGTGTGAAAGTGCAGGAGAAGAGAGTGAGGTAACAAGATATGTAGTCTGTGAAATGGACTAGTGCAGGGTTTTTCAAACTTTATGATGCCAAGGACCCTCAAATATGATTTGAGGGTCCTTGGAGAGGGACCTCCTTCCTAAAATACATTTACATTTAGTCATTTAGCAGACGCTTTTATCCAAAGCGACTTACAAATGAGAGCAATAGAAGCAACTAAAAACAGTCAAGGGCAACAATATACAAGTGCTGTAACAAGTCTCAGTTAATCTAGCACAGAACACATAGGACAGAACTTCTTTTTTTTTTATATATATAGACAAACAGAAAACAAATAGAGTGATAAGTGCTATTCTTTATTGGTCAGGTGCTGCTGGAAAAGGTGCGTTTTAATATATTTTTTTTTGAAAATGGCTGCCGACTTGGCTGCTCGAATTGAGACAGGCAGGTCATTCCACCAGGTGGGAACGGTCCAGGAAAAGGTCCTTGTGAGGGATTTCTTGCCTCTTTGTGATGGTGCCGTTCACTTGCAGAACGCAAGCTTCCGGAGGGTGTGTAAGTCTGAACAAGCGAGTTTAGGTATGTTGGTGCAGAGCCAGTGGTTGCCTTGTAGGCAAGCACCAGTGCCTTGAATTTGATTGTAGCGGCTATTGGCAGCCGACTGATGAAGAGAGGGGTGACGTGCGCTCTCTTCGGCTCATTAAAGACCACTCTCGCCGCTGCATTCTGGATCAATTGCAAGGGTTTGTGCATGCTGGAAGGCCTGCTAGAAGAGCATTACAGTAGTCCAGTCTGGAGAGAACAAGAGCTTGTACCAGGAGTTGTGTGGCCTGCTCTGATAGGAAGGGTCTAATCTTCCTAATGTTGTATAAAGCAAATCAGCAGGACCGGGTTGTTGCAGTGATGTGGTCAGTGAAGTTTAGCTGATCATCAAATCACAACTCCAAGGTTCCTAGCTGTCCTGGACGGAGTTATGGATGATGAACCGAGCTGAATGGAGAGAGTATGGTGAAGTGCTGGGTTAGCTGAGACCACAAGGAGTTCTGTCTTTGCCAGATTGAGTTGAAGGTGTTGTTCCTTCATCCAGGCAGAAATATCTGTCAGTCAGGCAGCGATACGAACACCAACTGTGGGATCATCTGGTTGAAATGAGAAGTAGAGTTGAGTGTCATCAGCATAGCAGTGATAGGAAAAGCCATGTTTCTGGATGACAGTGATGACATGTAGATAGAGAAGAGAAGTGGTCCAAGCACTGAGCCCTGGGGAACTCCAGTAGCTAGATGATGTGACTTAGACACTTCACTTCTCCATGAGACCCTGAAGGACCTACCTGAGAGGTAAGACTTGATCCACTGGAGAGCAGTTCCTGAGATGCCCATCTTCACAAGAGTTGACAGGAGGATCTGGTGGTTAACTGTGTCAAAAGCTGCAGAGAAATCCAGTAGGATGAGTACTGTGGATTTGGAAGCTGCCCTTGCCTGTCTCAGTGCTTTAGTAACCGAGAGCAGGGCAGTCTCAGTCGAGTGGGCGCTTTTGAAGCTGGATTGGTTGTTGTCCAGGAGGTTGTTCTGTTCAAGAAACATAGAGAGTTGGTTGAACACAACTTACTCGAGTGTTTTTGCAATAAAAGCAAGAAGGGATACCGGTCTGTAGTTTTCTATAAGTGCTGGATTCAGAGAGGGTTTCTTAAGCAGTGGGGTTACCCGAGCCTGCTTAAATGCTGTGGGAAAGGTCCCAGTGTGAAGAGAGGTATTGACAATGTGAGTGAGTGCAGGAGTAATTGAGGAAGAAATGGCCTGAAGCAGGTGAGTGGGGATAGGATCAAGCGGACAGGTGGTGGGGTGATTAGAAAGGATGAGTTGGGAGATTTATGCTTCAGAGAGCATAGAGAAGGAGGAGAGCATGTGTGTGTTGGTTGTTGAGATGTGTGTGTCAGTTTAGCTCACATTACAAACCAGGTTTTTAAAAGATTAAGCCAGGTCGAACAATTGTTGATCATTTCTTGTTTTGTTTTTATCATGCTGATATTGAAACAAACGTAAGTGATATTGTACTCTCATGGATAAAGTTAAACTCAACTCAAACTCAAACTCAGTAAAAAAAAATATGGACGTAGTGTCCGTGACGTCACCCATAGGATTCTGAAGAGCAGTTTTGAAGCGTAAAGTAGGGTCGAGCTGGCTGTTGCCATCTTGGCAGCGCGTCACTCCTGGATAACTGACAATGAGCAAAGAGGTCGGGACATGGGCGGAGCTGTAGTGATGTGATGACTAACAGACAGCGGATAAATGGCTATACACCTGTCACTCAAAAGTGGCCACGCCCTTAATTATGCAGAACTTTAAGGCTTTACATAATGTAAACGAATGAGTTGTAAAAACATTCGCCCCCTCAGAGTTGTCATGAAGGGCAAAATTAGCCCACAGTTTGTACCAGGCTGTAAACATGTTATTTTCTGCTGTACATTTGGGCATTTTAACATGGAGCTCAATGAGAGTCTGCTCCCTTCTGGAGCCCGTCCCTAGTGGCCAATTGATGAATTGCAGTTTAAGTCACTTCCGTGGCTTCAAGAGAAACGTATCTGTTTATGTCCAGATAAACCAGCGTAGTCCTCATAAGTCATAATTAAATCAGGAAACGCCCACTCCCATGTCAGGTCTTCAGATTTCCAGACTGTTTCACTAGAATTGAATTCTGAGCAGTCAGATTCTTACCCCATGCCATAAGGAGCAGTTTAATTAGGGCCCAAGCCCTGAAAGGGCGAAGGCCCTATTGTTCTTCTAAGGATTATTATTATTATTAGGGCCCAAGCCCTGAAAGGGCGAAGGCCCTATTGTTCTTCTAAGGATTATTATTATTATTATTATTATTATTATTATTTTTTCTTTCGCCTTTTTGCCCTTTTTGGGGCCCTTAACATGCTCGAAAACTCTTGAAACTTTGCACACTCGTCGGAACGCGCGGCCATCAGGGTTTGGGCTGGGTTTATTACCCGGGCGTGGCAGGGGGGCTCGACAGCGCCCCCTTGAAAAAATAAATAAAACTGTCCATAAATCAAAAACGCTTGCATGTATTAGTATGAAACTTGGTATACATATAGAACTCATCGGGCTGAACAACATCCGCACTCTAAGTTATCCGTCAGCCCGACAGGAAGTGAGCTATTATGGGTCGTTTTAAAACGCATACTGTGGAATTTGAAATACTCCTCCTAGGCGATTAACCCGATCAGCACCAAACTCGGTCAGCATGAAGTCAAGGCATTGAGGATGCTACATTGCGAACGGATTTTTGATATCTCGAACGGTTTGTCCGTGGCAGGAGACGAATTTATGGCGAGAAATGGGAAACAGGAAGTGTGTTATAACTTCTGCATACATTGACCGGTTTGGATGAAACTTCAAATGTATGTTCGTTGTAAGAGGCCGATCACATGGATATGACTTTTGTGAGTCAAAGTTATAGCGCCACCAACTGGCAGCAGGAAGTGTGTCACTTTCAAAAATGCTTTGAATCACTGTCTTATTTTCACCCGATTTACTTCAGACTTCATCAGTATAATGTCAAAATATGGCAGATATAGACATATGAATGAATTCCTGATATTTTAAATACTGTTGCCATGGCAACGTGTCAAAGTTGAATAATCTTTTAGGGTGTTTTTGAGACTCTTAGCATGCTTGAAATGGCATGAAACTCAACACACACATCAGTGATGCCTTCCAGTAGATATGGCCAAAGTCTTAGAAACGGGCGTGGTGGAGGGGCTCAGTAGCGCCACCTTTTGACAAAGTGGGGGGGTTAGTTTTATCTACAGTCACCAAACTCTGTGTATATATTGTTCTCATCAAGCCGGACATCTTTCTAATTTACAGTCATTAGCTCTGACCAACAGGAAGTCAGATATTTTGGTTTGAATTTGGAATTTTGGATAAATCAGGCTCTGAGTTATTATAAACTATTCGTAGGAGATGCATGGAATCGACACCAAACTCGGTCAACATGAAACAAAGACACTGAAGATGCTATAGTGCGAACGATTATAGGATATCTCAAACAGTGCTGCTATGGTGAAGGATTAAATGAAGGACAAAAAAGGGAAACAGAAAATGTCTAATTTCTTGTAAAATCATTGTTTGATTTAAATTAAATTAAGATTGTATGTTCGGTAATTGAACCTGGGTGAATTTAAAATGGATGTACTATTTTTCAGATCAATATATTAATTTTATTTAATATATTTCATCTGAATCTTACTTTGTCTGCCCTCCCTTCATTGTCCAATAGATGGCACTGTTGACTTGGTTTTGATGGGGAAAAAAAACCCTCTTTGTCTCTACCTCTGGCTCTGCCTGTGTGTGTGTGTGAGTGTGTGTGTGAGTGTGTGTGTGAGTGGAGGGGGTGGGTGGCTGACAGCTAAAGCATTCCTCTCTGTCTATGCCTCTGGCTCTTTCTCTCTGTGTGTGTGTGTGTGCGCGTGTGTGTGTGTCCAATAGATGTCACTGTTGACTTAGTAATGAAGCAAAAATCCCTGTTTGCCTCTTTGTCTCTGGCTCTGTGTCTGTGTGTGTGTGTGTGTGTGTGTGTGTGTGTGTGTGTAAGGGGGATGGGTGCACCTGCAGTATTCTGAATGTCATTCTGAACTCGATTTGAAGAGCACTGCAATATAGTTTTATATGATTAGTTTAATAATTATGTTAATAAAAATATAAAAAGACCTTTAGATAAATACTGGACTGAAGGACTTTAAAAATGTAAGCTGCAAAAGATAACTTTGCACTCATTTCAAAGGGATCTATGACATCATCTGACATGAAACTCATCTAAATTGAATTGATCTCATAGATGTTGTGGTTTGTGGTCATAGCAGCACCGACTGCTGCAGTTAATGAGGTGAATTCAAATGACTTTGACAGTCATTTTATTAAAACATTATTTTAGCTACAAAAATAAATAAATAAACAGCTTGCCTAATGTACTTTACGTAATGATGATTGATCTTAAGATATTTTAACGTATAATATGTGTTGTGTGTACCCATTTTTACATGTACGCTACAATAGAGTTTAGATGCATTTCATATCATAGGCTATCACAAATAACTATCACTTTAGTGTGAAAAAAGGTTTTTTTTAAAAACTATACAAATGCCTTGAATTAAATACTGGCCTTCTGGACTTACGAAGTTTTGAGCTGCAAAAGATAACTTTGCACATATTTGAAAGTGACCTATTATATCCTATGACAATAAAATGAATCTATATTTCAATGACATCATGGGTGTGGCTTGTGCTCATAGTGGCACCAGCTGCTGCGGTAACTGTGGCATATTTAAAATATTTGTAAAAAAATATTCTCCTGTTTAAATGCATATTGCCTGTCATGCACAGTTTCCCCGAAGCCACCGGGGTGGTGGTGCCACTGGCTTGGGCCCGCCATCGCTGCTCGCAGCTTTAATATTTCATATTAATCTCTATGACAAAGGTAAAGCTGGGTCCCCATAAATCAAAATGGAACTTGTTAGGTAAAATAATTCCTTATAAACCACCCATATCAGTGTGTGTGTGTAACCTTACATTATGGGGACCCTACAAAAAGGGCAATATCCGAAATCCCTGTCATTTTGGGGACACTTTTTATTGTCCCCATGAGGAAAACAGCTTATAACGATGTTCGACTTCGCCAGTCGGAGATCACCAAAATTAACATTAAAGAGGTGTGTGAACTCACAAGTACGATGTCTCGAAAAGTTTATTGTGCTGGTCCCCTCCCCGTTAAAAGGAGTGATGAGAAACTTAGCAGACTATCATCACTCAGTGGCTGGTTGTCTAAGAAAGAAGAGAGAATGGTACATGCAAAATCAACTAAAAATTACTGAAGAATTTGTACATTCCAACAAATTCTGGCACAATTTGAATTCCCTGAATTCCCTACAAAATGGACACACCGGGAAAATCACTTTGAACAACTTTATAGCATAATAAAAATGAACCCAGAACAAACCCAAATATATGAAAAAATTATCAATATGAAACATACAATTGGTAAATACCAAAAGCTCATTAGACTAACCCATCACAGAAAATGAACTTATTGATAAAATCCAGGCCCTAAAAATAAAAATAAAAATCAAGTGGACTGGACGGCATCCTCAATGAAATGCTGAAGAACACAGAGCATAATTTCAGATTGTGCTTACTAAAACTGTTCAACTTGGTTCTGAGTGTTGGTCATTTCCCTGACAGCTGGAATAGAGAACTCATAACACCCATATTCAAGAGTGGAGACAAATCAGACCCGAACAATTACAGAGGCATCTGTGTGAGTAGTAACCTGGAGAAGATGTTCTGCAGCATCATCAACACAAGACTCGTACAGAGCACAATGTCCTGAACAAAAGTCTGATTGGATTCTTACCAAATTACAGAAAATCAGACCATATCTTCACTCTGCATACCATGATCGACAAACACATTAACCAAAAATTTTTTTGCTTGCTTTGTAGATTTCCAGAAGGACTTTGATTCAATATGGCATGAAATTCTGTCTAAACTTCTAGAATCAGGTATCGGGGGTAAAGCATACAATATTATTAAAACAATGTACTCAAACAATCAATGCTCAATTAAAATTGGAGAAAAACTGTGTTCTTCATTCAAGGGTGGGGTGTGAGACAGGGCTACCCACCATCACTGACCCTCTTCATATTTACATCAATGAATTGGCAAAACTCATGAAAGCTTTAGTTTAAGTTCTACCAGGAAGATTCAATGTTACGTCACTTATCAGATTCAGACCTAACCAATCATGTCCTAATTCTCAGAGTGTAAAAGATCGGTACTTACACTTGTCTGAGTTCGCAGAAGCTGATGAAAAAATTACCTCCATCCTCCCCACCACCACCAGGATGGTCCCCACCTATACCTCTCAGGTGGTCAGGCAGGAAATGCAGAGTCCATTACCCTCGAGACGAGAGCTACGGACGGGGCCTACGCCAAAGAACCTCTAATTATAATACTTGCTGGTCTGCTAATAAACTTGCTATTTTATCGTACTTCATCTGGCCTCCCAAGTCTTTCTGGTAGAACTAGAACAATCAGCAGCTCCTGGCCTCACAGATGATCTGGTAACCTGGACGTCCTGCATCAGTTCTGTCAGACCTGGGCCCTAATGATTAACATGGCTAAAACCAAAGTACTAACATTTGAGAAAAGACCTAGATGTCAGAGAAAGAGACACAATTTCACCCTTGGTATGACCAAAATTGACTACACGTACCTCGGGTTGAAATTCAGTGCAGACGGAAACTTCAACTAGGCCATGAATTAACTGAAGAGAAAGCAAGAAGGTCTTTCTATGCCATAAAAAAAATCAATCCAGTTTGAAATACCAATCAGAATCTGGCTCAAAATATTCAAATAAGTCATAGAACCTATTGCACTATATGGCAGTGAATTTTGGGGCCTTCTCCTAAACCATGAATTTGGCAAATGAGACAAAAATCTGATTGAAACCCTTCATGCTGAGTTCTGTAAGAGTATCCCGAGAGTACAGAGGAACACACCGAACAACGCATGCAAGGTAGAATTAGGCCAATACCCTCTACTAATCCACACTGAGAAACGAGCCATAACATTTTGGAAACATTTAAAACTGAGTGACTTCATTTTAAAGCCCTTAAAAACCATGAAATGAACACTGAGAATAGTAGTGATGGGGAGTCGACTCAAAAGAGTCAATTCCTTGACTCTGAATAGCCTCAAGAGTCGGGGTCGACTCCAGCACAGGACTCTCGGTGTCAACTCTATTGCTGTGTCCGAAATCGCTCACTTGTTTCCTGATTCTCTAATCCCTATATAGTTCATGACAGTTGAGTGCACTATATGAGCAAGGAGTGAATTAAATGAAGCGAGGAATTCAGACACTGACGTAATACACCGCCTCAGAGAGCTGTCGCAGAAACTTTAGCACACATTTATTTGAGTGCTTACTTTAGAAACAGAAAACAGTCACAGCGACTTTAGTTTGTAATTATACATAAGCTTCCTCCATGCCAGCTTTAGTTTAATTGATGGTATATTAATGCAATAAATATAGATATGGTTTTCCATAACCTTGAGTTCATAATCATTAAGCTAACCATAAATCATAAAAAACTCACATCAAGAAGTGTGCATTATTGTATGTATTTTATTATTTAGTATCTTTAACTCACCTTTAAAGACAGAAGTCTTCAACCCTGCTCCTGGGGACCCACTGTCCTGCAGAGTTTAGCTCCAACCCTAATCAAAGACAGCTGAAGCTAAACAAGCTCTTCAGGATTACTTGTTGAAAATACACAGCCAGGTTTGCCGAAGCAGGTTGGAAATAAACTTTGCAGGACAGTGGGTTTTGCAGGACCCCAGGAGCAGGGTTGAAGACCTCAGTTTTAAGACAATGATCATGTGCGTTTAGCGCCATCACTTGACGACATATTTTTTCTTGACTTTTTCCTCAGTAAAATTAGGTATCAGCAACAGCTAGGTAGAAACGTTGATAGCCACTCATCAAGTCATCGCTAAATTGGACAAATTTGGATTTAAGTGTGTAACAACTGCAGTTTTGTCTTATTTCTGACCCTGTTTTGATGTAAAGTAAATGGAGTCGATTCCATAGACTCCTACAGTGGGAGTCAGGAATCGGAGTCGACTCCAAAAAACCTGGAATTGAACACCCCTAGAGAATAGTCCCCTGATTCAGCTGGTCCTAAGGCTCCACAAACAGGCTAACATGACTAACAATAATCAGCTTCAGGACATTGACTCCCTCATCCACAGAATCCGGCCAAACCAAAGGATTACACAAACAATCTTATTGGAATGAAACACAAAAACAAAGAAAAATATAATGTTATTTGGCTCTAAATGGAGATTACA
>CM031946.1:27007750-27090250 GCA_018749465.1 Paracanthobrama guichenoti | reverse complement strand
ATACATTCTCAGTCGTTACGTTGCAACGCCACTGACATTATGTTGTTAAGGTTTATGACATTGTGACATCGACTCCAACTTGGTCCATAATGTCACAAGAGTTCATTCATGAAGTTGTGTGAACAAAACATGGCATCCATGTAGAACCAAGCACATGGGCACATTGGTCAGAGCGGTAATAATTTGATTAATGCAGTTGTGGCCTAAAGGGTAGAGAGTCAGGATTGCTGGATGTAAACATACTCACTAACATGAGCAATACATTTGTTACAGTATTTACCCATCTTTAACATTGGTCAATACTAATACAAGGTAACACTTTATTTTACAGTGCCCTCGTTACACGTGATACATATAGTTACTATAGTAAATTATAAAACTATAAATGTATAATTACATGCAATTAACCCTAAGCCAAACCCTCATCCTAACCCTATAGTAAGAATGTGTAGTTATTACTCAGTAGTTAAAATGTATAATTACATTGTAACCGTAAAACACCTTAAAGTGTAACCAAATACTATTCTAAACTATTCAATGTAATTTCATGTAATCTCAGGTGTATTAGTAAATATTTAAATTAACACTAAGGCTCCTCTTCGTCTGCATCGCCTGAGCTATCAAGCAGCTCTAATGCCTGACTGCTGGGTTTATCACCCAAAATGCGATTAAGCTCATAGTAAAATGGGCAGTTGATCTTACCACAACCGCTTCATTGGTTTGCATCTTTAACTTCTTTAAATTTTGATTTAAGCCTTTAAACCTCTCGCTGACACTGCAGCTACGTTCTCCTGTTGCCCCATTTGGCCATTTGTAACGCTACACCCTCAAACACGGATCTGTTGCGATAAGATCGCTTAAGCTTAGCTTGTATGGAGTTGTCACCCCAAATACTTAATAGGTCTATCACCTCACTATCCTTCCGCTGACAGACTTTGCTCTTTCCTCCATGAGCCTGGGATGGCAAAATATTTCTGTATTATGCTGCGTTCACACCAGACGCACTTTTTCCAAGTAATTTCAATAGCAAAAAGTGTCCAAATCACCCTGAAATCACCCTATGTATAGCTCAAATTGAGTAAAAAGCGTTTTTTACAACTTACCAGAATGTCCGACCTCCTCACTCACTTTCTTCCAAGCAAGATCCTTTTTATCCATTTCTATAAAGTATGAAGATGTATCGTACAGCTCCGTGTATCCACGTATGATTTTGTCCTCATTGTTGTCACTACTAGAGCAAGCTCCTGATTGGTTAACGCGGCCAATGTCTATTCTTGTCTTTGCATTGACTTAACATGTAAATCACTCACGCTTAACGCTTCATTCGTGCCTGGTGTGAACGCACCATTACACAGACCACAATTAAATCGTTTGTGAAGGTGATTTTTGAAATTGCTCTTTTCTTCTGCAATTTCTTTCCAAAATGAGTTTGCTAATTATTTCAGGTGTGCTCGATATGAGAAAAACTTCTCACACTGAAGACACATGAAAGGCTTCTCTCCAATGCGAACTCTTATGTGCGTATTAAGGCTTCCTTTAACCATAAAACTCTTTCCATACAGATGACACAAAGGCTTTTCTCCAGTGTCAATTTTTACATGATACATCAGGTGATTCCGATCTGTGAAATTCCTTCCACACTGATTTACTCTCTTGAGTGAATCATCATATGAGAATTAAGGGTTGCTTTTTGTCTGAAACTCTTTCCACATTGAGGGCATATGAAAGGCTTCTCTCCAGTGTGAACTCTCATGTGGACTTTAAGATTTTCTTTTTGAATGAAAATTTTTCCACACTGTTGGCAGGTGAAAAGGTTCTCTCCATTGTGAATTCTCATGTGGACTTTAAGGCTGTATTTTTGAGTGAAACTTTTTCCACACTGTTGGCAGGTGAAAGGGTCCTTTACAGTGTGAACTCTCATATGTCTTTTAAGGTTTTCTTTTTCAGTGAAACTTTTTCCACACTGTTGGCAGCTGAAAGGCTTCTCTCCAGTGTGAATTCTCATGTGGACTTTAAGGCTGTATTTTTGAAAGAAACTCTTTCCACACTGTTGGCAGGTGAAAGGCTTCTCTCCAGTGTGAATTCTCATGTGGGCTTTAAGGCTGTATTTCTGAGTGAAACGTTTTTCACACTGTTGGCAGGTGAAAGGGTCCTTTTCTTTGTGAACTCTCATATGTCTTCTAAGGTTTCCTTTTTCAGTGAAACTTTTTCCACACTGTTGGCAAGTGAAAGGCTTCTCTCTAGTGTGAACCTTCATGTGGATTTTAAGGTTTTCTTTTTGAATGAAATTTTTTCCACAATGTTGGCAGGTGAAAGGCTTCTCTCCAGCGTGAACTCTCATGTGGGATTTAAGGCTGTTTTTTTGAGTGAAATTTTTTCCACACTGTTGGCAGGTGAAAGGGTCCTTTACAGTGTGAACTCTCATATGTCTTTTAAGATTTTCATTTTTAGTGAAACTTTTTCCACACTGTTGGCAGCTGAAAGGCTTCTCTCCAGTGTGAACTCTCATGTGGACGCTAAGACTGTATTTTTGAAAGAAACTCTTTCCACACTCTTGGCAGCTGAAAGGCTTCTCTCCAGTGTGAATTCTCATGTGGGCTTTAAGGCTGTATTTTTGAGTGAAAGTTTTTTCACACTGTTGGCAGGTGAAAGGGTCTTCTACAATGTGAATTTTCATGTGGACCTTAAGGAGTCCATGTTGATTAAAACTCCTTCCACATTCCTGGCAGGTGAAATGACTTCCATCTCCTGTCTTTTGTGATGAAGTATTTTCAGTCAATTCAGAGCAACTAAAAGATTTTTCTCCAGTTATGAAATCATGGTGATTCTCATACTGATCTTTCTCTTCATTGAGTTTTTGATCCTCCTCTTTCAGCGGCATCAGGTCTAAGAACAAAAAACAAACAAACATGCAAATTAACCTTTAATAGCACAGAGCAACAGACATCAAGCTACCGTGACCAAAGCGGTGTGACCTGGAATCTCAGAACGTCTAGATATTTTCAACTCTTCACTTTCTTTAGAATACATCCCAAAACCTTTCAAGCAGTTAAAAACCCTTTTCTCTCAAAAAAAAAAAAAAGGGAACTGGTTAATTATAGACAATCTCAATTCTCCTGTTTATGTCTAAAATATTAGAAATTGTCCTCTCTCAGCTATGTTCAGATTTTCAGAAAACCATATAAATATTGTTTCATGAATGACAAGATAACTCATCAATGGCAGGGAAAGTCGTTAACAGTGTAGGCAATAGATAAGTTAGTATACCATTACCATTATTTTTGCTTAAAATGTGTATCCACTAGCGTCTCTTAAAGCACCTTTAGTTTGATATTGATGTGAGAACTCTTAGCTGTCCCCTCCTGACAATCATTTAAGTTAACAAATTTTGTATACATTTTGTTTATTGGTAATATTTTTCTGTAGGGAGATGACCACAGCCCTTGACCCCAATTCCCACCCATCTTCCAGAGGGACATTATCAAGCACTCTCATACCTTCTTGGTATGAAATTGAAAAAAAAAAGAAAAGAATTGATGACCTTACCAGTGTTCCCAAAGTAGCGTTAACCAGCGAAGGATGGGCAAGCATAACACAAGATCACTATATAACGGTGACAGCCCACTATATTAAGGTAGACCAGCTAAAACAATGTTCTCACCACTCAAGCTGTATACGAGTCTCAGAGCGGTCCAGTTGTGGCAGAGGAGACAGGAATTTGGTTTAAGAGAGAAAGTAATAGCAATTACTGTAGACATTGCTGTGAATATGGAAGTGGCCGTACGACAGCTACAGATCCGAAAGCTTGGGTGCTTTGCGCACACCCTCAACCTTGCTGCACAAAAGGTGTACAACATCCCAGCCATCTCAAAGTGGTCGGCAAGAATGAGGGATGCCATTGTATGGATACAAAGATCATCCATTGTGAAGAACGTCTTTGAGAAGCAGTGTCTTGCATTAGATACTATTAATACATGTATGCACTGGTGTTTATTAATGCATACTAATAATTATTCATTTAAATTAATTTTCATAAATACAATTATTTAATTTTATTCCATTATGTTTCAAGCTTGCCAAGCCATTCCGTTGTCAAGCCATGACGTCAAGATCCGCTGGAACTCATTGTTCCTCACGTTTTAAAGATTTGTTAAACAATACCCTGCCATGCAAGCTGCCTTCTTGGATGCACGAGCAAAACGGCTCATGAAGAGAGACGGGTAATTAAATTAGTTGGATTTTACATAAGCATTAATAGAACTAGTAGATTTAAGCTAATTAATTGGCTAAGCTGAATCTAGTAGATTTTGTACTTTTTCCCACTTTAATTTTGTATTGTACTGTAAGTGTTCATGCCATCCTGATTAAAGTTCATGTAATGATGAAGACAAATAATGTAATGTTAAATGTACAATATTTACATCATAATTTAATTAATTTTATCTCAGACTTGAAAAGGCATGCTACATGTGGCCAAATTCAGCCTATCCTTGAAAAGCTGGAGGACCACTTTAGAATTAGGGAGGGAGATTTGCAGTTTGTGGCCGCCATTAAAGAAAAAGTGTGATTTGATCTATCCAAATGCTACCAGGTGCCAAAAAAAAAAAAATCATAAGACATCATAATGATGGTAGTCCATACACAGCTGGCTGTTGCCTATGTGTCAATATGAGTGAGAGATTAATGAATTAATAACTTTAAAAGAAACAGGATGATGATGTGATGACATTCCTCAAGGAGGCCACTTCCGTGAACCCTCGATTCAAGGCAAAGTTACAAAGAGTGAAGTCTGGGTTTGAATAGTCGAGGCAGCAGTGAAAGACGTAAAATATTTTCTTTCAGAATATGAACAGTGTTTACTATGAGATGTCTTTTCTGATGTTGAATGAATGTAATGTACATGACATTAATGAGGTCATCTCCCTCTCGGTTGTCAGAAAATAATGACGAGGTAATGGGAGTGTGGGGTGAACAACAGACCCAAGATGGAGAGGAGCATGAAGAGGAGGAGGAGAACTTTTCATATTTGTGTGATGCTTATGCTGTGTCCTAAAGCAAGGAATAAAACTGACTTCAATAACATGGAAAATTTTATATTTCAGCTTCTGAAACAAAGAGTCTCTGCACTAGAGGAACTCTTTGCACAAGAGGACAGAGAGCTTAAGAGACTCCTCGTTCAACAACACCACACTACATCGACCCTCTATGAGAAAATGAAGAGTGAAGTGTCTGTCTACAGAGCCTTGCCTCCCATCCCCACATCCGAAGACCCTGTCCTCTGGTGGTGGGATAAGAAAGGCGCTTTACCTTTTCTCTTCCAACTCTCATCCATCTACCTGTGTTCAGGCTTCCTCAACTGTGTGCGTAAGAGTCTTCTTAACAGCAGGAGACGCTCTCTGCTAGGAGAGATCGTGCCTGCTCCCTGAGAAAGTCAATAGGTTGATCTCATCTTAATCTTGAGTACCTATATAGTAGTATTGCATCATATCTCAGAAGAGTCTATAGTTTTAACATATTTATTCCGAAAACAGCCGAGCTTGTGGAGATGTGCAGTGGGCGGAGCTAAAGAGTCACAAGCGCACGCACACACACACAGAGTACATCACACATTATCCCTGGATAACCTTCAATTCACTTCATGTTGTTGACATTATATGCACTTACGCGTTGATTGCCAACAAAACAGACATTTGATGCTGTTTCACTCACCGCCTGCAGTTTCGACTCATGACCGGAAACAAACAAACACACTTGCAGAACTCCATTGCTGCGCCAGGAAAAACAAACTGCATCCACTGTTTCCTAAACGCTGGGTTATTTGGGAAGCTGAACAAGGTTATCTTTCCCTCACAACCAAAAACACACTTCTTTAGTGACATTGTTGATTTCGTGGTCTAAAACCAAAATGACAGCGCTGCCGACGGCCGAACAAAGCTTGCGCGCACCATACACACGTCAAACTGGCCGGAACAACTTTTCTCTATTTACGTATATGAGACACGCATGGTGAGTGATGTATATGTACATCATTTCCTTACAAACATCATTCCGACGAGGTCTAAAATATAAACTTATAATAGACATCTCAAAGTTAATAAATGTATAGAAACTAGGGCTATCAAAATGGCACACACTCACAGTGTAACTCGTTATATAGCCCAAGAGATTCAGCCATTGAACACGGTCGAAAAACCAGCAATTAAAAATATGCTGCAAACTTTTAAAACAGTACAAATTTTCAAAGAAAACATACATGTGCCAAACTGCCATTCCATCCTTGTACAACAAAGTAAAAGACGACATTCTGAAGGAGCTAAAAGACATCTCCTTTTACTCTGCGCGGTCAAGCTCAAATATGACCCCATGCATGAGCTTGACCACACACTACATAACTGATGACTGGACTCTACAATCAAAGTGTTTAGAAACCAGATACATACCCCAGAACCACACTGCTGAAGCCCTGGGAATTGGATGAGCGCAAAATAGCCTGTATAACTACAGACAATGGTGCTAACATTGTGGAATATAAAATATGCAATCTTGGCTGGCAATGGCTCAATTGCTTTGGCCACAAGCTCCATTTGGTTGTTTCCTATGAACTGGACAGTGACAATGATCACGCAACGCGTGCCATGGGACTTAGTAGGAATCTTGTCAACAACTTCAAGCTGAGCTGACTAAAGAAGAGAAACCCGAGTTAGGCACAGAGTGAAATCAATATCCCCCAACGCAATCTAGTACTGGTGAGTGATGATAACTTATTATACACAAAATATTTAACATGCAAACATGTGCAGGGAACATTGACAGAGAAATACAAAACCATCTTGGATCCAAGACATCATGCCAGTGGTGAGAGCTGCGTTAAAGTTGCGAGAAATTAAAGATATGAATCTGAACCTCTAGCAACCAAGAAGCAGAAGCTGTGTGGCCTTCTCCAGAACAGAAGAACTCGACTTACAACTCAGGCATCAGTGACAAAAAGAGTGCAGGCTGTTGCAGAGCTGACCAAGTTCCTCCAGGAAGAAGCACTTGATGCATGAGATCTATGGTTATCAAGCCACCACATCAAGAGAAGATTTCCTCTAATAGCCAAGTTAGCACAAAAATACATGTGCATTTGTGCAAAAAGCACTAGCTCAGAAAGAATGTTTAGCACAGCTGGTAACGTTGTTACCCTAGAAAATCCTGCCTTAACCCCAACAAGGTAAATATGTTGGTGTTCCTTTCTCGGAGTCTGACAAACAATTAAAAATGTATCCGTTTTTTTCTTGTTCCATTTCTTGAACTGTCCATTTTTTTTTTTGTTAACAAAAGGTATATTTATGTTTTATTTATTTAGGATATATATATATATATCTCCACACCTAAAGGATTATTAGGAATACCTGTTCAATTTCTCATTAATGCAATTATCTAATCAACCAATCACATGGCAGTTGCATTTAGGCGTGTGGTCCTGGTCAAGACAATCTCCTGAACTCCAAACTGAATGTCAGAATGGGAAAGAAAGGTGATTTAAGCAATTTTGAGCGTGGCATGGTTGTTGGTGCCAGACGGCACCAATCTGCCCAGTTACTGGGATTTTCACGCACAAACATTTCTAGGGTTTACAAAGAATGGTGTGAAAAGGGAAAAACATCCAGTATGCAGCAGTCCTGTGGGCGAAAATGCCTTGTTGATGCTAGAGGTCAGAGGAGAATGGGACGACTGATTCAAGCTGATAGAAGAGCAACTTTGACTGAAATAACCACTCATTACAACCGAGGTATGCAGCAAAGCATTTGTGAAGCCACAACACGCACAACCTTGAGGCGGATGGGCTACAACAGCAGAAGACCCCATCAGGTACCACTCATCTCCACTACAAATAGGAAAAAGAGGCTACAATTTGCACAAGCTCACCAAAATTGGACAGTTGAAGACTGGAAAAATGTTGCCTGGTCTGATGAGTCTCGATTTCTGTTGAGACATTCAGATGGTAGAGTCAGAATTTGGTGTAAACAGAATGAGAACATGGATCCATCATGCCTTGTTACCACTGTGCAGGCTGGTGGTGGTGGTGTAATGGTGTGGGGGATGTTTTCTTGGCACACTTTAGGCCCCTTAGTGCCAATTGGGCATCGTTTAAATGCCACGGCCTACCTGAGCATTGTTTCTGACCATGTCCATCCCTTTATGACCACCATGTACCCATTCTCTGATGGCTACTTCCAGCAGGACAATGCACCATGTCACAAAGCTCGAATCATTTCAAATTGGTTTCTTGAACATGACAATGAGTTCACTGTACTAAAATGGCCCCCACAGTCACCAGATCTCAACCCAATAGAGCATCTTTGGGATGTGGTGGAACGGGAGCTTCGTGCCCTGGATGTGCATCCCACAAATCTCCATCAACTGCAAGATGCTATCCTATCAGTATGGGCTTTCAGCACCTTGTTGAATCAATGCCACGTAGAATTAAGGCAGTTCTGAAGGCGAAAGGGGGTCAAACACAGTATTAGTATGGTGTTCCTAATAATCCTTTAGGTGAGTGTAATACACACACACACACACACACACACACACACACACACTTATTTATTTGACATTCCAATTCCAATGTCTAAAGAGTTAGATGTTCTTTGAAAGTGTGTACTTGCAATATTATGCTATTATATTGTCATTCTCATTATATAGTAAGTGGTATAAAATGACAGTAATAAGGTTTTTAGCAATTAATTTTAGGACAATATATTGCACAACAAAATGTAGTTATCGTGACAGCCCAATGCATGACTGTGGACTATATTTCAGAGACTGAACATTGTGTTTTTGTGTATTTATGTTCACAAAGTGAAACAGGTTAACCTGAGCTGTTTTTTGCAGCATGTTAAATTAACAATATTTAATGTGTTTTATCTAAAGGTAAAGTCATAATTGATGAACATAAATGGAGCTCATGTTTTATTGTGGCACATTAATGCTACATTAAAAAGAATAATAATTGTGTCCTCCTAAATTTGACTATGCTAGTAGTGCTACTAAATTTCTTTATTTTTTAATTTACACACAGCAAATCTAAAGTTAATCACTCACATATGGTTTGTAAAAAATGTTGTTAAATACTGTTGCATAACTTGCTGAGAGAAAATAATGTTTTCATTATGTTTAATTCAAAAGTAGCTGTTTAATGTTAACTCCAATGTTAATGACTCCAATGTGTGGCTTGTCATAACTGCTTCTCAGGTGCACTAGAAGCAAGGTTTAGCTAGTCATGTGATCTCAACATGTCTTTACATCTTCCAAAACTATCATTCATTTCTGTAGAACTGGACATTTTAAAGGGTTAGTTCACCCAAAAAGGAAAATTCTGTCATTAATTACTCACCCTCATGTCGTTCCAAACCCGCAAGACCTTCGTTCCTCTTTGAAAGACATTTACGTGAGCACCACGATGCATGCGCACAAGTTGTTCTGCCGCAGAACTAGGAAACATTGCACTGATTACACTGCGTCAACAGCGTAAGAGTCTGACACGGGCTAGAAGAAATTGTTGAATAAACTAGTTATTTTTGTTTGTTTTTTTTGCACACAAAAAGTATTCTCGTCACTTCATAAAATTAAGGTTGAACCACTGGAGTCACATGGACGATTTGAACTATGAAGGGATTAGAGAGCGCCCAGATTTCTTCAAAAATATCTTCATTTGTGTTCCGAAGATGAGTGAAGGTCTTACGGGTTTAGAATGAGGGTGAGTAATTAATGACTGAATTTTAATTTTTAAGGTAATTAACCCTTTAATAAGGATCAAATGACTGAGTTCAGCTTTGAGAATGAAACCAACCTGTGTGTTCCTCAGTATCTTCTTGTTTCACGCTGAATACTTCTTCAATCTTCAGGTCTTCACTCTCCTCTTTAATAAACTCCATCTTTATAATAGTGTCACGTGGATCTCAGTTGCTTCACCAGTTTTTCTGTGTGTTTGGACAATGATTAAGATGTGAATAATTAACATGAAAAATAAATCCACACTAAATCTCTGTGCACACAGGGTGGCCGCGGGTCCTTAAAAAGTCTTAAAATGTCTTAAATAAGGCTTTAAAATGTCTTAAATTCAGATTCTTGAATATTTTTGGTCACATTACCTGGAAAATTTCTCCAGTCTGACGGACACAGTGACTGTTATCGTTGGACAAACCGCAGATTCACAGAAGAAACATACTGAGGTAAAAATTCAACATGTTTAGTTTATTTCTAATATAGGCCTATAGTTAAATAATATACGTTACCATGACAAGGGAGAAATTTTGCTGAGTATTTTCACGTTACATTGATTTAAGTTCGACACACAAGTAGTAAACTTACTTACATTTTAGACACAATATTGCCTGTTTTGTTCAGTTTCAATAGTTCCAAACAAAGATGAGCGCAGAAGTAACGTTACGCTATTTCGCGGTCTCCAAGCAACACTCCGCATTTTGTTTTGTTAGAGCGTTTTCAACAAGTCGGTTGAAATGAAGTGACTTACCGTCACCTACTGGTGGAGTAGTGTATTTAAAAGTGTGTTTAAACATTTCTTATTTGTATTGGCCTATTCAAATTTTTATTTAAAACATTAATCTCATAACATTATTTTTTGCAGTTGTAATTTTGCACTGTAAATTATTTAATTTGATTGGTAACAGCCCTATAGTAAATTTGAATGTTTTGATTAATATTTTTTTAAGCTGATGAAAATATTGCTTCAGAATAAATTGTTAATACCACCTAAAAGCTTGGTGATACGATACTTTGTGGGGATAAATTGGGCTTTTATTGTTACATTACACTGTAGTGGACATCAAAGAAACAACAGAATGACTTGATATACTATTTTACTTTATGCAATAAGTGTGTAAAATAGCCATAAGTAAACGAAAAATAAGTGCACTAATGGTAGTAGTAATTGGCAATTTTCATTCGAATATCTAATATTTCATGGGAACATTGATGTATAATTTATTTTCCTGTTCACTCGTTGTCTTCCAAAAGGCCTGACTTGCATGCTTTAAGTGCTTTTAAGTTGCTCTGATGTCCACTACAGTGGACGCATGACATCGAGGTCCTGTTTATTAACATAAGTATGTTTAGTAAGTCATATTCTGATTTTGAAACCCCATAACAATTTCCTGAGATATTGATAAACAACAAACTATTTGAAAATTAGTCTGATTTAAATAATAATTGCAAAATATAAATCATATTTCCATAAGAATGTAAAATTTGTTCATTCAGTCAGTGCCAGTCATATTTAGAGACAGAAGAGACTCCCTGTCATGGTCATGGTGAAACCTCTGAAAATCCCTGAATGTTCTCTTTACAGGACACCCAGACTTGGAAAAAAAAAATTCACTAAAATATAATATCCACGACAGTCAACACAATGCTATGATTGGGTCCCAGGGGATATTTTGTTTTCTTTTTGTATTAAATGAATTAAATATTACATACATGCATGTAATATAATGTGTATTTCCATCATAAGTTTGGTCTTAAATTTCACATAAGGTGGTATTAAAAAGGTCTTAAATTTAACTTGTTCATATCTGTAGACACCCTGGCACATCTCAATCAGCTCTCTATAGTTCAGCATCAGTCACTGGTAAGAGAGTCAGTTAATGGACTTCAATGACCTGATTAGACAAAAACTTAAACTCAAATTAATAAAAGAACAACTGGTTTAATAATTATCACAAAATGTACTACTCGTCAGTGACCGACATCATGTTTACTATAAACCGATTCACGTTATAGGGAGCGAAATGAGACGCACCTTTTCTGTTAACTTACTCGTGTGCGGATGCGCTTTACTCACACAAAAAAGTATTACAATGTTAAATTCAATAATAATAAGCCATTTTACATCGTGTGTAAAAACTACAGAATTACCAGAACGGGTCGAATTGATTGAAACACTTTAAACAGCAGGAATCACAAACCTTTCCTCAGCCGAATCAAAACAGATGCAGGAGCAGCGCAGCCTTATGACGTTACATCAACGGACCAAAATGAAAGTCCTGTTCGCGCACTGCCGTCTAAAATCACAAAAGTTAAGAAAGTGCAATAATAAGATACATGGCAGAGACATTTTGAGTGTTATTATTGCACTTTTGTGATTTTTAGACAACAGTGTGTGAAATGGACTTTTATTTTGGTCTGGACGTGACGTCATAAGGCTGCGCCTGCCTGTTGTGATTCGGCTAAAGAATGGAAAACGCTACAGCTGTTTAACAGGTAACGTTATACGTTTTTATGTCAAATGCCTGTCTCTTCTTTTTTTCCCTGTATTTATACTTGACGTGTGGTTAGTTGTACTCTTAATTACATATGTATATATATGATATATATATATATATATATATCTCATTACATATATTTTTAAAAAATTATTTATTTTAATTGTTCGGCTGAAGAAAGTTTTGTGGTTTGTGTTTTATGCATTTAAAGTGTTTACATCGATGTATCCCGTTCAGGCAATTCTATAGTTTTTACACGTGTAAAATGGCTTCATTATTATTGAATTTAACATTGTAATACTAGTGATGGGCAGACCGAGGCTTCGGGAAACACTGAAACAGTTGAAGCAAATGTGTCATATTGTGATTAAAAACACCTTTTTACAAATCTTTCGCAAATGTTTTATTGAAAGTAAAATCTTTCAAATGCAATTAACTATTCATCTAGTAAAATTGTCAGGGCTTGTTTTGTTTTTTCCTTGGATGGCTCAACTAAACAGGCCAATACGAAACCATAGTATTCCTTTTAATTGTACTAATGTCTAATTAAAACTTCTACACATGTACAAAACTGTTCAGAGAACAGGTAAAACCCACAGAAACTTGTTCAATGGTTCTCAGTGACTCCTCATGATTCATGGGTTCACAGAGATCATCGCCCCCTAGCGGTGAACCATTGACATTTCTAAACGTTTCAAAACAGTGATGAGTAATGAAACCTCGCTTACTGAAATCATGTGACTTTGGCAGTTTGATACACGCTCTGAACCAATTGATTCTAAACAGAAGATTCGTAAAGCTTAAAATGTTAAAATTGCCATCACCATGTAATACTTTATCTAACAATAATAGCTTTATTTTGTGTGAGTAAAGCGCATCCACACATGAGTAACAGAAAAGGTGTGTCTCATTTCGTCCCCTATAACGTGAATCAGTTTATAGTAAACATGTTTTCGGTCACTGGCGAGTAGTGATAGCGAAACAGAGTTTAAACTCGTTATTAAACCAGTTGTTTCTAAAAATTATTTTGTGATTTGAAGCGCTCGATTCAGCACATGTGCTGGTCAAACGGTGTAATCTACAAATAACTAATTATGAAGCCTCTGTATAGTTCGGGTTCTTTTATTCATTTGTAGTGCTAGTTTTGCGTGTTTTTGGCTAATAAGGTCATTTAAGTCCATTAACTCTTACTCTGACTGACTCTTACCAGTGCGCTGATACTGAACTAGAGCTGATTGAGACGCACAGAGATTTAGGCCACATCCACACGAAGATTGCTTTCCCTATGCAATCTTTTTTTCCCCTAGTCTCAAGAAATATCTGCGTACACATGAAACCACTGAAACGACTAAAACGATGTGACGCTGTAATTCCGACACAGAAATACACTGGCTAGAAGGGGTACAGCAATGGTAGGATGTGAGGCAAAATCTCACGATTAAATAACAATAAATACATTTGCTATTTACCAGATTGTGTTTTATTAACGCCTACACCTACCCCAACCCTAAACCTACTCTTCCTACCCTTCTAGTCTTCTAGTGAGGGACGTGGTGTGATGACATCACTGTTTCACAAAATATACAAATTGGCTGTACACATGAAAACGCAAAGGGTGTCGGTTTCAGATTTAAAACGCTGGATCCGTCTGGACGAAACGCTGATACGATAAAACATTTTTACGTATACAGCTGAACAGCCTTAATCTGTTTTTTTTTTTTTTTCTTTCTGTTAATTATTCTCATTTTAAACATGTCAAACTGTTCAACCACACAGAAAAACCCCTGGTGAAGCGACTCTGATCCATGTGACACTATTATAAAGATGGCATTTATTAAAGAGGAGAGTGAAGACATAAAGATTGAAGAAACATTCAGAGTGAAACAAGAAGATACTGAGGAACAAATACAGAGTGAAGACATGAGGATTGAAGAAACATTCAGTGTGAAACAAGAAGATACTGAGGAACAAATAAAGATGGTGTTTATTAAAGAACAGAGTGAAGACGTGAGGATTGACGAAACATTCAGTGTGAAGCAAGATGATACTGAGGAACAAATAAAGATGGCGTTTATTAAACAAGGGAGTGAAGACATGAGGATTGACAAAACATTCAGTGTGACGCAAGAAGATACTGAGGAACAAGCAAAGATGGCGCTTATTAAAGAAGGGATTGAAGAAACATTCAGTGTGATGCAAGAAAATACTGAGGAACAAACAAAGATGGCGTTTATTAAAGAAGGGATTGAAGACGTGCAGATTAAAGAAACATTCAGTGTGATGCAAGAAAATACTGAGGAACAAACAAAGATGGCGTTTATTAAAGAAGGGAGTGAAGACGTGCAGATTAAAGAAACATTCAGTGTGATGCAAGAAAATACTGAGGAACAAACAAAGATGGCATTTATTAAAGAAGGGAGTGAAGACGTGCAGATTAAAGAAACATTCAGTGTGATGCAAGAAAATACTGAGGAACAAAGAAAGATGGCGTTTATTAAAGAAGGGATTGAAGAAACATTCAGTGTGATGCAAGAAAATACTGAGGAACAAAGAAAGATGGAGTTTATTAAAGAAAGGAGTGAAAATCTGAGGATAAAAGAGAAATCCAGAGTGAAAAAGATGATACTGGGACACAAACAGGTTGGTTTCATTCTCATTACACAAGCTGATTACACATCTTCTGAAAGAGTATCAAATCTCCTGATCAAAACACGGGAAAAGAAGCAGAAACAAACAATACCATATGTAAGCAGATGCATATGTAAAACAATGCGATAATCAACATTAAACAGAATATAAATCAAAATATAGAGATAGAAAAATGAAAATTTCTTGAATGGTTTAATAGCACTTGAATGAATGATAGAGTGATCAGATACTAGGCCCTATGACCTTGTTCAGGTGTCAAAAAAGGGACAAGCACATGTTAATATTTTTCATGTTAATATATTTATATATATGATATATATATATATATATATATATATCTTTCTTTCTTTCTTTATTTCTTTCTTTCTTTCTTTTATTATTGTTTTTAAAGCCCTTCCCAAACGCTGAAGAATTTGGCTCTTTAATATGATGTTTCTGAGGGCCCCACGAACAAGCATTCGAGGCCCCTAGGTCAAAAGCCCCCTAGAGTCTAAATTAGGACCCGTACACGGACACATTATTTAAAGGGAAAGTGGGATGTCTAGAAAATTGGGGTCAAAAGGTCAGATCGATTAGAAGGCACAATTGGCGTCTCGACCCTGGAGCAGGCAGGAAAGTTTGGTGGCCCTGCTACCTCGTTCATGGGTCAAAAGGTAGAAAAAGGGACTGTGTTTCCTCGAAACTGCTATGCCATTAAATGGTTCATGGGACAGCCCCCATACGGAGATGGAAGTTGTTGAAAAAGGTGCCCCTCTTATATCCAAAAATCACTCAAAAGGTTCTGAGAGTATAACAGTCAAAGAGGACTAAGGAAGAGATTTAGGGTAAGGACTCAAAATTTTAAAAGACTGGAGAAAAGGTGGTCCACTTTTTGATCTATTATACTTCTGGATCAAAAATATTGCAAATTGTTCATGTAAAGGGCATAAATGATCCCCTGACACACATTTTGTCTTTGTCATTTTCATTTGATTTTTTTTTTTGTAACATTCCCCTATTCTTTTGACATGGGTCTTCAAGACTGCCCGCTGTGCCTTCGTGGGTACCATCAGCTCAGCCAGCATTTGAGGTTGACCCACAAGGTCATTAACGGCCAGGAGCGCAAACTGCTGCTTGCCATTTCCTCGGGGAGGGTTGACGTCCGCAAGAGCACTTGCCCCGTGCCTGCATGCGGCAAGTCCATCTCCCGTATTGACCGCCACCTAAAGGACCATACGGAGTTAACGAGAGCAGCCCAGCGAGAGACCATGCAGGCATTGAAGAGAAAGAAGATTATTGATAATCTTGCAGAGCTGCGTGCAAGCAATCCGGCCGTGCCTATGGCCTCGACCCTGGATCTGGAGGAGGCTCAATATCTGATGGATGATATCAGGGGGACCTGCGACAACCCCCGCTGCCAGCAAGCCCACAAACAGCTCCAGGATCAGGTGGCGGACCTCAACAGGCAGGTGGACAAGCTGAGCCGCACCCTCAGATATGTGACTCGCCGCTACCAACTGTTGAGGAGGAGATCACAATCCACCCCCTCAGCTCAGGATGCCCAGGTCACAAGCAAACTTGTAGTGACTCTTCACTCCCCAGAGAAGAAACTGGAAGAGGAGGAAGGCAAGCTCCATGTCGGGCTTTCAGGGGAACTGGCCAGCCAGGGCCCCCTGGACCAGCCGCCCACCCCCCAGCAGTCCTCGCAGCAGCTGGAGGAACACCCTTTCCCGGACCACGTGGCGGCTTTAAGTAAGTACCACGCTCTGTCGTTTATTACTCTGTGCCCTCGCCCTGGTTGACCCAATTGTGTGTTTTCTTTTCGCAGATGTCCTCCTGGAGGAGTACAGGGGCCAACAGGAGGGCGCCAATCCCACTCCAAAGCTCAAAAACAACATTGCCTTGAAGGTTTTCCGTATCCGCCATTTCATTGCGTACATGGCAGCAGGGAGGTCAGACCTGGCCAGTCTGACCTTCCTCAACCAAACCATCCGAATGCGATCCTGGCTCAATTCGCTGACAAAGGCTAAAATCAGAAAGCCAACCATCCACCACTACCTGAAAAACGTCACCCAGTTTCTTGATTACCTGGCCAAGACCCCACCACCCACTTGTCACCTCTCAAAAGTGGTTCTAGTGGGCATCAGGAGGCAAGCCAGGACGATGGTAAAATTACTTCAGAGGAAGGTAGTGGTGCAAAAGGTGGCCTTCAACCCGGCCAAGGAAGGCCGCCTCATTCCAAAGGCAGTGTTAAAAGAATGCCGCTCCTCTGCCAAGCAAAGGATTCCAGCGATTCTGGGTAAGTTTTCACTTCACCTCACCTTTCAAACTGTGGCATTCCAAACCTAATGCTTCTCCCTTTCTTTGGGCAGCTCGCCTCAGGAATTCGGGGGACAAGAAGGACCAGTGGTCATTTTACGGACACCTCACTGCATACCTGGCCTGCATCTATGGTCATCGCGGTGGGGTGTTCCAGAACATGACCATAAAGGAGGTGGAGGAAGCCCAGCAGACCACCACGGAGGGCAGCTATGTTATCAGCGTGAGTGATTTTATTCCTCTCTGTCTGCACAGTTCTCTCATAGAACTCTCCCCAAATGCTTATGGTGCTTGTCACTGTTTCCGCAGATTTCATCTCACATGACCAACCAGGTTTTCGGGGCAGCCCACTTGGCCTTGGATGCTGAGGAGTATGAGTGGCTGCAGGATTTTTTATCCATGAGGTCCACTTTGGTGGGTGGGAAGGATGCCTGCTACTTTTTTTTTACATCCAAGCCCAGCTCCAGCAAAAATTTGAACCAATATTTCCAAGAGGCATGGGCTGGCATGGGCTTGCCTGGGACGCCCACATTCACTGATGTCAGGACCTCTATTGCGACCCATGTAAGCATTCCTGTGCATGTTTCTGCTGTGTGAGTTTCTGAAGTGTGTGTGTGTTTGTTTCTAACTCTTCAGCTATGCTTTCTTCTCTCCAAACAGGCGAAGAACACCCACAGCCCCGGAGACTGGTATAAAGTGGCACAATTCATGTGCCAGGATACCTCCACAGCTGACCGATTTTATGTGTTGAACTTAAATGCAAAGCAGGCAGCAGAACACCGCCGCCTGTTTGAGTCAGCTGTGGAGGGTGAGAAAACCACAGCATTAAAAAAAGTGGAGACTTGGAAGTGCCCCACTGTCTTCAGGCCAGAGGGGGGCAAAAATACCTGCAAGAGGGCAACCAGCCCGTCAGCCTCCGCCAGCCCATCACCCTCTGCAACCCCTTCACAGATAAAAGGCCTGCGGTCGAGGGAGTCCGCTTCGGTAAGTCCTTCTTCTCATGGGTTGGTTTAACTTTTTGTGATGAGTAGGTGTGTTTGCTGACTCTTTGCCTGTCTCGTTCTTTCCAGGAGGACCCCACGCCGATAAAAAGTAAAAAAAACAGGTAAAAAAAAGTTGTGTTGTGTGTAACTTAGTAATGGATCAGATCATTTTACTGACTTGATTTGATGACTTAGAAGATTATTTCATTTTGCTGAACAAAATTCTAAGTAATTTTGTCAATTTAAGGGAGTTAAAGTCCACTTTGATCATATTCTGAATTAGGAAGTCATTATAATGCAGCCAAAGATAAATCATGACTAACGCAAAAAAGGGGCGGCCATCACCATTTCACATCTTCAGCATACCACAGAGATACCAGAGAAAAGAGACGGATAAAAGAATACATTTAATTTCAGTCATTTTCAGATATAGTGAGAATTAACATTAATATTATTAATTATTAACATTTTACTCAAAGCTCAAATGGAGTTTTGTGGTTTTTGAACAGCGAATTTTGGAGAATTAATGCATGCTTTGTCCGTGGTTAACAGCCACATCCGAGGCAGTAAGTGCATTATGTTTTCATTACAGGTTATAATGTTTACTGTAGCTATACAGGCAGTTTTTTTTTTTTTTTGAAATTTGGCCAAAATCTCATGTTTTTAAAGATGAAGTGCTACACACAGGCAGAGCAAAGTGTCAAGACAGTGGAATCGAAATGTGAATCTAGTCATTCTAAATATGTTCTTGCTCAATTTCTACAGAGAATTGCCACAGCTGTCACAGGAGGAGCGGGACAAAGTCCTGAAAATTGTGGTCACACGTCTGCCAGGGGTTTTTCCGGACATTATGGATTACCGGTGAGCGACAACAGGAGCGCATGTACAAAACAGAGGAGAGCCTGCATGGTGCACATGCCTGAACTGCCGATTTATACCAACAGGGGCCAGTTGCATAAACAGCCATTATGTTAAAGGTTAACATAAATTTACTCACCCTCAAGTTGTTCCAAACCTTTATACATTTCTTTGTTCTGCTGAACACAAAGGAAGATATTTGGAAGAATGTTTGTAACCAAGCAGATCCAAGCAACCATTGACTACCATAGTAGGGGAAAAAATACTATGGTAGTCAATGGTTTCTTGGATCTGCTTGGTTGGATAAGTTTTGCATATTATGAGATCCATCTCCCCGTGAGTACTGTGGGATTACAAATTTATAAATTGTTATATCTGGGTTACATTTTGAGGTAAACTTGATGACATTCTAAGGAGATCAAATCAGGCAGCTTAGGTGTTTGAGACATTAGTCTTTTGTCTTTATGCACTTCCTAACCAATTGGTATGACAGAGCCAAAATCACAGCATAATTGAGATTATGATAAAGTGATGGTATGAGCAATACTGTCAGAGTGATTGGATTAACATCTATAGCCCTATCCGGACGGGATTAGTATTACATGGGGAGATGGGGGTAAAGTAATTATTACCAGATGTTCTCTGTGATTTTAGTCCCGTCCGAATGTGGCTTATGTCATTTGAATGACACTGTTATGCTGATTCGATTAGAACTGGTGACACTCTAATGTCTGGGGCGTGTCCCTTTACCTGGACACAACATTTCATTGCTTTGTTTAGATTGTCTCCACCTCTACTGTGTGTATTCCTCCCCCTAAAATGTGTTCTCAATAAAGAATTCTGCTAAAGATATATCCAAGTCTCCTGGTCTTCGCTTCTGAGTTTCCAATAGTACACATGAGGAATTGTTTTGAAAGTGTGTGGGAAAACGGCAACCGTAAATATTCGTCCACAGGACTCGCAAAATGCCTTTATCAAACAAACACAATGATTTATCTCTCATCCACCCGCAATTAATTGGAATGTTATTTTATTACTTGGCCCGCCCGATCGGTGGATATAACCGCGAACCGCGCATCACTAACACGCACGCACGCACAAGCTTCACTGCAGGGTCAGACAAATCAGCATTATCAAAACTTCCGCGATTGTGTTTTTCCTTCAAATATCAAGTCAAGAGAGTGAACAATGCACATCAAGAAAGTAATGTTAATTCACTATTTAAGATCCACCGGCCTGCCGACAGGCTTACGTTTTGGTAGCCCGTCTGGAAAACACAGATGCTTTGCGAGCCCTGGCCCATACATGTTCTAGTCATATCCCGAATCGCAGCACAATGAACCAATAACACCTCAAATAAAGGATTCTCCAGCCTGGGACAGTGTGCAAGTTATGTTTAGTTAGACATGTACACATAATCAATTGATATCAAACGATCTGTAACAATGCAATACTGGCACATATAAAAACCTTTTTTTACTAACATAAGTGTTGCTTCATTCATTCATCTAATCTCATCCTATCTGCAAATCCAGTCTCTGGATTCTCTCTCAATCTGCGGTGAAATGAAAGAACAAACACGCAATGTCTTTCCCACGTGAGCTGGATACTCATTAAAAATAAAGTTCAATCATGCATTCCTAATATTAGAATCCAAAGGAAGTGTGTTCTTCCACAACCAGGCGCAGCTCAATATCTTGCTATCTTCGGCATGCTTATTGCTCGGTAGTGTGATCTGTTTAGCTCCTCGAAGGCCCATCTTATTTATGTTCCATTTCTTGCACGAGTCTGTGGGCAGGGCACACACTGACCTCACGGGTTGGCACATTCTGAGATCTCTCGTTTGCTGGGCCTGGTGTCAACAAAAGCTTTTCTTTGACTAACAAGGAAGTTTTCAGCTCCGAAACTTACAGGATATTCTTATATCACAATGTACTTTTATATATCAAAGGCTGAATGAAAAGTTGATTTTGAGAGGCCAGCAGATCAACAGAAGATGCCATATCGTTGACCATTCACTCTAGCTTGCCCCACTTGGACAGACACGGCACATATGCAAGAATGTTATTTGTTGACTTCATCTCTGCTTTTAATACTGTACTCCCCAATATGCTCATTCTTAAACTTCATGATCTAGGCATCAGTTCATTATTATGCAACTGGATCCTGAATTTCCTGTCAGAGCGCCCTCAGGTGGTGAGATTAAGCACACAGCTGTCTTCCACCATGACACTGAGCACTGGCATGCCGCAAGGATGTATACTGAGTCCCATTTTTTAATTCCCTATTTACACATGATTCTGTCACTGTACATCATTGTAAAATTGGGGATGACAAACCTGTTTGGTCTGATTTCCAAAAATGATGAATCCGTCTATAGAGGGGAGGTACAGAACTTGGAAAGCTGGTGCTCTAAGAATGACCTGACCCTTAATACCAAGAAAACCAAGGAGCTAATCATCATCTTTGGGAGAGCACAGCAGCTGGAATATGCTCCAGTATTTATCAACGGGGACAAAGTGGAGATAAATACATCTCAGAGGACATTACTTGGTCCACAAACGCAACTTCTTTGATTAAGAAAGCAGAGCAAAGACTGATTCTCCTAAAGACCTGTTCACACCGGGACCATTATCACGCGTTTATCGCCGCCGTTTAACGGCTCATGACTAAACAAAGGGCCCCAATGTGAGTGTGCACACCGACGTGCAAAACGGCAGGTGTAAAAGCATTATTTAAAAAAAATAAAGCACAAAACGGTCTTGCCGAGCACACATTGATACGACGAAGAGGAAGTAAGTAGACGAAGAGGATGAGCTGCTAATGCTGCTTGCCAGTTAGCAAAAAGTGTGTGAATGGTTTTGGCAAGCACGTAAATACTGTCTCTCTTCTTCTGTGTGACAAACGAGTGTCAGAAGTGTAAATTGGCGCAGCACCACCTTGTGTACCAGGAGCGCCATCTACTGAATTTGCATGTTCACTCGATGCATCGCCAGTGAAAATCGCTTGGGTGTGAACACAATGATGCGTCAAAAAAACGTCTCGAGAAATGCTGCCGATAAGCGCACGCGATAATCATCCTGGTGTGCACAGGCCTTAAGGATGTTAAGGAAGGCTTGTTTGCCTCAACAGATGCTGATTACTTTTTAATCTGTGTACTATAGAGGGTGTCCTAAAATACAGCTAGTGATAAGAAAGGTCTCCAGAGGGCTCCTGACACTATCAGCATCTGTAAGGAGTCCACAAATCCATGTCATAACATGTTTGAACTACTCCCGTCTGGTAGGCGTTATAAGGCATTTTATGCCCGTACTCCATGACTGAGGAACAGTTTTATTCCCAGAGCCACTGACGCTCTGAATCAAGCCAACAAGCCTTGTGTTGTAATTCTTTTCATTCTTTTGTCTGGCAAATTTGATGAAATGCACAGAAAATGTTATCTCTTGGAAATAGTGTATAATTGAATAGAATCGATTTAAGGATTGCTGTTGTATTAGTCTATCCGAACAATTAACACCACATTGTTCCGAATATAAGACGATGAAATACGGTGTGTCAGAGTGTAATGTTAGAAGATGGCGAGCACAAAAAGAAAATGCTAACCGCGGTCCTAAAAGCGGCTGCTTCGAAGAAACTGTGTGTCAGTATGTATTCGAAAAAAGAAATGAGGGGCCCATATCCAGAGCCGTCATCTGGCTGAAGAGCTGGATATTTCGCCAAAGAGCTGAATATACCCACCAGCAAGGCCCATCATTTCTTATTTTGGCTATGTACTGACGCACTTGCCTGTCAGTATCCTCAAAACAGCCGCTTTGATGCGGCAAAAGAATGATGCGGCACTGAATGATTAGGACTTGTCACCCTGGATCAGATAGGACATGCCATTATCTGTCACTGTACATAAAAAGGTGAGGAATCAATACAGTGAAATCTATTAAATGAGAACTTGAGGTCATTTTTATGGTAGCTATGCCATAAAGTGTTTATTTCTGAATGTGATTATTGGTACATTTTACCTGCATTTACCATACTTTAAATACAACATTTTTAAATTTAAATAAATTAAATGAAAAATATGCAATATGAAAATAATTTTCAAATAAAGTATTTTCTTTAAAAGACAAGATTTGGTCTTCAAAAAGCCTTTTTCCAAAAGGTACATCTTGAAAAGTGGGGGTCGTCTCATAATCAGGGTTGTTTTAAATTCAGAACAATACGGTACTGTTGGTCTGATTCCTAGTAGTGCTTAATTTATTTATCAAACAAACTATTTTATTAAATGTATTAATTGCATCTAGTGTGGAAACTGCATGAGTAATTTCATTGGTGGGTACAACGAGAGTTGTACGCATACAATGACAATAAAGAAATTCAATTCAATTCAATTTAAAATAAGATTGAAAAGTTAAGTTTTACCATATACAGTTGTGGCCAAAAGTATTGGCAGTGACATCAATTTTATTTTGCGAAGTGGATAACAGAGAATGAGCAAAGAGGCGGGACGTGGGCAGAGCTGAGGTGACGCAATGACTAACAGACAGCAGACAAACGGCTATCCACCTGTCACTCAAAGTGGCCACGCCCTTAATTATGCAGAACTTTAAGGCTTTATATAATGTAATCGAATGAGTTCATTAAAACTCAATAAAAACATTCACCCCCCTCACAGTTGTCATGAACGGCAAAATTAGCCGTATAGACAAAACCACAGTTTGTACCAGGCTGTAAACATGTTTTTTCTGCTGTAAAGTTGGGCATTTTAACATGGAGCTCAATGAGATTCTGCTCCCTTCTGGAGCCTGTCCCTAGTGGCCAGTCGATGAATTGCAGTTTAAGTCACTTCCGTATTGGATTCAAGAGAAACTGGGGGAGGTTGCCGCTTGGATATTCTCCATTAATGTTAACTAATCAAAACATCTATTGAAATTTAGGAACCTCTCTGATTGGTGGACCTCGCTGGTCGTAATATCTGCCTTATATGAGTGCGCGGCTTTTTAAAGCGGTGGTGTGCGTGGTTATAAAACCGTTATCTTGAGGTCAATTAGTCTTTCATAAACTGTTCACTTGTAAATAATATATACATTTTCGATTCTCGATTATATCCATTCTCATGAGCTAAATTTAAAAAAATGAAAGGCGTATTGTAAGTGAACACACTCAGTGCGCCTAATATGTTTCTTAAAGCCCATAGAAGCTTTAAATATGTTTTATGTGAATTTCTTGTCTGTAGCTCTGTTTTTGTAACTTAAGATCTGGAGCAATGTAAATTATTCGTTGCATTTTAACTAATTTTTGAGTAAGGTTAACCTTAAAGTTATAATTTGCTTGTGTAGAGCTACAATTAAAAATGAAAAGAATGAGTGAAAACGCTTAGTATGCATAATATTTTTTCTTGAAAATAAGGCTGTTACAGAAACATTTTTACAATAAATATTTGAAGTATTAAATATTTGAACTATTTATAGCACTAATAATTTTTCATTTCTGATAATAATGCAAAATCAATCGGTTGTTATTGATATTTTGAATGGAATAACGAGACGTTATATTCACACGTTTACCTCATATTTCTTTAGATAGAATAGAACTATAATTTCTTGACGATCGCAGAAAGACGGTTCTCTGTCGTCCCATCTTTCAATATTGCGTAATAATTCCCACCTTACTTCTGTGTTCTGTCTCATAATACATTTATTACAATATCTGCATTAGGTCACAATAGATTGAGTTTTGATCAGAAACATTGTATTAATCTCATACTGTCACTCTGAAATAGATTAATGGTGCACGCTGACTTTCTTGTAAACTCTGGATTGAGGCGTGTGAAACAGGATCACGAATCCCAGATGATCTCTTTCATTCAGACGAGCAGTTTGTATTGTCATGTTGCAGTGTTTTACTTTGCAATCTTTAAAACAAAAAAGAAAGAAAAAAAAGAGGCAGGGATACATAGACCAGAAGGGGGGTGTCGTGGTTTTTGGGCACCCACCGGCAGAAACAAAAATCGGCGCCTGTGGTGCTGGATATCAGATTCTGGGCCAAATCCTGAGTGATGGCGATCCATTCTTGCCTCGTAAGTGCTCGGGATTGATCACAATTTGTGGACTTTGCACCAGTCTTCTGCTGTCAAACTGGTTTGTAATGCATGAAGATGGTAATGCTGTTCGTGGAGTTTTTTAATCATCCTCTGCTGAGATCTTAAGAGATTTGAGGTCTTCTTTTATCTTCAGTTCTTCATTTTCATCTAAGGCTGTGGCTGGAAGTCAGTTATAGTTGTTGTGCTTCTACTCATCTCTTCTCTTTTTTATGTTCTTGTTGTTCCTCTAAAATTGACATTTCCAGAATTCCCTGCACAACGCTTCACATTTGATATTATTTCATTCAAATAATCATGTTATTTAATAAATGTTTATCACGTTATTTTAGAGTCGTGTGCCACCATGATGGTGTTTTGTATTTGTGTGCTACTTGTGGTGAACTTTAAATCATCAAGTGGTTTTCTGTTTTGCCACCTTATGATGGGTATCAGTAAATTAGGGTATGTTTACTTGACAACGATGTAAAAAAATAAAAAAATAAATCCCAGTTCACACGAATCTGTGAAAATGACTAAAAAGGCTGTATTATGCATGCCAGGCCAGTAGTGATCACATTTACATTTATTCATTTTCAGACGCTTTTATCCAAAGCGACTTACAAATGAGGAATACAGGAAGCGATTTGTCATGAAGAGGCGAACAAACACAAAAAGTGTATATACGCAGTTTCAGACATTGCTTAGAGTAGCATAAACTAGAATAGGGAGGGATTAAAGAGTTAGTTCACTCAAAAATGAACATTAGCCCATGGGAAGTCCTCTAGGAAGCACAGCACAAGGATCCTGAGATCATACAAAATTTTCAATCAATGGCAGAAACTGACTACGCTTTGAAGGGCAAATATGAAGTGGTAGAGGACAAATTATATTACATCACTCACCTCTCCGACAGCCAAACCCATTACCGAGTGTACATCCCTCGTTTACAATTATACATTGTCGCTTACTGGCCTGGAATGTGGACAGACGTAAAAAAGCATGTCAAGACGTTTGTAAAATGTCAGACCCTAAAAGTGAGAACAGAAAACCTGCTGGGAAAATTCAGAAAGTTACCACCACACATTCAAATCACATGATCGGAGTCGACATTATGGGACCCTTACCTCGTAGTGCTCACCAGCACGAATATCTTCTTGTCTTTGTTGATTACTACTCACGGTGGGTTGAGATGTTTCCCATGCGGAATGCCACAGCACAAACCGTTGCGTATCTTCTCAGAAAATAAGTTCTAACCCGATGGGGGGGGGGTTCCTGATTTCCTCTTGTCAGATTGTGGAACTCAGTTTATGTCAGCTGTCTTCAAAGAAATGTGTGCAAAATGGAGTGACTACTGCTTATCACCCTCAAACAAACATGACCGAACGAGTGAATCGAACCCTAAAGCAAATTATTTCAGCGTACGTTGATGACAGCCATAAAAGATGGGACCGACATTTACTAGAATTGAGGTTTGCAATCAATTTAAGCTGTCCAAGAATCCATTGGAATGTCACCAGCCGAACTCCACCTAGGTAGGAAGTTGCATGGACCAATCGATAAGCTGTTGCAAGGCTCTAATCTCTGTCCCACTGAACCTTCGTATGATCTGGTGGAACATCTAAATCAACTAAAATCAAGAGCAAAAGCGTGCTGTAAGAAAGCCCAGTTACGTCAACTCAGAAGTTACAACAAAAAAAGCTGTGAGCTACCCTTCAAAGAAAAGGACCGTGTATGGGTGAGGAGTTTCCCACAGTCTAGTGCAGTTCGCAGTTTCAGTGCCAAACTGGCTCCGAAATGGAAGGGTCTCTACCGTGTGATTATGCAGCTTGGGCCCCTGATTTACTTTGTATCAGAAGCTACAGGACAGGATGTCCGTACAGTGCATGTGTGCAACCTAAAACCATGTTTTCCGACTGCTGAAGAGTTGGACACAACGCAAAAACAGAGAATCCTTGAAATCTTCCAAGAGTTCACAGATGAAGAGTTCCAGGGGTTTTAGAACCTCCATTTTAAACAACCGTAAGGTTGTTTTTTTCCAGGGGGGGAGAGAGTGTAGCAGAGCAGCCGGTAATCCCGTTTACTTTCATTTTAACGCACATCATAAAGGAAGCGTGTTAATTATGAAAGCAACGCATTAAAAAGGGAGAAATAAGAAGGGTAAATGTGTGAGAGGACGAGTGACGTATGATGTGCGGTTCCAGCCTGCTGCTTTTGGGCGTGCTCCAGTGAGTTTGGGAGAGAAATTATTTTTTGCACTTGCCTGTACAAGGTTCATTCAAGCCTACTCCAGTCTATGCGTGTTGGCACAACGGCGGAGATATCCGATGGATTCACGTCAAAGACGCTTCGTCGTTCCCTAAGCACTCATCATTGAACCTGTGATATGCTCAAACCTGGTGCTGTTTTTACATCTGGAAAGAATGGAAAGAAGTGGAAAGAAACCCATTGTTTCCGGTGACGAATTTTGGGAATTTCTATTGAACTGCCATGTCTTTGCATGAACTGTGAGTGAAAAAATTAAAAAAATAAAAAAATAAAAAAAAATTAAAGAAAGAGAAGAACTCTACTGGCTTGAACCACTTAGTAGGACAGTCACCAATTACTATCTATCTTGTTTTTCCTTCCTTATTTGTTGTTTTTGTGAGTTTTGTTTATTGTATGTAACGGGTGGCTTTAGGGCTATCCGGGAAAAGTTTAAATTTTACAGTCCTTACTGTCTGGCGCCCGAACAAACAATAAATAAATAAATACATACACAAAATTAAAAGTGTACAGTCGGGTGTAGCCACCGTTACAATTTACGCACCCTCAAGTCGACTATAAAGTTTTAAATATGGATATTTTTCTTACACGAACGCATCGATTGGCATCAGAAGGCCTTTATTAACCCCCCAGAGCCATGTGGAGCAGTTATATGATGGATAGATGCACTTTTATGGACTTCAAAAACGAGACAACCATTCATTGCCATTATGAAGCTTGGATTAGCCAGGACATTTTGAATGTAACTCTGATTGTATTCATCTGAAAGAAGAATGTCATATACACCTAGGATGACTTGAGGGTGAGTAAATCATGGGCTAATTTTCATTTCTGGGTGAACTAACCCTTTAAATTAAAATGAATGCGTAGAATTATTATTATTATTATTATTTTTTTTTTACATTTGCATTTATTCATTTTGCAGACGCTTTTATCCAAAGCGACTAACAAATGAGCTGGAGAAAATTGTTGTCGCTTTGATTCTCAATTTCAGTCCAGGCGCCCCACTGCTATGCACATTTTCATGTTGTTTCTCTTATCTGACACAATCAATTCGGTTCATGAACGTCACTTCTTTCCCACTGAGCTGATTATCTGAATCAGATGTGTAAGATATGAGAGACTGCAAAATGTGCAGAACAGGGTGTTTTATAGGAAGTTGCTGCAAAGATTAAATACTGTGAAACGGGGAGAAAAGATGCAACATTTTACTACACACCAGCTCTTACAAAACAGTTGAACAAAATGTTGCACATGGTTTGGTTCTGTTTGTGCCTGTGGTGTCTGGTTGGTGAGTTTTAAATGTTTTTTTTTTTTTTTTACTTTAGTCCATTCGATGTTTGAATGTTTTTCTCAGTGTCTATTATAGAACATTGAAGCTCAAATACTAGCAACATTAGTTGTCGTTGGAGATGTTATTCTCGTCCGACTAACCGATTTTGTGTACCGAAGTGTTTTCTGTGTATGATATTGTGTGGAGCTCAAATGAATTCAGTTCAGTGAACTAAAGTTTTATATTCCAAATCACCTCAAAGATACAATTATTAATCCACACACTATCTTCCTTCTTTGGTAGCCATTCTGTTGTTTTATTATACAGTATTATTTATTTTAGTAAACCATCGTAAAGACGGTTTCTGTTTTTTCAGGTGTAGAGACGAAGCCAGTGTCAGTGACGGTGGGAGACTCTGTCACTTTACACACTGATAGAGAAATGAGGAATAATGACCTGATTGTGTGGCGGTTTGGACCTGAAAACACTTTAATAGCTGAAATCAATGTAGCGGACAGCAGTGTGACTCTAAATGATAATTATGATGGGAGATTCAAAGGCAGAATGAAGGTTGATCATCAAACTGGATGTCTGACCATCACAGACACCAGAATTGAGCATGCTGGGCGTTATGAAGTACAGATCAACCGCATGAAGAAGTTTTTCATTGTCACTGTCGATGGCGAGTTAAATGCCAGTTTCATTCTGTTATTCTTTTATTATCTTGAATTTTGTATTCGTTTACCAACGGTATTTGAACATTTTAATCTGTGACAGACGCTGTTTCTGTTTGTTCTTCAGGTGTATTTGGTGATGAAGAGGAGATAAAGTCATTGTCGGTGATAGAGGGAGACTCCGTCAATTTACAGACTGATAGTGAAATGGGGAGTAATAGTGATCTGATTATGTGGAGTTTTGGAAACTATTTATTGGCTCGAATCAATGAAATGGCCGACAGCATTATTGTATATGATGATGTTCTTGATGGGAGATTCAAAGACAGGCTGCATGTGGATCATCAAACTGGATCTCTGAACATCACACACACCAGAACTGACCACGCTGGATTTTATCAACTGCTGACCAACCGTATGAAGAAGGTTTTCATTCTCAGTGTCTATTGTGAGTTTAAAAATAAGTCGATTTTACCTTACAGCTTTAAAGTGGATCTAAAAAGTATCTTACAACTTAGATGTTATGAACTTTGTAAAATAACATCTAAAAGATAGCATACTTCTTTAGATCCTTAACATTAAATTGCCTAATTGATTTCCAGGTTTATATTTAACTTCTATTATATTTTTCGTCTGTTTTTATGGTCTTGGTTTCTCTGAATGTTTCCAGGGTTTCTGCGGGTCTTAAAAAAAGTCTTAATTTGACCGTCCAAAATTTAAGGCCTTAAAAATTTCTTAAATTGAAACAGAAAGTCTTAAATTCAATATCATGGCATTAAATTAGGGCCCTATGATTTCTGCGATGCAGAAAACGTAGACAGAATTGCAGAATCCATTCATAAAAATGGAATTTACTGTATAGAATGTCACGGAATTTGTCGAATTTTGGAAGAATAAACCAAAAGAAGGCCAGTACACTTAAAGGGATAGCTCATCCAAAAACAAATTCTGTCATCATTTGCTCACCCTAATGTCGTTAAGATTTTCGTTCATCATATAAAGCGATTGAGTCTCTTTAGAAAAAAATGGAATAAACCGCTTGATTCGTATAGATTAGTTTTACGATCTCTTTATGAACTTTGAAGCGTCAAAAGTGGTAGTTGCTTAGACTGTCAATGGAGGGACAAAATTTCATTAAAAATATCTTCATTTGTGTTCTGAGGATGAATGAAAGTCAAATTTAATTTAACCATTAAAGCAGAGTCAAGAAAAATTATAAAAGATTTCATAGGGCCCTACATTTAATTGCAAAATGTAAAAAAATTATGTTCTCCCTCAGGATTTTTGTTCTCCAGTAGAAATTCAAAACATCATTAAATCAAGATACATTTACTTGACATGCAAAATGAAGAAATTAAGTCTCATTTTCTGAGAAACTGAACAAAATTATGTGAGTTTACACATAAAACAAGAACAAATCTGTCATTGGGTATGAAAATGACTTGCATTGGAATTAAGTTTTTATGAACCCATTGGCAGATATTTATTCTTGTTTTAATCATAAAATCACTTTAACAAGATTTCTTATCTCAACTTCTTAAAAAAATAAAAATAAAAAGTTTAAAGCTTAAAGTTTATGGAGATCTGTTGGAAATTGTATTCTCAAACTTTATAGTGTCACTAATACAACTCATTGTGTGCTTAGACATTTAGAGACCATATTGACATGTTATGTTCCCATCAATTTATTCCTTAAATTTTCTTTAATTGGTCTTAAAAAGGTCTTAAATCATAAATCCTGCAGAAACCCTGGTTTCTTTCTCGTCTACTTCAATATCTGTCATGGTGGACGACTCGAAAACACAGACTGAGGTGAACCGGTTTATTGTCAGCGAAACACAAAGCAGTAAACGGTGCAAGACAGTGGAATGGTAGTGGTGAAACAGGATGCAGTCTTAACTGAGCGGCGAAGGTTTGGGAATGCAGACTCGGGAGGGTTATGGCGGTGATCCAGGAGAAAGTTTGGAAAGTCGTTCGTGGGAAGCTCGGGAGAGGAGTCTCGGGGAGAATTCGCATTAGTCGCGGGAAGAGTCCGGGTGACGGTGACGAGACCAGACACTGTGAGTGAGGTGAGTGCTGGCTTTATAGTGCAGGGGAAGATTGCTTGCAGGTGCAGGTGCTCAGTATTCCGGTGATGAGGAGCGGATGGGCGGGGAGAAGTGGAAGTCTGGTGCAGGTGGCGTGGCTGAGTCCGTTACAGTACCCCCCTCCCCACGGGCAGCTCCGGAGGACCGTAGCGGGCGACGACGAGGACGGCCTCGGCCCCGAGGCGCCGGTCGGTTGGGATGGGCTGAGTGGAAATCTTGAAGGAGAGAGGGATCAAGGATGTCGTCTCGGGAAACCCAGCACCGTTCCTCGGGGCCGTATCCCTCCCAATCTACCAGATATTGAAGCAGACCGCCTCGTCGTCGAGAATCCAAGATCTCTCGTACCTGGTAGATGTTGAGGTCCTCCGGGTCCAAGGGAGGCGGCGGTACGGGTTCAGCACCAGACTCTGTGGGAGGAAGCACAAGGGGTTCAGTGTAGGGCTTTAATAGTGAAACATGGAAAGAAGGTGAGATACGGTACTGTGGGGGGAGTTGGAGACGGTATGTGACTTCGTTTATCTGCCTCAAGATCTTGAACGGACCGGCGTAACGGGGACTCAGCTTTCTGATGGTGATAATCGCAACTGATCCAATTGCATGGGTTCTGGTGCTGGGAGTCGATGTTCCCGCGGTGGAGGCGGAGGATGCAACGGGTTCGGGGAAAGAGAGCAAGCTGAGAGGTTCTGTGACACCAGAATGGAGGACTGAATCAATTTTTCCAACCCGATGGTTTCATCGTAGATGGCCAGATGTGCACGAATCTGCGGGTCTAGTCCTTGGCGAAAGGCAGTCATCAGCGCTGCCTCATTCCAGCCACTGGAGGCAGCGAGGGTGCGGAATTGTAAGGTGTATTCATGGATGGGAAGGGTACCTTGCTGGATTCGGAGTAACTGATCCTGTGCAGCGATGGGACCCGCAGACCGGCTGAAAACCTCACGGAAATGGGTAGTTCCAGTTGTAGTGCTAAGTGAAGTGCTTGGGTTAGCTCGGGAATCGTGACGGATTGGGGTGAAGAGGGCTCGGACGCTACTGCCTCGGTCCGCTGATTGGTCTGGTCTTCTGTCATGGTGGACGACTCGAAAACACAGACTGAGGTGAACCGGTTTATTGTCAGTGAAACACAAAGCAGTAAACGGTGCAAGACAGTGGAATGGTAGTGGTGAAACAGGATGCAGTCTTAACTGAGCGGCGAAGGTTTGGGAATGCAGACTCGGGAGGGTTATGGCGGTGATCCAGGAGAAAGTTCGGAAAGTAGTTCGTGGGAAGCTCGGGAGAGGAGTCTCGGGGAGAATTTGCATTAGTCGCGGGAAGAGTCTGGGTGACGGTGACGAGACCAGACACTGTGAGTGAGGTGAGTGCTGGCTTTATAGTGCAGGGGAAGATTGCTTGCAGGTGCAGGTGCTCAGTATTCCGGTGATGAGGAGCGGATGGGCGGGGAGAAGTGGAAGTCTGACGCAGGTGGCGTGGCTGAGTCCGTTACAATATCTTTATTCTCTTGTGTTTTCCAGCTCCTCTGCCTGTTCCTGTCATCTTCTGTTACTGTCCATCATCATCAACATCAGCGTCCAGACATGTGCTGCTGTGTTCAGTTTTGAACGCGAGTCAAGCGACTCTCTCCTGGTACAAAGGAAAGAGTTTATTCTCCAGCATCAGTGTGTCTGATTTCAGCGTCAGTCTCTCTCTGCCTCTGGAGGTGGAATATCAGGATAAAAACACCTACAGCTGTGTGCTTAACAATTCATTCATTGAGCAGACTCAACATCTGGACATCAGTCAAATCTGTCACACATGTTCAGGTAGGCAAGCGCTGATATTAGTGATGTTGGCAGAAATATTAGCATATTTTCACTAAGCTGATCTCAGTTTCATGCTTTTACTCTTCAGACTCTCTCCGTGGTTGTGATACTGTTGAAGCTGTGATCCGATTGGCTTGCACTGCTCTGGTGGGTGTGGCTGCCGCAGCTGCTATTGTAGTGCTGGTTTATGACATCAGATCCAGAAAAGCTAAACAGGATTTAGCACAAATTCCCACATCGGAACCTAAATCTTAATTAAAAATCTGATTTTTACTTTTTTTAATTTTTTATTATCATTTATGGATTTTCATCTTTTGAATGACTTTATACAGATGGTTCTCAACCAGAATAATACTTTTACTGCTGCGTTTTATTTTTCGCCACAAATGTGTATTTGCTGCCTTTTACCGCTAAGTAGAGCTAAGTAAGAACCACAATTTTTTTTTGTTTCAAATAGAGATCACGATTCTGAACATAAGAAATAATAATAATAATTTACTAGAGTTTCTGACAAAATGTGAACTGCTGCGGTCTATTTACATTTTTTTTTAATTAATCTGAATTATAAAAAAAAACCTGAATGATTCAGTGAATTGCTCACAAATCTGTTGAATGAATGATTCAATGACAAATACATTTTCTAATAGTCACTTGTCGCCACCTACTGGTGTAACAATGTAATTGATACAATCGTTATTTGAAGCGCCAAGTTACTTTCAAAAGGTGATTTGTTCTATTTGGATCGCTACCGTAGACATCAGTGTTTTTATCTGTACTATAAACTTTTACCCCAGTACTTCTGTGATGATGATAATATTTGTAATACTGTGTGGTTGAAAAGAAGCAGTGTTTAGGTTTAATATACAGGCGAATCGCCGTTTAGGAATGAGATCACGTGAGTGTTTGAATCGAGATTGCGATCTTTTAACAATTAATCGTGTAGCTCTACCATTAAGTGGATAACCATAGACTTACTTTGAAAAGTTAGAAAGTGAAAGTGTCAGAGCTCATTCTCTCAAATATTAGACAGCTGCGCTCAGCCGTTGGGCTCGTTGAGGGCTGTGGTAGTAGATAAATTCAAGTGAATCCTTATAGTTAAATGAATTCATAATCACAGGACCAAATTCAGTACTGAAAATGAATTTAGCCGTTTTATTATTTAGACCGAATTCAAATCACACAGTAAATGTTAAGACTCTGAGCCTGTGCTCAGTTTTTAATGTATCTTTAGAAAGGCTATGCATGTCAATAGTTTATGTGCCTCATTGGGTTTTTTTTTTTAAACCTAAACACTGATCTAAATTAAACTTGATTAACCATTTTCTTTAATGAATAATAAAAACATTACAATAAATACAAATTTCTACATTCCTATTTATAATTTACAATAATAATTTATAATTCTAAAAAAAAAAATTTAGTTTTTCGCTTCGGGGTAAAAAAAAAGTTTTTGATCAGTACATGAGCAGCAATATACTGTTGGCAAATATTCAACGCCGCTCACTCTGCTGAGAGCGAAGTTTAGATAAATATGTAATTACAGTGCACCCGGAAAGTATTCACAACACTTCACTGTTTCCACATTTTGTTAGAAGTTGAAGTTGAAGTTGAAGTTTATTCGTCATTACACATGTACAAGTACAGTATAACGAAATGAAGTTTGGAGCAAGCCTCCGGGCCGCAGCCGATTATTCAGGCGCCGCCCTACGCTCTCCAGAAATACAAGAATGCAATTTAGCAAGCATTACATAGCAAACACAACAAAACATAAACATAAACATAAACATGACACAGTACACGTGGTCACGTGATGGGATTTTTTGTATGGAGTGGGAGAGGAGATAGATAAACAGGCAGACGGTTGGAGGGGGGGTGGGATCGGGTAGGTTGTGTATGGTGCGAGTGAGTCTGAGATTGTGTTGTGTGAGAATGTTAGCCATAACTTCAGATGTTTTCGAGTTCAGTTCTATGGTTTGTCCTTGAAGGGAGATAAGGCAGTGCACAGGAAGATAGCAGACAGCTGCCCGGCTGACCTCCCAACCGAGAGATAGGGACCAAGTGAGGTTCGTTGGGCTAGTTGATTAGGTCAGGCAAATACAATTTATTATTTTTAATCCATTTGATGATCTTCGGTAATTTGTCCGGATCATAATCAATCAATCAGATCTGGTCCTCAGCATTCGCGTCCGGTCTGTGCAGTTTCCCTAGACATTACGTCCAGCCTCATGGCCAGACCGGTTACAGTCCGTAAAGTTCACCGATCTGACCCCCGATAGAGCCCACTCTACCCTGCGTATCCGCAGTCCGGACTGCGTTGTTACGGTTCAGTTCCACAATTCCTATCACTTTCTGATCTAATTCCTTCAAACGGTCACACATAACCCCGAAGCATTCTTTAATTTCCACAGACAGCGGCTGGGTGAATTTGCTTGCAGCTGTCTTACCAATCTTCCGATAGGTCAGGGCAATCCCAAAGCCAAAGAATAGGAACCCCGCCATCAATAATCCAATCATGTATAAATCTTCCGCATCCTCCACGGACAGAGCCTCCAGGCACAGGACTTGCCAGTTGTTCCATGCGTCCCTCACGTACCCTGCGGCAAAGGTCCCGTCCGGGCAGGTGGGTTCTCCCGGGGCACCCTTCCTTAGTGAGAAAATCTTGTCGATTGCGCTGATTGACCAGTTAATCAATTCCATTTCAGTATTTTCAAGAGTCCAGCAGAGCAGCAGTCAGAGAAGAGAAGAGACGAAACACTAGACAAAACAAAACAGCGCGAGAGCCAGCAGGGAACAGAGAGAAAAACACGTCTGCACGAATAGAAGGACAGAAAGGAAAGTTACAGTCTTGTTCCAATTGTTATGTTACAGTCTTGTTCCAAAATGGATTAAATTCATTAATTTCCCCCTCAATTCTACAAACAATACCCCATGACAACGTGAAAGAAGTTTAAAGTCTTTGCAAATTTATAAAAAAATAAAATAAAGTATTCACAGCTTTTGCTCAATACTTTGTTGAAGCACCTTTAGTAGCAATTACAGCCGCTAGTCTTTTAGAGTATGATGCTACAAGCTTTGTACTCCTATTTTTGGCCAGTTTCTCCCATTCTTCTTTGCAGGACCTCAGGCTCGATCATGGGGAGACTGACGCACAGCCATTTTCAGATCTCTCCAGAGATGTTCAATCAGCTTCAAGTCTGGGCCACTCAAGGACATTCACAGAGTTTAATTTGTTACATTTATATAGCACTTTTCTGGGTACTCAAAGTGCTTTACATGGAAGGGGGAATCTACTCAACCACCACCAATGTGCAGCATCCACCTGGATGATGCGACGGCAGCCATATTGCGCCAGAACGTGCACCACACACTAGCTTATTGGTGGAGAGGAGACAGAGTGATGAAGCCGATCAGTACATGGGGATGATTAGGAGGCCATGATGAACAGAGGCCAATCGGGGTTACACCCCTACTCTTTTTCCGAAGGACATCATGGGATTTTTTTTTTTTTATTGACCAAAGAGTGTCAGGACCTCGGACAGTGCTTATTGACAGTAAAGTGTCCCCATCACTATACTGGGGCATTAAGACCCACACAGACCACAGGTTGAGATCCCCCTGCTGGCCTCACTAACACCTCTACCAGCAGCAACCTAGTTTTCCTAGGAGGTCTTCCATCCAGGTACTGACCAGGCTCAACCCTGCTTAGCTTCAGTGGGAAATCAGTCTTGGGATACAGGGTGATATGGCTGCTGGCTATGGAGAGTTGTCCAAGTTGTACCAAGAGTTCAATCTTGGTTTCATCAGACCAGAGAATTTTGTTTCTCGTAGTCTGAGAGCCCTTCAGGTGCCTTTTGGTAAACTCCAGGTGGCCTTTTACTGAGAAGTGGTTTCCGTCTGGCCACTCTACCATACAGGTCTGATTGGTGGAGTGCTGCAGAGGTGTTTGTTCTTCTGGAAGGTTCTCCTCTCTCCACAGAGAAACGTTGTAGATCTGTCAGAGTGACCATCGGGTTCTTGGTCACCTCCCTGAATAAGGCCCTTCTCCCCCGATCGCTCAGTTTGGCGAGGAAGAGTCCTGGTGGTTCCAAATTTCTTCCATTTACGGATGATGGAAGCCACTGTGCATTAACCTTCAATGCTGCAGAAAATTTTCTGTACCCTTCCCCAGATCTGTGCCTTGATACAATCCTGTCTCAGAAGTCTACAGACAATTCCTTGTACTTCATGGCTTGGTTTGTGCTGACATGCCCTGTTAACTGTGGGATCTTAAATAGACAAGTATGTGCCTTTCCAAATCATGTCCAATCAACTGAATTTACCACAGGTTGACTCCAATCAAGTTGTAGAAACATCAAGGATGATTAGTGGAAACAGGATGCACCTGAGGCTGTGAATACTTATGTACACGTGATTTTTAATTTTTTTTTATTTTTAATAAATTTGCAAAGATTTCAAACAAACTTTTTTCACATTGTCATTATGGGGTATTGTTTGTAGAATTGAGGGGAAAAAATTATTAAGTTTAATCCATTTTGGAATAAGGCTGTAACATAGCAAAATGTGGAAAAAGTGAAGCGCTGTGAATACTTTCCGGATGCACTGTATGTGCTGCACACTTTCCTCTCAATAACAAAATAAACAACAAAATGGAGAAAACGGCAAGCTTTCTTTTAATAAAGCATAAGAAAAGAATCAGCTCATATGGATATGTTTGCACAAGCTCTGCAATTCGGCATTCTAGTTGTCACGTCAAGTTTATTTATATAGCACATAATACAATAGATTGCTTAAAATTAAGCAGCTTTACCGTATTAAACATCAAAAACCTTGTCAGTGTCTTGTTTCACCAGAGGTACAACTTTCTACTATAAATAACCTCGATGGACAACAGGAAAAAATTAACTGGAGAGATTTCCACATGAAAGAAAGACCTACCTATTACATAATCGACATGGACCAATGGTAGTACAAAATGTATTTACCAGCTGTAGCAAACGTTTTTTTCGTTCTTTGATATTGCTTGAAGTATACTGGGGCCTTTAGCCTCAGTTTATTTTTTATATATTTAAACTTTGTTTTCTTTAAATTTTATTAATTGTGCTTTAATATCTTAAAATGTTTGTTTTATTCCATTTTTCTATTCCAAAAGTTTGTTATACTAGTTTTTTTAATTTTTAAATTTAACCATTTCTGTTTTATTTGTCTGCCTCATTCTTGTCAAAATAATTGACATAATAATCATGAAAGTATTTTACATGACCGTGTCATATTTAAAAATAAAAAAATTAAACAGATATTAAACGGCTTGTATGTCACTCTTTTATGTGATCGTCTGTCTAAACAACATTAACCAATAATAAAAACTGAAAATAATATAAAATTAAACTAATTTAAAGAACCAATACTATAATAAAACTTAGGTTTATAATTTTCCCCCTTATAAATTACACATTTTCAAGGTTTACATGACGTCTCATTTTAGGCTACTTATTACAGGTTTGCATATAGAGTTTAGTGTTTAGACTCGTAATCTTATTCTTGTGACATTTTTACATTTGTATTGCCTAAGAAACTGCAGCGTTTCTGCATTCAATCAAAACGATGCAAAACAAAAACAGTAAAAAGCAACAAATTAAGAACAGAAGGGTCTCTCATTGGTCTCTTTCAGCAGGTTTCTTTCTTTCCTTTGGCACACCAGATCTCTTACGCAGGCAAAACGTTTCAGGGAAGCAACACTGCATATAGTTTTTTTTAGAATTCTGTAAATGCTGCTGCATGTCATCCCCACCAATTGCAAAAAAAACAGCTGTAACTAAAATCTGTGAAATAAAATACAATTGGACACGGAGACATTTATCCTGAAGCAGACTTTGCCTTTGCTTTAACTGCAAGTTTAGAACTCTCATCATCAGGTATCCCATATGTCTCCATATGAAAGTAAGACTACATCTAACCAGAGGTCATAACCATTACTATAGAAATAATCTGACCAACTTAACTTTCTCTAATGGTAACTTTATACACTGAACAAAATTATAAACTCAACACTGTTTTTGCCCCCATTTTTCATGAGCTGAACTCAAAGATCAAAGACTTTATCTATGTACACAAAAATCCCATTTATCTCAAATATTGTTCACAAATCTGTGTTAGTGAGCACTTCTCCTTTGCCAAGGCCAGCCTAAGGCACACCTGTGCAATAATCATGCTGTCTAATCAGCATCTTGATATGCCACACCTGTGAGGTGGATGGATCATCTCGGCAAAGGAGAAGTGCTCACTAACACAGATTTAGACAGATTAGTGAACAATATTTGAGTCTCTAGAGCAGAGAACTGCAAACATTCCCCAACCCACTCCATTGCCAAGAACAGACATGACAATGCCCTTTTTTTGTTGTGGCAGATGAAGCTTCTTAAACTGTACTTAATGAAGACTTTTGCCAGGAGAGGGCTTTCCAGAGAACAGTCTCTTCAACTACCAGCTATCCTGTACCCGTCGTATCTTTGCGAACAATTAATCTAGATCCAAATGATGTGGAGGTTATTGTTCTTGCATCATGTGCCTTTCACAACTATTTATGTGATGAATGTGGCAATGATTATCTATTTGGAATAACTGATCAGGATGGGCAAGAAACCTGGAGGCAGGACCCTACCCTACAACATGCAGCACTACCAAGGTCCATGAATGCAAATAGTGAGGGCAAACAAAACAGGGAAAGGCTGATGGAGTGCTTTAACTCGAGGCAGGACCTGTTCCTTGGCAATGGGATATAATATAGTAAATAATTTTATTAATCCATACCCTGATAATGTACATAACATGTTAAACAAATAGTGAACTGATGATAGCAGTAAAATATCTGAGCTATACATTTTATATGGTTGAACAGAGTTTGATAGTACTTTTATTCTGAGAGGTGAACTGTCCATGTCAATGGGCTAAATTGCTGTAAATATTTCTTTGCACCTGTAGCAGATTAGCTAATATGGGCGGGTCGTTTGCATGGTACCATCTATGAAAGGCATGGCTGAAGGCATGGCTGTATGCATCTAGGCAGGCGTCACTTCCTGCATATTCTTGTCTCCATTGGCACAGTCTAATGCGCATGCTGGATTTGGTCAGGAGAGGCAATGTGGGATTTGGCATCACTGTTTGATCTGTGTTTCTGAGCGTACCACTGTTAATCTGTATTTCGCGATCGTTTGTGCAATCTTAGTGTTCAAGAGAGTGTGGAATCCTGCTGTCTTGTGCGCACAGTTGCATCCATCTGCCTTTGCAGTATTTTGAGCGGTAGATGAGCGAGCAGTACGTTGTTCTCCCCCAGGTATGTAGTGAGTTTTATGTAATTTATTTCTCAGCCGTGGAAGCACTGCGAGCCAAAATGTATGTATTTTAGTGTGTGGTATACTGGCGGCGGCTGTTGCATAAAGGCTGAGTTCAGTTCATTCAGGTTTCCAGTTCCCGTGGCCATTTGGTGAGTAGACGATCAGTTATTGTCTTCACGGATGATCATAAACTAATTCCATGTCTCTTGCATAGGATTTGGAGTGTGAATAACATCGGTGCAGTGGCAACACTGCTGTTTTGCTCCTGTATAATTGTCACTGGATTCAAACAGCTCCGGTTACGGTCGTCCTGGACCTGTGCTTAAGGGGCTGCGTTCTTTATTTTGATTTATGTGTTTTATTATTTTGTGTTAAAACATTATTTTGGAAGTGTTGTGTTAATGGTTTTTTTGAGTCTTTGTTTCGTTTGTTTGAAGTATCCTTTTGGATGTTTTGTTTGTGGTATGTGTTGCAATTGTTTTTGGTCTATTTCTTGTGACGTTTCATTTTGTTCTAATTGTCTGAGGTTGTTATAATTTGTGGATATTGTCTAATTGAATTACGTGATCTTGTGTAGGATTACTGTATTTGTGTGTGTGCTTGTGTGTATGTGTGGTGGTTGTGTGTTTCTGTTTAGGAGCTGCTGGCCTTTTGATCAGGGTGGACGATCTCTTTCTTGGTGGTGGTATTCTTTGATGGCGTGGTTTGCAGTGTGCACTGGGGTCTTTTTGTTACGTGAGTGTGTGTCGGTTTAGGAGAATGTTTATTGACTTGTCATCCCTGTGAATTAGGCTGCAGCTCCTTAATGTGAATTATAAGTTTTTTTCTTTTGGGTTCAGTGATAATTCTATTTTGTCAATAAAATTTTTGTATTTTTTTATGCCGGTGTCTCCACAATTTCTTCGCCACTGGGTAGGGAACCTGTGTTAAAGGTTCTTCTAAGTAAGATTCCTTGGGTGGAACTCCCAAGGTGGCGTAGTCTGGCAATATTTGCTAAAATTTAAGTAACGGCCGCTAGGCGATACACACGCTCGCCTTGCCATATCTCTGGTTTGCTCCCCATGCCACACACCCACACCCAATTCAACATATTGTATTAAATAAACTGAACATCAAGGTTTGATGCTAAGGGTCTCTTTCTCATGTGCAACTCTAAAAACTTGAGTCTCCTCAAAAAACGTTCCTGCCTTGAAGTGTGAAATACTCTGCTACCAGATGGAGGGGATTTCAAGGTTGTACAGAATTTATTTATTTCTGAAGAAAAAAAAGGGGTTGGGCTGGCCGTGTGGTAATGTAGCGTGGTTAAGAAGCTTCTGAAAGAGAAATTGCGATCACATGGGTAAATGGAGCACAGTTAAGAAGTTTCTGGAAGAGAAATTGAAACAGCGTGGGTGATTAATCAGAATGTGGACTGATACAGTCCAGCTCTGCCTGGCTGATTTTAGGTGAAAGACCGGATCTGCTGGAGACAGCCGACAAATTATTTAGGCACGCCGAAAGAAATACACAGAGAAAGAGACAACCAGTATGGGGGAAGTCCCAGAGAAAGTGCAGAAATTAAATAAATACAAGAGACAAACATAAATTATTCTGAAATATTTTACCAGATGAGAAGTCTATCTATGTATCATCTTTTTATAAAGGTTTTCATTTTCCTTACTTTTATTTTGTGATTATTGTAATTCCCTTTTCTATGTAAAGCACTTTGAATTACCAGTGTATGAAATGTGCTATATAAATAAACTTGCCTTGCCTTCTCAGTGTCCATTTTCCTCTTTTTCTCAGCTAAATATTACTAGAAGGATGACTTAACTACTAAGAGATAATAGAATCAGTAATCAAGACAGAAACTACCAACTACTTCAAACTTAAATGGAATCAATGGCAAGAAGATGAATAAGAGTTATATTGGTTGAAGCAATAAACGGGTAACTAACAGTCTGGGGAAGTCATGTTTGGTCTCTCAAGACGATGATATGAATATTAAATATGAACTCAGCATGTATAATGATTCTATGTATCATAAGCTGGCCCTAGATAAACAGCCCCTACACAAATAGCAATCTCATATATAAACAACAACAACCTAATGACGAGGTCTTTTGAAAAGAGGTTATATGAAGAGATGCAACACCTGCTAAACGCCACCTCCGTCAAAAATGAAAGGTGTGTGTATGAGCTGGCTTTCAATTGCAGAGCTGTTTTGTCCATCGTTACAGTGGCAATGACAGGATTTCACGATTAGCAAGTAAACACAACCGTGTTTCTTCAGACTGACTAATAACCTTTTCATTTCCATTAAAGTGAAATTACTGAAGCTAAACATTGGAGCCTGGTTAAAAAAAGCTAATTTAAAAGAAAACATGTCAGACAGACTTAGGTTTTTGCATCTGAAGTCTTCATATTTTCATTGCAGGTGGTCGGGTGATCAGTCCAGTGATGAGGGATGTCTTCCACTGGTTATTCTTGTTGTTTGCAGTGGGAGAAGGGATTGCTTTCCAACAGTAGTGATCAGCGAGTGCTGGTGGTTTGCAGGTCCTTGTGCAATACAGAAAACTGTAGGTCAGACAATGGTGGACATGCAGGACTGAAAAGATGCAACTGCAGGAGTCGAAAAGGTCAGGCGTTGATTGCTGAAATTGAAGTGAAATTGAAGAATTGCAGAAGTGATCGTGCAAGCTGGAAGATACATGCTTAGAAGGTTCACTTGCAAAAGTATAACCTTGGTTGTGCTGTCATCACCTTTCCTTGGACTTAGAACAATGATGTGCCCACCTGGGGATACTCTTATCTCTATTAACTCATTTGCATTGTCCCAAGTAATCAGTTAAACAGTGTCTTTAGAACTTTAAATATGCAGTATTTTATTTCCAGACAAAACTCATTATGGCAGTGTCCTGAACCCTAACAGTCCAAAATGTTGTGAAGTGTGATGGAACCTGTGGTGCAATCTTGTCTGCTGTTTACTACACTCCAAGTTAGATGTGCATGTGATTGTTTAAATTGCTCCTCAACTTCTTGTCACACTTCACACTTGTCACAACTCAATTTCTTTCAAGAATGGGTTAGCAAATGACGTTTCAGGTCTCTTTTATACGTAAAACTCACGTCACACTGAAGACACGTGAAAGGCTTCTCTCCAGTGTGAAGTCTCGTGTGAGCTTTAAGATTTCCTTTTTGTGAGAAGCTCTTCCCACACAGTTTGCAGGTGTAAGGCGTCCCTTCAGTGTGACTTTTTTTGTGAAGGCGAAGGCTGTTTTTATGATTGAAACTCTTATCACATTGATCACATTTAAAGCACTCTCCCGAGTGAAGCGTCATGTGGGATTTAAGGCTTATTTTACGTGTGAAACGCTTTCCACACTGAGCGCATATGAACGGCTTCTCTCCAGTGTGACTGTTCATGTGATACCTAAGGTTAAGTTCTGTTGTGAAGCTCCTTTCACACTGATCACATTTGAACGGCTTCTCTCCAGTGTGAATTCTCATGTGGGATTTAAGGGTATTTTTATGTGTAAAACTCTGTCCACAATGAGTGCAGGTGTAAGGTCTTTCTCCAGTGTGAATTCTCATGTGGACTTTAAGGTTTCCTTTTTGATTGAAACTGCTTCCACACTGTTGGCAGGTGAATGGGTTCTCTACGTTGTGAATATGCATGTGGACTACAAGGTTTTGTTTTTTAGTGAAACGTTTCCCACACTGTTTGCAGATGTAAGGGATCTCTCCAGTGTGGAGCCTTATGTGGGTATTAAGGTTTGCTTTTTGGCTGAAACTCTTTCCACACTGTTGGCAGGTGAAAGGCTTCTCTCCAGTGTGAACTCTCATGTGGACTTCAAGGTTTTGTCTTATACTGAAACTCTTTCCACACTGTTCGCAGGCGAACTGGCTGTTGGATGTGGTCTTCTGAGTTCTTTTTTTTTGTGAAGAAGTCTTTTTAGTCTTTGTGGATTTTTCTCCAGTTGGGCAATCATGCTGATTTTTCTTGTACCAACTTTTGTCTTCCATTTCACTCAGTTCTTCACTCTCCTCTTTCAGTGGCATTAGGTCTAAGGAAAAAAAGTTAACATCAGTTTAATTACACAAAGCAGCAGACATCAAAACCAACATAAGACATAAAAACAGGTATCTGAAAGAGGTGATTCCTGTCATCTCAGAACCTCGTCTCAATATTGTCAACCCCCTCAATATTGTCAAACCCCTTATTAAATACAGCTTGATCATAGGAGAACCGACTAGTTTTCAGGTTCAAAGGCACCACTTGATGAAAATCCAGGACTTTCTAACCTGCACCAGATTTTTGATACAATACAGTTTCTTAATTTACCTTCATTATCTTCATGCTTTGTAAAATATAAATATAATATAAACTATACAATAAATAATAGAGACTAAAGATAATAAAAACTAAGTTACTAACAAATATAGAAGTATATCATTCAGTCAGGATTTAAGCCCCATCATAGCACAGGAACTATGCTTATTAAAATTACACCTTTTGACAACAAACGTAACATTCTCTTGGATTGTTTTTTAGAATTATCTTGGCATTATTGGGCAAGCACTAGCAGGTTTTAGCCTGTCTATCTGACTGCCACCACTTTGATTGTGTAAATGAAGAGATGGGGTGGGGGTGATAGTAACATCTATGCAACCTTATCACAGTGTTACTGATAACATTGAATAAAGAACACTTATCCTTTTTCGTTCTTTCTCTGGCCCATGGTTTCTTCACTGGCAAGTGAAACCTCTGTGCATTGTACTTAATAACTATTTAATTTTTACCGAACAATAGCCCCATTTCCACCAAAATTACCCAGAACAATTTGTCCCAGGAACTCTTTTATTTTCCCCTCAGACCTGCTGCTGTCTAAGTTTCCATCGCGGTCTAAAGTACGGTGAAGATTAGTCCAGTGACTGTGTGCGACTTTCCAGTTCCCACTGGATTTCGTCCTCCGCAACTAAACTTAATAAAGCCTAAACCTAGTCGTCGGATAATCAGTCGTATTTTATAAACTCCATTATTGATTCGAATAGTACACAACACTCACTGCACGCACCGCAACAGACTTTTAGGTTGAAATAAAATGCTGCGTGAGCTCAACCAATCAGCATGTTCAGCGCCCAAGTCCCACCCCTGAAAGTTCCTGAACTTTGAAAAAGTACTACCTCACAAGCAGGGCCGTTTTGAGGGGGGCCCTCAAAAAAAACTTTATTTAGACCCTGGTTTCTGCGGTCGAAACACACCAAGTACCACCCCAAAGTCCCTAGTTCCTGGGAAAAGTTCCAGCGGTGGAAACGTGGCTAATTTATAACATCTCTACATGATGTGAGGTTCTTTATCTCATGAAGCCTGATCATTTTTAAACAGAAACCAAATAAAATGGTCCTCTGCACACTCTGTAAAACCGAAATGGCAAACTACAGAAGCACAGCTTCTATGTGGGAGCATCTAAAGAAAACATCTCAAGGGCTTTCCTACCTCAAAACGACAAGACGGCAGTGCAAGTATTTGTATTATTAAGGCCTGTTTACACCGGGACGATTATCGTGCGCATTTATCGCCGACGTTTAATGCCTCGTGACTAAACAAAGTGAGTGTGCACACACCGACGTGCAAAACGGCAGGCGTAAAAGCATAATTTTTTTTTTAATTGCCTTGGGTTCATTTGTTTGGTTTGACCCGCCGCATTAAAAACTGCCCAACCAATGCGATTGGCTGTTTTGTTCACGTGCCTGGAGCTGCTGCAGTTTGGTGGTGCTCAAGCACAAAATGGTCTTGCCGAACACACATTGATACGCGAAGAGGAAGATGAGCTGCTAATGCTGCTTGCCAGTTAGCAAAAAGTGTGTGAATGGTTTTGGCAAGCACGTAAATACTGTCTCTCTTCTTCTGTGTGACAAACAAGTGTCAGAAGTGTAAAGTGACGCAGCACCACCTTGTGTACCGGGAGTGCCATCTACTTTGCACGTTCAGTGGAAAGGTGTGTGAACACAAAGACGCGTCGAAAAACGTCTTGGAAAAACTCTGCCGATAAGTCCGCACTATAATTGTCCCGGTGTGCACAGGCCTTTACAGTGTTTGGTTTACACAGCACTAGAATATGGTTGTCAGTCCCATATTTTGCACTTAATACGGCCGTGTTTATATAACAATGACTCAAACATACTCTGTCTGCAACTGGTTACTGGTTACGCCTCATCTCTTCAGTGGGTTGTACTTTCTGCCTCATGCAGTGATCAGAATCCCCATCAGATCACAATCGAACGTTATCTCAAACACTCGCTGGTGTCTGAAAGTGAGTTTGAGCTGAAAATTGTTTTGGTTAGCTGGTAGCCTGATATGAAAACATACGTAGGGAATGAGCAGCGGTGTTGACACCTCTCCTGACTAAGCTATTCAGCGGACCAAAACCCCTGAGCCTGTATTCTTAAAGCTTTTAAGAATCCTCTCAGAACTTCTACGTAAGAGTCTTAGCTTAAATGTGATTCAGGACCGATCTAAGAGCAAATACAAAAACCTTTATCTAAGCGAGGAGGCAGGGCTGACCCCGTTGCTTTTGAAGACTGTGATTGGTTGGTTGTCCAAAAAGGAAATAAAAAGCGCTTAAGTATAGGGTCTATGCATTCACTTTGAAATTACAGGCTCTCTCTCTCTCACACACACACACACACACACACACACACATATAGTCTATTGCAGTAGCATATAGTCACCAGCATGACATGATGTGCAAATGCAACTCAAACCGACAGCTTCCTCACAATCACAACAATGTGATTATGAGCATTTGATAAATGCACGTAGTTACTTTTGCGATCATATTACTTTAAATGGAGGTTATTGATGGCTTTACACTTTCATATCCTGTGTTACATCCAAGGACGCATTTACTTATTTATTATCATCATCATCATCATTATCATTATTAGGGATGCACCGATAGGATTTTCTAGGGCCGATATCGATTTTAACAATTATTGGCTGATTCCAATACTGATATTTGTCACTTGTCCTCTTATATGAAATGTTGTCATTAAAATAGTGTTTTGATCATGTTTTAAATCAGCAAAGTATAAAAAAATAAAAACACATTAACTTACAGCCTACTAGAGTAGTTTATTGCTGCATTATCAAATCATTTCTAATGAACATAGACTGGATCCATTTAACATTCAGCAGGCATAATTACAACAGAACAAGATACATATGAAATAAACAGTGCTTTTTAAGTAGGTTTAATGTTAAACAACACTGCATATTATTCACCGTATAAATTAAATGCATATATTATTATTACATTGAGAAATAGCTAAATTATACTGTAGGCTACAACATTAATCCTGTCAATTACTGTGTTAAACTGAACTTTTATTTTGACGGGTTGCTGTGAAGACTTCCTGTGTGTGTGTGTGTTTATGATATAATGATAGATTTTGTCGAATGAAACGGTAAAATGCTCATCAAGTGACTGGAGATGCATTCATATTGAGGCGGCAGAGCCTGAAAAACAAGAGATTCAAGATTCAAGAGTTTTATTTGTCACATACACAGTTATATACAGAATATACAACCGGCAGTGAAATGTAAACAGGTCCGCTCAATGGACAGTGCAAATTCACAGTTAAAAACACAAGGAGGAAATTATAATAGAAATAGAATAAAAAAGTACTAATATATATATATGAATTATAAATAAATCAAGCAGAAAATTTTTTAAATAAATAAAGAAGTGGAATAAAATAAAATAAGTGAAATAAACTGTGCAGTGAGTAAACTGTAGACTTATAAATATGTGGTTAACAGAAATGTACAAAGAAGTATAATGTGCAAACAGGTTTATAATAGGTTGTTACACAGTAACAACGAGAACAGAAAGTGCAGTGCAATGTCAGTATATCGATGTTTATCCTGAAGTGAAGTGACTGAGTTCAGGAGTCTGATGGCCTGGGGGAAGAAGCTCCTCCTGAGTCTCTCAGTTTTGGCCATCAGGCTTCGGAAGCGCTTACCAGATGGCAGCAGCGTGAAATGAGGGTTTGCAGGGTGATTAGAGTCCTTGATGATCTTAGTAGCTCTACCTTTGCAGCGTTTGGTGTAGACGTCCTGCAGAGACGGGAGAGCTGACCCTGAGATACGCTTGGATAAGTGCACGACTCTTTGCAGGGCTTTGCAGTCATGACTGGTGCTGTTCCCATACCACGCTGTGATGCACTAAATAGTTAATACACTTTCTATCGCCCCTAAATAGAACGTTTTCAGGATAGCTGGTGAAACCCTGAATTTCCTGGCGCAGGTGGTACAGTCTTTGCCTGGCTTTTTTCACCTGTGTCTGAATGTGAGCAGTCCAGGTCAGGTCCTCGGAGATGTTTACACCCAGGTACTTGAAGCTGCTCACTCTCTCCACTGGTGACCCGCTGATCATGAGAGGGGAGTATGTCCGTTGCCGTCTCTTCCTGAAGTCCACAATAATTTCTTTGGTCTTGCCGACATTCAGAGAGAGACAGTTGTCCTGGCACCATGATGTTAGATGCTCCATCTTGTCCAAGTATGCCGTCTCATTGTTGTTGGAAATGAGGCCCAGGACAACAGTATCATCAGCAAATTTGATGATAGAGGTGGAGCTGTGTGTGGACAAACAGTCATGTGTGTAGAGAGAGTAGAGCAGGGGACTCAGGACACAGCCCTGTGGAGCTCCCACACTCAGGGTGATGGAGGAGGAGGTGAACTGGCCTACTCTCACCACCTGAGGCCTGCCAGTGAGGAAGTCTTCAATCCAGTGGCAGAGAGAAGAATTCAGGCCGAGATCCAGGAGTTTGGCGGTTAGCTTGATGGGATGTGAGTAAGTTTTCTTGTCGATGTGAGTAAGGGAGGAGTGGAGGACATGAGAGATGGCATCTTCAGTCGATCTATTGGGATGATAGGCAAACTGAAGAGGGTCCAAAGTGTCAGGAATGAAGGAGCAAATGGTGTTTTTAATGAGTCTCTCAAAGACCTTCATGACTATAGACGTGAGAGCCACTGGACGATAGTCATTTAGGCAAGAGGGTTTACTGTTCTTAGGGACAGGGATGATGGTGGATTTTTTGAAGGAGGTGGGGACCACAGATGTAGCGAGGGACTCATTAAAGATAGATGTAAACAACCCGGCGAGCTGATCAGCACAGGACCGCAGAACACGGCCTGAAATACCATCCGGCCCGGCAGCTTTCCTGACGTCCACACGCTTGAGTGCCCTCTGAACTTCATCCTCCGAGACAGAGATCACATGGTTGTTGCTGCTCTGAGTGATTCCCTCTGAAGCGTCACTTGGCGGAGTCGCGCTGCCGCGATTACAATCAAAGCGGCGTAGAAAGAGTTTAACTCGTTCACAAGCAACGGATCAGCTCTGACCTCTGCAGAGGATTTAGATCCAAAAGAACAGATGGACCTCAGACCCTGCCACATGCGCCGGGAGTCGTTGAGTTGGAAATGAGGCTCCACTCAATCCTTATAACGGAGCTTTGCGGCTTTAACTGCGTGTCGCAGAGCATAGCAGGACGATCTGTATTCAGTCATGTTCCCCGATAGGAAACCGGCGTTGTAAGCGGCAGTGCGTGTGTTCACTGCAGCGCGGATTGAATTGTCCACCCACGGTTTCTGATTTGAGAAGGACGTTATTGTTATTGTTTGCGTGGCTTGCTCTGTAAGCGTGTTGATGAAGCAAAGCGCCATATCCGTGAACTCGCTGACGTCAGATGAACTTGCCCGGAACATGTCCCAGTCGACGTCAGCAAGAGCTGCCTGTAGCGCGGTCTCTGAATGGGGTAACCAGCGTTTAACTTCCCGCCTCACCGGGGGTTCCTGAACGAGCCTTTGTTTGTATTCAGGTGTGAGGAAAATGGTGGCATGATCCGATTTGCCGAAAGCTGGAATTGACCGCGCTTTATAGGCATTCTTAAATGGAGAGTAGCAATGATCCAGTGTGTTTGCTCCTCGTGTAGGACAGGAGACGTGCTGGTGAAAGTTTGGCAAGACTTTCTTTAGGTTTGCTTTGTTAAAATCGCCCCCGGCGATGAAAGCAGCATCTTTTGTTTATGAAGCCGCTGGTAACATCATGAAGGCCAGATAAAGCCAGCCCTGTGTCTCTCTCTGATCACACAGCGCTCATATTCTTCTCTGTCTTCATTAGTTTGCAACCTCTGTTAAACAATACGTTATTATACCTGTTAAACAAAGAAAGTAAACGGTTTGCGAAAAAATACAGCGTTTGCTTTTATATTATTAGCAACGGAAAGGCAAACAATACAATATAATACTTTCTCATTTACCATCAACATTCAGCTAATACGCATCTATATCGTTAAAACAAATCTCTAAATATCCAATAAACATGTAATGTTACAATCAAATTTTTAATCGAATCCAGCCACTGAAACGGTCGTCAGGACATTCTTTTCTTGCATGAATGTTAAATAGTTCTGTTAAAAAAAAAAATAGCAATAGGCCTAAGCCAACGAATTTCGTTTAGTTCACATTTTGCTTGGGCTATAACTTTGTCGTATTTAATTTATTTTTCTCTCTTACTTACTTTTTTTCCCGATTGTCTAGACAGAAAAATGTTAAAAGAATTTTGTATCTTGACAAGACGAATAAAGACAACAAAAAAATTTTTGTATAGCCTACATTTCTTTCTTTCAGTAGGTAAATTTACTGAAACGAGATCTAAATTTAGCGGGATCGGTCGGGTTGGGAACAAAATAATTTTAAGCAGATAGTGGGTGAACACAGTGAATTTTAAGCGGGAGGGGTAGGGTGTGGAATAGAACCTAGCGGGACGAAAAAAATCTGTCCCGCACGGACCTCTACACACAGGTGACTCCTGGAAAGGCTGACACACAAGGTTTGATACACTAGTTTTGTTTAGGCCTCGTTCATTTTAAATATATACATTAAATTAGAAAAATAATAACAAACATGGAAGTAGAATCTTCTCAGGTGCATTTTAAGGCAGCATTAGTATTTGTCTCCACATGTAGCGAGCTGGTCCATGTCAAATAAAAGAGGCCAAGGTCATGGGTTCAATTCTCAGGGAAAGCAAGAACTGACAAAAATTTAAAAATGTGTACCTTGAATGCAATGTAAGTCACTTTGGATAAAAGCGTCTGCCAAATGCGTAAATGTAAATGTAATATGACATTCAAAAATATATCATTCATTTCTGTAGAGCTGGACATTTTAATAAGGATCAAATGACTGAGTTCAGCTTTGAGAATGAAACCAACCTGTTAGTTCCTCAGCTTCTTGTTTCACTCTGATCGCTTCTTCAATCGTCATATCTTCTCTTTCTTCTTTAATAAACGCCATCTTTATAATAGTGTGTCACATGGATCTGAGTCGCTTCATCTGGAGTTCTTCCTCTGTGTTTGTCCTGTTTAAGATGAGAATAATTAACAGAAAGAAAACTAAATCCACACTAAATCTGGGTGTATTTCAATAATCTCTAGTTCAGTAGTCAGCAAACTGGCAACAGTCAGTCAGAGTGAGAGTTAATGGACTTTAAATGACCATATTAGCAAAAAACAGAGAAAAAAACAACAACAGAAAACTAGAGATTAAAAAAATAAGAACAAATTATACAGACACTTCATACATATTTACAACTGATACTGTCTACTCAATGGCTTTTAGATTATATTTAGTTACCTTTACCAAAACATCTGTTATTGCAATATGCAATGACAACACAAACATTTGTAATGACAACTTTTACTATCCACAGTAAAAGTTGTCGTCTCAATGTTTGTGTTGTCGTTGCATTTACACAGTTTTAACCAGCAAGAGTAGTCACTGAATCATTATGCGCTTTTTGGAGTTTCAAAAAGTTAAGTTCCTCTATCACTACTCGCCAGTAAACAAATTCGTATTTACAATAAATTGATGCACAGTCATAGGGAGCGAAATGAGACGCACCGTTTCTGTTACTCGTATGCGGATGCGCTATACTCTTAAAAATAACGTTAAATAAAGCATTTTAATGTTGCACTTTATAATAAGCCATTCATTTTCTATCGCTTGTTGAAACTATAAAATTTATTGGACGGCTTGTATCGATTTAAACAGCTTAAACGCTTATAAACACAAACCCTTGTTCAGACGAATCATAACAGACGGAGGAAAGCGGCGCAGCCATATGACGTCACCCCGCCACACCAAAATAAAAGCCCTGTTCAGACACTCTTATTATTATTATTATTATTATTATTATTATGGCGGTTGGCAAACAACTTTTAGTGTGCATTACCGCCACTTTCTGAAATGGAGTGTGGATCAGAATAGCTTCTGTTCAGACACTGCTGTGTTTAAAATCACAAAAGTGCATAGAATAATCTCTCTCTCTCTCTCTCTCTCACACACACACACACACACACACACACACACACACACACACACACACACACACACACACACACACACACACACACACACACACACACACACACAGAGAGAGAGAGAGACTGCAATGTTTGTGTCCATTTAGGCCATATCCACATTTTATGTATTAAAATGTAAACGGTAACAAATGTTATTTGTGAGTTAAAAATAACGTGTTAAAAAGGGAGTTCATAAATAATATTTTATAGCTAAATTTCAGTATTGGATGTTTTTTTTTTTCTTTCTTTTTTCCCAATATTAAAATGTAGACCTATACAGTTCATTTAGTCTAAAAATACCTAGGTAAAAATGTCTAAAAACGACGATCTTCCATGAATCAGTATAAGATAAATAAAAGCAATAAGCTGTAAGGTCTTATATAGACAGGTGTGTGGCTTTCCTAATCAAGTCCAGTCAGTATAATCAAACACAGCTGGACTCAAATGAAGATGTAGAACCATCTCAAGGATAATCAGAAGAAATGGACAGCACCTGAGTTAAATATACGAGTGTCACAGCAAAGGGTCTGAATACTTAGGACCATGTGATATTTCAGTTTTTCTTTTTTAATAAATCTGCAAAAATGTCAACAATTCTGTGTTTTTCTGTCAATATGGGGTGCTGTGTGTACATTAATGAGAAAAAAAAAATAACTTAAATGATTTTAGCAAATGGCTGCAATATAACAAAGAGTGAAAAATTCAGGGGTTGGACATAAATTAGCCAACACAGCCTAAGAGTTTTGTCATTTAATAAGATATGTCATTTAATGAGAGATGCCTGCTTCAGCTACTTATTAACTGAAAATAATAAAACACAGATTTAACTAATATATTATTTATCATTCACATAACGAATGTGACATGCTCACATTAGAGGCTTCTTAAATCTATTCTAAACATATTCAGCAAACACCAATTTGTTTAATGCACGGATATGTTTTGAAATGTGATGTTTTTCATCCGTTGCTCTGGTTATCGTTGTCAGTCACCTCGAATTCTTGAGTGACTGTGGTGGTTGGGTCAAGAACAAGCAGAAGAGGTTTATTTCTTCCAACAACAACACAAAAAAAAAAAAGAACAAAAATAATATACAGGGGTTAGAAAGAAAGTCATATCCAAACAAAGTTTATACAAAAACCAAAGATAACTGAAAATAACTGAAACGGATAAAAAAAAAAAAAAAAAACATGCCCTACAATACATCTACCATTAAAAACCCAAATAGTCAACAGCCCATGATGTTGATATGGCAGAACAGCATTGACTAAAGGTCCATTCACACCAGGAACAATATATATATATAACAATAACTATATTATCATCAACACCAGCAGATGATATCGGTCTGTTTATTCAAAGTGTGCGCTGCAATTTTGTCATCTGCCCCTTTAAATGCTTGAGTTCTTTAAAGCAGAGTGGATTCGGAGTTATAGTTCATCAGCTGAAAAAAGGTGCTTCAACAAAGGATCAAAATACTTATGTCAGTGGGTTTTGATTGGTAATGGTTTAAAAAAAAAAAAAAAAAAAAAAAAAGAAAAAGAAAGAAATGTAATGCATTTTAGCATAAGGTAAACAAAATGCCAAAAGGAAAGGGGTCTGAATCAGAATGCTATGCAGATAGATTTATGCAATATGCTGATTTCAAAGTATTATACTGAAATATATGAGTGACAGCTCTATAAAATGGAAGTTATAGAACGAGAAGGTATCTTGGATTTCACACAGACACATATTTTCTGGTGCCATTTTAAATTGCTGAGCCATTTAAAACGCTTTCGACAATAAGAACAAGAATAGGGTCTCACGTCTGCATGGCTTTTCATGTGTATCTGTAAGTGTGATGGCGAAATAAATGTTTTTTTACACTGAACACAAATATATTGCCTTCCTCCAGATTGAATACGCATGTCATTTCTTAAAATGCTCCTTTTCGTAAACCTTCTGCCATATTGTAATTTCTTTCCAGAATGAGTTTGTAAATGAGATTTCAGGTCTCTTTGATATGTGAAACTCTTCTCGCACTGAAGACACTTGTAAGGCTTCTCTCCGGTGTGAAGCCTCATGTGAACCTCAAGGTTTCCTTTAATCGTAAAACACTTTCCACACTGAGGGCAGGTGTAAGGCTTCTCTCCAGTGTGAACTCTCATGTGAATCTTAAGGTTTCCTTTAAGCGTGAAACTCTTTCCACAGTGATCGCACATGAAAGGCTTCTCGCCGATGTGAATTTTTACATGATTCTTAAGATGTTTCCTGTCTGTGAAACTCCTTCCACACTGATGACATTTAAAACAGTTCTCTCTTGAGTGAATCTTCATGTGTTCATTAAGAATTACTGTAAATCTGAAACTCTTTCCACACTGACTGCATACAAACGGCTTTTCTCCAGTGTGAATTCTCATGTGGGCAGTAAGGGTTGGTCTATGTGTAAAACTCTTTCCACATTGAGGGCATGTGAACGGCTTCTCTCCCGTGTGAATTCTCCTGTGGGCAATAAGGGTTGGTTTATGTTTAAAACTCTTTCCACATTGAGGGCATGTGAACGGCTTCTCTCCAGTGTGACTTCTCATGTGGCTTTTAAGGCTCCCTTTTTGAGTGAAACTCTTCCCACACTGTTGGCAGGTGAATGGGTTCTCTCCGGTGTGAATTCTCATGTGGACTTTAAGGCTTCCTTTTTGAGTGTAACTTTTTCCACACTGTTGGCAGGTGTATTGACTCTCTCTAGTGTGAATTTTCATGTGGAATTTTAGGTTTCCTTTTTGAGTGAAACTCTTCCCACACTGTTGGCAGCTGAAAGGCTTCTCTCCAGTGTGAACTCTAATGTGGCTTTTAAGGCTTTCATTTTGAGTGAAGCTCTTTCCACACTGTTGGCAGGTGAAATTACTTCTAGCTCCTGTCTTTTGAGCTTTTTTTCGTGACAAAGCCTTTTCAGTCTGAGAGCAGCTAAAAGATTTTTCTCCAGTTATGAAATCATGTTTCTCATACTGATTCTTATCTTCCTTTTCATTTGGTTCTTGATTCTCTTCTTCCAGTGTCATCAGGTCTAAGGTGAAAAAGACAAATAACCCCAGTTTAATGACACAAAGCAACAGACATAACATTTAGACATGTAATATTAATATATATATATATATATATATATATATATATATATATATATATATATATATATATATATATATATAAATATATAATATAAAAATATATAATAATATATATATATATATATATATATATATATATATATATATATATATATAAAATATATATGCTAGATTCTATATGCACACATGCATGGGTATTTTTATAAGCTGAGTTTTTCCCCCCTATTAAATTATTATTTATTTTTTTAAATCGCATCCACCATGAAACCCGCAAAAAGCGGGTCAAGAGCATGCCAAACCAAAAGGTGTCAATATAACCCTTACCATAAAGCCATGTTGGCCAATCAGAAGCCTGGTTTTGTTTTTATTGCCGGTTCCGGCACAACAAGCCAAAATCTCCAGTTTCACTGTCCACACTGCAGCCAGAGTTTCTAACATATGTTCACCCTGGCAGGAGTTTTCAAAAAAAGTTCGATTTCAGTGTCTAGATACTGCGTTTTGGGTTTCTTCTCACGATATTCTTAGCACCGAGCCTCTCAAAGGACCTTGACAAAATATGCAGAATTCTGTATGCACACAAGAAACCATTAAATCTCTATGAATTATATGCATCCATGCTCTTGTTTTCTTCATAGTAAGATGGCAGTGACGCACAAAGTAAATAATGTATATAAACTAGAAATAATGCAAAGAATTCCTGTGTGCATGCAAGTATTTTCTCGAGGGCACACAAACACTTCTTGTGTGCATGCAAAAGTCTGTTTATTTTATATTGTATTACATTACTTATAGTGACCCTGGATCACAAAACCAGTCATAAGTCATGACGGGTATATTTGGCAGTAGCCAACAATACATTGTATGGGTCGAAATTATCCATTTTTCTTTTATGCCAAAAATCATTAGGATATTAAGTAAAGATCATGTTCCATGAAGATGTTTTGTAAATTTCCTACTGTAATATATCAAAAATGTATTATTAGTAGTAATATGCCCTGCTAAAGACTTCATTGGACAACTTTAAAGTCAGTAGTGTAATTAGATTACTGTTCAAATTACTCTCTCTCCAAAAGTATTTAATCACTAATTACTTTCTAAATCCTATAATCAACCTTGACTAGTTAAGTGATTCACAGATAGACATGAAATGGCTTTTAATTCATAACTACACAAATTATTCTTATTAACTGACCCAAGAATTACAAATGTGAGGATACGTAAAAACATGCATTTTAAAGTTCATAACTTTAAATGTTGATGTTAATTCCACTATTGTATTAAATATAAAATTGTTCTACGGTCTATACACAGTATTTAGTTCAATTATATCAGAAGTAACTGTAATTACAGAACAAATAAGAGTAATTCCTTACTTTACTTTTTCAAGGGAAAGTAATTCAATTACAGTAACTAAATACTTAGTAGTTAGTTACACCCAACACGGTCACGGAGCTCGATAGGTCCACCGAATGTGCAACACTCCTTGATGGACATCTTGTCTCTGCCGGATCGCAGAAGGGGAGTGGCGAGTGAAAGCACCATCCTCTTAAAGCGCTAGCGAGAAGCGAAAAGTAATCCAATGCTTGCAGATGGCTCCACCCCTAGCTTGTGCACTCAAAAGTTATCAGCCAGTCATTTTTAACTGCCGCAAAACAATCAGGCTTCAGTAGGAGGTGGATACCCCATAGCATTAATGCAATGTCAAGAGACCATCTCTCACACACACACACACACACACACACACACACACACACACACACACACACACACACACACACACACACACACACAGTAAAAAACGTCAACTTACTAAAAGTTCTCCAAATTAACATAAAACATACTAAATAGTTTTCATTGAAGTTCGGGATTCTTAGTTAGTGGGTGCGCAGTTTGAACCCTGAATGCGCAGTTTGAGACTTCTGCTACGGCAGTTTCGAAGGGTTGATGCTGGTGAGAAGAAGTCAGTGGTGGTGTGCTGCCTTCAATTCAGCCTTTCTGCAGAATCCCTGGTATGTATTAATCATTTTTATAATCAACTGTATGATTTGTCATATATGTATATTGTGCTCTTCCCAAACTGACGGCCTGATTTAAATTTACCAGTGTTGCTGATTTCGCGCACTTTCCAATGCTGATGTCCTGCCTAGTCAATCCAGCGTTTCTGCAGAGTCACTGGTATGTATTAATGACAAACTGAATCCTTACTGTGGTCGAAGATGATGTTGCTGCTGTTACATCACTACTAACTGTAAACAACTTAGCCATAATCCTGGAGGACATTGTTCTTGAGGACATTACAGATCTGTCAGCAGCATTCACTTACTTGTTCAGACTCATGTATGCACTGAATATGGAGTATCCAAGAGAACTGAACTTTCAAAGTAATTCAGAAGATTTTCATGGATATTGGTGGTACCTTTTCTGCAAGAGTGCGGTCAATAAAGTCTAAATTTTGCTAAATGGACAAAGCACTTATTTATGGAAATGTCAGTATTTATTGGTTTCAACCTTTGCTTTGAAGGTTTAGTTCACCCAAAAATGAAAACTCTGTCATTTACTCACTCTCAAATTTTTCCAAACTTGTATGAATTTCTTACTACGGCACTTCTTTTATATTCAGCTGAAGAATTGTATGGCTACCATTAGCTGTCAGCATTCTTTAAAAATCTTCTTTGTGTTCAACTTAATGGTAAACGATGATGACTGACTTTTCATTTTTGGGCGAACAAAACCTTAAAGGATTAGTTCACTTCAAAATGAACATTTCCTGATATATCACTTTTAGGAAAACATTCCAGGATTTTTCTTCACATAATGTGTTTCAATGGCAACCAACGGGTTGAAGGTCCAAATCAATGCAGTTTCAAAGGGCTTGAGGCTCTGCACGATCCCAGACGAGGAACAGGGTTCAAACCACATGTATATACTTTTATTCATGGGGGCGTACGTGGAAGTACCGACCCAGTGTTAAAACGAACGTGCAAAGACTAAATCAAACGTCCTTTACAAAAATAAAGGTAAAACAACATTGGACAATTTTAAATTTGGAGGAGAACATAAGATGGAGTTTTTCGGCACTGGGTCTAGTACTTCCACCTACATCACGCGTGACCTTTCCGATGTGATGACGTCATACGCCATGAAGAAGAACAGCACTGAAGTTGCGCATTTAAGGTTAAAAAGTATATAAATGTTTTTTTTTTTTTTAAATAGTTTCACTAGATAAGACCGTATTCCTCAGAGCCTCTGAAGCCCCTTGAAACGGCATTGATTTGAACCTCAACCCTTTGGTTGCAATTGAAAACCATTATGAGGAGAAAAATTCTGTAATGTTTTCCTTTAAAAAACAATTTCTTTTCGACTGAAGAAAGGCATGAACATCTTGGATAAGATGGGGGTGAGTAAATGATCAGGAAATTTTAATTTTTGAAGTGAACTAATCCTTTAAGGCTATTGTTCTTTAACATGTATTGGTATGTACCATGCATTGAGTTAACAAATTCAAATTTAAGACTTAGTACTATAATGTCATTGTTGTGCATCAGACACAAGCCATTTAAATAAAAAGAAAATCTTTTATTTATACTATTTGAATAATATATAATGAATCAATCTAGGCCTATTTGTGTTCAGCCAACGGTAAACATGACTATTCGTGTTGTGATCTTATGATTTTAATGTAATCTTTTGAGTTGGGCGGCCTTCAGTCACTGTTTGTGGAGTTAACTAAAAACACTCTTGCGATAAATTTCCTTATTATTTTAAGTTGACTCATGAAAATATCATTCATTTCTGTGGACATTTTAATAAGGATCAAATGACTGAGTTCAGCTTTGAGAATGAAACCAACCTGTTTGTGTCTCAGTATCTTCTTGTTTCACTCTGAATGTTTCTTCAATCCTCATTTCTTCACTTTCTTCTTTAATAAGCGCCATCTTTATAATAGTGTCACATGGAACTCAGTTGCTTCACCAGTAGTTTTCTGTCATGTTTAAAATGAGAATAATTAACAGAAAGAAAAATAAATCCACGCTAAATCTCTGTGTGCGTCTCAATCAGCTCTAGTTCAGTAGTCTGTAAACTGGCAACAGTCAGTCAGAATTAATAGTAAAAGTTGACACGAAACTGAAGTTGTTCTTCCTGTTCCAACCAAAATGTAGACTTTTTCCATTTAGATAGGAACGCCCATATTTAGTAATAATTTTTATTTTTATTCTTTTATTCGCTTTTATTGTAATTTTATGCATGATATCTTATTTATTATGCATCTGTTGTGACAATTTTATGATTATTTTAATTCCATTTTCTATGTAAAGCACTTTGAATTACCATTGTGTATGAAATGTGCTATATAAATAAACTTGCATTGCCTACTCGGTTTTCACGTCATGCCTTTGTACACTGTAAAAAAATCCAACTTGCAAATTGTTAGCTCATTTTAAAAATGAGTTGAGTTTACTTCTGAAAACTATTTAGCTGATATGTTTTACTACTTTGTCCAATGAAAATTAACAATTAAGTAATATTTTGAGTTCTTTGTTCGACTGTTTAACTTAAGCCATTGTGTATGCGCAGTCTATTGTAAAGTGCAATGTTATGTTCCCAAAAGACTAAACTCATTCTAAAGCATGTTTTTATATTTTTATTTATATTGTCTTGACCCAGCCAATCACTGCATTGCTGATCGTGGTTTGGAGTATCGATGCATCTGCCCTGGGAACACGAGGACATTTCAGTAAACTTAATCCAGATATCTGAATCCAATCCACAAATTAGTTTGAAGAACCAAATTATCCAGAGTTCAGTTATCAGGATTAGAAGATCTGGCATCCATCAAATCATCTCAGATGTATTAAGATGAGGTACAAAGAACGGACCCCTGGACACGCTGATCGGATAACATTCCGATCAGAAACGCGTTTACATTTGTCTTTTCAAAGTGTATGTAGACAACATCCGGATACAGGTTGCATGTTAATGCCATGTGTAAACGCAGCATAAGAATTTCAAAGCTGAGACTTATTTACACTGTTAAAGTTAGATTTTCATGCTAAACATGGCCAAAATGTCAAAAGTGAGTTGGACGTATGACATAGTATTTCTGTGCCAAATACACTCCTTCTAGATTCTAACAAGTTTCGGTAAGTTTTTTGAGTATGGCCCTGTATTACGTCAAAATGGGTGGAATTCCTTATATGGGCACGTCTCCAGGAAGAGCGCGTGTACGAGAGCGCGGCCATAAACGTGCTGCGTTCGGGTTACGGGAGCTGTCGGCAGCGCTTTGTGTTTAGACCACAATATCCACAATGTCCCTAAAGAAGTGTGAGGGAAGGATCACCTTGTTCAGATTCCCAAATAACCACAGCGTTAAGTTTGTTTTCCCGGAGCAGCAATGGAGTTCTGCAAGTGTGTTTTTTGGTACCCGGTCACGGGTCGAAACTGCAGGTGGTGAGTGAAACCGCATCAAATATCTGTTTTGTTGGCAGTCGGCACGTAAATGCATATAATGCCAACAACATGAACGTACATTATCCAGGGTATGTGTGTGTCTCTCTTTAGCTCTCCCCACTGCACTCCTTTACGAGTTTGGCTGTTTTTGCAAAGAGTCAGTACAGCTTATATGTCTCTAGTAAATCTAATAAAACTTTTTTGAGATATGAAGGATGCAATGCTACTCTGTAGGTAATCAAGATTAACATGAGATTGGCTGAAACTGTGTGTTATGCCCCCTTCAAAAATCCCTTTAGACCACTGCGGAGCACCGTACGGTAACTGTTGCGCCTCACTGTAATTTGCATGCAATTTAAATATTTAAAGCCGTTAAGAACAAAAAGGAGAAAGAGAAAAAAAAAAGCAAAAATGGGACGTTACTGTGGCAGCAATAAATCCAATACAATTTTATAATATGTATTATATACACTAAAATTATAAACCAAGCAGCTTTATGTTTCCCTCATGTAAATAAAAGGCTGCATTAACTTATTTTTAACTCCCAAATGTCCAATTTTTTTAAATGTCATCCATCATTTTAGGATAAAATGCAAGACAGCAAACTATTTAAACTATAGTAAGTCTTAAGCATCAACACGTTAAATCACTGAGGTGCCATGCAAATTTATTTTTACAGACGTCCACGTGAGAAACAATTATCGTCTAAATAGGGCTATTTAGATTTCGTGCTGACTTTAAATGATCAGCCAAAACAACACAAAATCAGCACTACCCTTGCGAAAATGAACCATGGTTTTACTACAAATAAAACAAACAAAACATGGTTATTGTGGTTTACATTGCCTATATGTTGATTATATTATATACACTTATTATATATATATATATATATATATATATATATATATATATATATATATATATATATACACACTTTCCTGAAAACATTTCTAAGTGGTTTGTGAACGTTGTCCTTACACGTTTGTGTTCCCGTTGCAAATACCTAACGTTACATGTCCCGTCAGCGTGAGGTGATTCGAGCGCTTTGAATCACTGAATCATTTCACGAAGCGATTGATTCAATTCTCGCGGCGTTTCTCCATCACTACTTGCCAGTGGCAGAATTCATGTTTAAACGGATGATAAACTGATTCACGAAATAGGGAGCGAAATGAGATGCACCTTTTCTTATGTTTGGATGCGCTTTACTCACTAAATAACGTTCATTATTGTTAGATAAACCCGTATAATGTTATATTCTATAATACATAATTTAATTTACATCGCGTGTGAAATGTATATGTATACAATTGTTTACAGTTTGCATTGATTTAAACACATTAAATGCTTTAAAACACTAACCTTTCTTCAGCCGAATCACAACTGACACAGCAGAGCGACGCGTTCGTATGACGTCACGTCGCCTGAACAAAATAAAAGACTTGTTCAAACGGTATGTGTGCTACATAGCACAATAGTTTATATTGGGGAGAGCAAAATTTTCCGAAAAACGTAATTTTAAAAGATAATGATTTGGACAGAGATCTATTTTTGCTGTGGTCAAGAACTCACAAGTATGGTCTATCAATACGAGGTGGTCTTTTGTACAAATGTAGAACGTCTACAATATAATTTCACTTTGAACATAAGTTGCACATTGTTACTTTCGTCCCGACTGACGGGGTCGAAAGTAACAATGTGCAACTTATGTTTAAAGTGGTGGGTTACACAGGTGGGTCAAAAGTAGCACAATACAAGCTAGATGTTTTTGTGTTACGCTTGTTTTTTATTAAATATACCTGACCATGACCTTGTTAATATGTAACTGAAAACATATTTTGTCCTTTATCTTTGCAAAAAAAAAAATTATTAAATGACATTTTAATTTTAAATGTAATAAATTTTCTCCATGTATTTCCAGAGTTCCCAGTATCTCCAGCGCTCTTTGTCTCCAGAATTCCCGTCCAGCCTCCCTCTCCCACCTCCTCAATCAGCTAGTTTCTCTGCCCCGCATCTGCTGCTGTCCTTCGGCCCCTCTGCATCTCCCATGTGCTACAAGGATTTGCCAGGTGTCTTCAGATCATCAGCTCCACCCAGCACAGAGGATCCCCTGGTTCCACCTCTAGCCTCTGTGCCCTTCGCTCCACCTCGGCCTGTCGACACTTCGGCTTTGCCTTGGCTCCTCCCTCCCTCAGCTCCACCCGAAAACCATCGGCCATACGGCTTCTCCAGGCTTTTAATACGGTTTCATCAAATGTATTATTGATCCAAATTGTTTAGAATGTTTTTTTTATTGGCAACGTCAGTCCATTTTATAATTTCTTTTTTTCAACAGTAAGAACAGTATTAAATAATATTAAATTTGCACAGTATAAATAATAGCGGGACGTTGGTCCTGACAGGAAATCCTGACATTTAAATACGATTTACTTTTATACTGGAAAACTCTGACAAGACAAACCTTCAGGGTGTGTTATAGCACTAAATAACCTGTAGATTGATCATTATTGTGACACATGAAACGAGAAAAACAACTTGTAATTAGAAAAAAAGTCCTGACCTAACCGCAGAGAAACGATGATGAAATGATGTGATATTTGGCAGCTCCATCAAGGGTTGCATGCTGAACGTGGTGTCATAGCTTGGAATACAAATGAAGTAAGGGCTCTGAGAAAATCACTGTTACTTTTGTCCTGCGTTACTTTCGCCCTGGGTTTTCCCCTATGTAAACGTTACCTGCATTCCTGTTGTCTGCCCCTTGTCAGCAAATGAATGACTTTAAAACATACAGTATGACATGTCATATGAAGAAAGGTAATAGAAGTAATTAACAAAAATCATTTTTTTTTTTACAGCATTATCAACATTAATACTATAATTAAGATGCAGCTTACTAGCCTGGCTCTTACGTAGGGGAGAGCAGGGGCGAAAGTACCTTTTTCAGAAAAACTTCATTTTAAAAGATAATGTTTTAGACAGAGGTATATTTTTGGTCAAAAACTCACAAGTATGGTCTATCAATAGCAGGTGGTATTTTGTACAAATATACACTCACCTAAAGGATTATTAGGAACACCTGTTCAATTTCTCATTAATGCAATTATCTAATCAACCAATCACATGGCAGTTGCTTCAACGCATTTAGGGGTGTGGTCCTGGTCAAGACAATCTTCTGAACTCCAAACTGAATGTCAGAATGGGAAAGAAAGGTGATTTAAGCAATTTTGAGCGTGGCATGATTGTTGGTGCCAGACGGGCCGGTCTGAGTATTTCACAATCTGCTCAGTTACTGGGATTTTCACGCACAACCATTTCTAGGGTTTACAAAGAATGGTGTGAAAAGGGAAAAACATCCAGTATGCGGCAGTCCTGTGGGCGAAAATGCCTTGTTGATGCTAGAGGTCAGAGGAGAATGGGCCGACTGATTCAAGCTGATAGAAGAGCAACTTTGACTGAAATAACCACTCATTACAACCGAGGTATGCAGCAAAGCATTTGTGAAGCCACAACACACACTACCTTGAGGCGGATGGGCTACAACAGCAGAAGACCCCACCGGGTACCACTCATTTCCACTACAAATAGGAAAAAGAGGCTACAATTTGCACGAGCTCACCAAAATTGGACAGTTGAAGACTAGAAAAATATTGCCTGGTCTGATGAGTCTCGATTTCTGTTGAGACATTCAGATGGTAGAGTCAGAATTTGGCGTAAACAGAATGAGAACATGGATCCATCATGCCTTGTTACCACTGTGCAGGCTGGTGGTGGTGTAATGGTGTGGGGGATGTTTTCTTGGCACACTTTGCCAAGAGTGCCAATTGGGCATCGTTTAAATGCCACGGCCTACCTGAGCATTGTTTCTGACCATGTCCATCTCTTTATGACCACCATGTACCCGTTCTCTGATGGCTACTTCCAGCAGGATAAATTAACTCAGTGCATCACAGCGTGGTATGGGAACAGCACCAGTCATGACTGCAAAGCCCTGCAAAGAGTCGTGCGCTTATCCGAGCGCATCTCAGGGTCAGCTCTCCCGTCTCTGCAGGACGTCTACACCAAATGCTGCAAAGGTAGAGCTACTAAGATCATCAAGGACTCTAATCACCCTGCAAACCCTCATTTCACGCTGCTGCCATCTGGTAAGCGCTTCCGAAGCCTGATGGCCAAAACTGAGAGACTCAGGAGGAGCTTCTTCCCCCAGGCCATCCGACTCCCGAACTCAGTCACTTAACATCACGTGACCATCGATACACTGACATTGCACTGCACTTTCTGCTCTCGTTGTTACTGTGTAACAACCTGTTATAAACCTGTTTGCACATTATACTCTTTATACATTTGTTAACCACATATTTATAAGACTACAGTTTACTCACTGCACAGTTTACTTCACTTCTTTATTCTTATTTTTTTACTTTTTTCTTCTACTTGACTTGATTTTTTATATATATATACATAGTACTTTTTTATCCTATTTCTATTATAATTTCCTCCTTGTGTTTTTAACTGTGAATTTGCACTGTCCATGGAGCGGACCTGTTTACATTTCACTGCCGGTTGTATATTCTGTATATAACTGTGTATGTGACAAATAAAACTCTTAAATCTTGACTCTTGAATGCACCATGTCACAAAGCTCGATTCATTTCAAATTGGTTTCTTGAACATGACAATGAGTTCACTGTACTAAAATGGCCCCCACAGTCACCAGATCTCAACCCAATAGAGCATCTTTGGGATGTGGTGGAACGGGAGCTTCGTGCCCTAGATGTGCATCCCACAAATCTCCATCAACTGCAAGATGCTATCCTATCAATATGGGCCAACATGTCTAAAGAATGCTTTCAGCACCTTGTTGAATCAATGCCACGTAGAATTAAGGCAGTTCTGAAGGCGAAAGGGGGTCAAACAAAGTATTAGTGTGGTGTTCCTAATAATCCTTTAGGTGAGTGTAGAACGACTACAGTATAATTTCACTAGTGGGTCAAAAGTAACACAACAATACAAGCTAGATTTTTTTGTTACTCTTGTTTTTTATTAAAAATACCTGACTATGACCTTGTTAATATGTAACTGCAAACATATTTTGTCCTTTATCTTTGCAAAATAAATATTAAATTACATTTTCGTTTTAAATGTTAAGTTTCATCAAAGGTTTTAAATGTAACCCGACAGTACATACTTGAATTATTTAGAAAATGTTTTTATTTGCAATGTCAATCTATTTGATAATTTTTTCTTCAACAGTATGAACAATATGAAAATAAAATTTGCATAATATGCATTATTTATTTATATATATATATAAATGGGACAAAAGTAACGTGTTACTTTAGTTCCGACAGGAAGTCCTGACATTTAAACACGGTTTACTTTTATACTGAAAAACTCTGAAAAGACAAACCTTCAGGGTGTGTAACAGCACTAAATAACCTGTAGATTGATCATTGCTGTAACACATGAAATGAGCAACACGACTTGTAATTAGAAAAAAAGTACCGCTTCAGTAATTTACTTGCCATACTTGAAAACTGCATTTCAGACCTAACCGTGGGAAACGATGACAAAATCGCATGATATTTGTCAGATCCTTTGCGTGCTGAATGTACTGTGATAGCTTGGAATGCAAATGTAGTCAGGGCTCTGAGAAAATTGCTTTGTTACTTTTTTCCTATGTTACTTTCACCCCGGTTCTCCCCTACTTCCACTCAATTTTCATTTTCCTTCAGTACTCCGTCTGGGATTGCGGTATATTCTCTGGTTTTCTTCTGTCAAATTTTAGCCGATCCAATCAGCGAACAGAGGGAGTGGCTGAAAACGATGACATTGATGTCGTGCGCTAGTTTGAGATGACATACGTCACAACCAAACATTCTCGGTTGGTTATGGCAGATCCAGAGTGGCTCTGGACAGATCCAACAGTTTTAAACTTCAACAGAGTACTTCCGCCTTCAAGGAAGTTAACGCTTGTCAATGGAAAGTGTCCAGACTCTCTGTACAAATGAAATGTACCAGAGTCTGGTAGGACCAGGCTAGCAGCTTACTATTCTCAAGATCACAGTAAGATGTGCCTGGGACCAGGACCGGAGGCGCTGTGCAACCTTCTGAGTCTGTGAGGAATTCAAGTTACTTCCTCCACAAATGGCACCAGGTGATCTAGATTAATTCTTTTGAATTTTACACCATCATCACTAGGCAATTATATATTTATAAAAGTTGATTTTTATTTTTTAATTGTTTGTGAAGTTTTGTACTACTTTACACACAATGCATAACTGAAGCAAAACACTGCTTTATTAAAGTACTATGAACCACATTCATGTCTACAATGCTTGATCACTTCCGGTAAGTGAGGTCAATGTACACGATCTGGCATAGAGATATGCATGAGAGATCACTTCCAGCGCTTGCGTAAACTACGCCATATTGTGTACATTGTACATTGACCTCACTTACCGGAAGTGAACATGCGCTGAAGGCTGTTGGACATAGTGGTGTATTAGAGGGAAAAAAATATATAAATACTGTTCGGTTATACTAAAAAGTGTTTTACACTGCTTGAAATTGTGGAAGAACTTTGTAAGTTGAGTGATGATGAGCAAAATCATTCTTCAAACAATGATGGGCAAAATCTTCACTCAAGTGATGACGAACCAGATGTGCTTTTGCCAGAGGAAATGTCCAGTTACTACGTCTACTTTCAGTGGGTTTAGTGAAGAAGGCAGAAGCAGAGGGAGAGACCAAATCAGAGGAAGAGGAAGAACCAAAACAGAGTAAGAGAGAAACATACTCAACCTGCTGTTTCTTCAGGTATCACTGAGGCCAGATGGCACAACTCAGAGGAACCTGACATCCCACTACCTGAAGTTGTATTTAGACCAGCTCGAAACTCCTGGCCCTCAGCTTCTAACTACTGAGTCATACAGTGCTCTGGGACTGTTGAACTCTTCCAGCAGTTCTTTTCTTTCAAAGTGTGTCAGACCATCATTCAGAACTCAAATGCCTATGCAGCTGAGCATCAAGACAACCAGAAAGCCATGGCAGGACATGTCCCTGAAGGATCTATATTCCTATCTCTCAGTGGTCATCTACATGGGTCTGGTAAAAATACCAGAAATGTCAAATTACTGGAGTGGGTCCAGACTGTACAAATTTTGCTTTCCTGCCACTATGTCATGTCTGGCAGGAAATTTCAGGCCATTTCAGCAGCACTGCATCTCAGCAATCCTAAAATGGATGCTGAGAATGTGAAAAAGAAGAGGACTCTGGCCTATGATCACCTAGGTAAATTTAAGCCAGTCTACCAGGAGATAAGAGATGCCTGCAAGACCTTTTTTTTTCATCCAAAATGGACAAAGTAAGGGGCTGAGTTATGAATCAGTGATTGCGCTGGCGGATGAGAAAATGCTGTGAACTGGCTACAAGTTAGACAACTTCTACACCAACCCATCTCTATTCAGAAACCTCCTCCAGAAGGGCATCTGGGCCTGTGGGACCATTCGGAGCAACCGGGTGGGCTTCCCACAAACTACAGCTAACAAGTTGCCCTGAAATGCTCCCCGTGGGAATATGCGGTGGATTTGCGACAACAGGCTCCTCTTTGTTGAATGCAGATGGAGATCACAACGTATGGAGGGTGAATACGAGAGCTGGAGGATGGACAGAACTCACTGTACCTATACATGCTGCAGTGCATGACAATCAGTTAAATTAATTCAGCAGTGTTGTGTACAAAAATTGTGAAAATGAGTTCATATTTACTTGGTTACATTTGAAATATATTTTATTATTTTCCACACAGGTATATGGGAGTCAGTTATTACAAAGTACTCCGGAAGACCAGGAAGTGGTACTGCTCGATTTTCTACCACTTTATTGACATTGCAATGGTAAATGCATTCATCCTGCACCAGCAGTTGCTTGAGTTTGAGACTGGATGCCTCCAAGTGAGCCTGCTCCTCCTGCACCTCACATGACAGGAGAACCCTCAGGCCATGCCTGCCACAGGTCAATGTACATCACTAATAAAAGTGATGACCCCAGGCAAAGATGCCGAGTGTGCCATCGGAAAACATTTGTGTTTTGTCAGGGATATGCATCGTACTTGTGCTTCCAAGCAACACAAGATTGCTTCAATTACTGGCAAGATGTAAATAGTTTGTAGTGTTCAGAAGTTGTGAAAAATTGTATATCGTTGTAAATAGTTTATAAATAGTTGAAAAATTGGAAATAGTTCTTTCATCATTTACTAGTCTTATTCATGTTCCAGTTGTAATTTGTATAGAAAAAGTGAAAATGTTTGTGAAAAGTTTGGAAAAAAGTAAAAATAAATCAAATAAATCTCTCTGTCTGTGTTTGTGCTGTGGTGTCAGATGTCAATTCAAGCAACTGTATAATATATATATATATATATATATATATATATATATATATATATATATATATATATATATATATATATATATATATATATAACATATACATAAAATATAACAATAAAAATTAAACTTTAATAACTTTTAGAAATATTAATATTTTTAATTATTCCACTTCAATAATAAACCTCATAGTGTCTTCTTTCAAAAGAGACCCACCTTACATTCATGAATTACAGCTGTTTAAGTTTGTATAGTGCATTTTCATGTTTATGCCCAAAAAATGGGGGTGACAGTTAAGGGGTTAACATACATACATTACTTCTTATTGAAGCTACAAAAGTTATTCAGTCAAGAGCAGTAACTGATTTTCTCTTTGTCTTTTGTTGTTTGATTAACAGTAATGACTGTCATGATGAATAACAGGAAGCAAATGCAGTGCAGAATGATTTACTGTAAGATGGTGGAATAAAGTCACAGAGAGATGGATCACGGGTGGCGCAGGAACGGAGATGATCAGGTGCGTTGGTGAAGTGACGAGTGTGGGTGAAGACAATCCAGACGAACAAATCCACAAGATACTGAACAGGAAACAGGAACTCGAAGTCAGAGGACGGGAACACCAACAGGAGGGACACACACCAACGAGACATCAAACAACGATCTGACAATGGAGATGAGAAGTGAGTGAGTATATGTAGGTGAGTTAATGAGCTGCAGCAGGTGTGATGATGGGTGACAGCTGACGATGCTGATTATCCAAGTGGCTTGGAGCATGCCTACTGACACACACACGCACACACACAAAACAACAGTGACACGAGACAAGCAGGAAACAATGTATTCATAAACCGTGACAGTACCCCCCCTCCTAGGAACGCCTCCTGGCGTTCCCCGACTCCCTTACCTGTCGATTGTAATCATCGATAAGGGAGTGATCCAGAATGTCTCTGGCAGGCACCCAACTTCTCTCCTCCGGACCGTAACCTTCCCAGTCCACCAAGTACTGGAATCCGCGTCCCCTCCGCCTAGAGTCCAGAATACGGTTAACCGAATAAGTGGGTTCCCCATCTACGAGTCGCGGCGGTGGAGGAACCGGGGCTGGCGGATTAATACTAGAATGAAAAACAGGCTTTATCTTTGATACATGAAAGGCGGGATGAATCCTCCTGTACGCTGGAGGGAGTTTGAGGCGGACTGTCACCGGACTAATGATCTTGGTGATAGTAAACGGACCAATAAATTTGGGAGCAAGTTTGTTAGAAACGGAGCGGAGAGGAATGTTCTTAGTAGAAAGCCACACTTTTTGACCCGTGACGTATACCGGAGGCTTAGACCAGTGGCGATCAGCCTTGGCCTTGGTGCGCTCCCTCACCTGGAGTAGACATTTATAACTCCCGCCTCTCCCAGCCTCTTCAGTCTGCTGCCATCAGGGAGGAGGCTTCGCAGTCTCCAAGCAAGGACCAGCAGACTGAAGGACAGCTTCATTCCCCAAGCTGTCAGGGCATTGAACTCCCTCCCGACTCTGCCGACCCTCCCCTCTTCTGCCCCACGCACCTGATCTGGGAATCACCCCCTCCCCTTCATCTACCTCATATATTGTCTCTCTGAGGAATTGGTCTCCCCTCTTACAGACTCTTTTTTTGCACACACTCTTATAATTTTATTTTATACCTGCACTGACTTAAATCTGAAATTGCACTATTGTTACCATTGTTTGAAGTTGAAGTTTATTCGTCATTACACATGTACAAGTACAGTATAACGAAATGAAGTTTGGAGCAAGCCTCCGGGCCGCAGCCGATTATTCAGGCGCCGCCCTACGCTCTCCAGAAATACAAGAATGCAATTTAGCAAGCATTACATAGCAAACACAACAAAACATAAACATAAACATAAACATAAACATGACACAGTACACGTGGTCACGTGATGGGATTTTTTGTTTGGAGTGGGAGAGGAGATAGATAACAAAGACAGGCAGACGGTTGGAGGGGTGGGATCGGGTAGGTTGTGTATGGTGCGAGTGAGTCTGAGATTGTGTTGTGTGAGAATGTTAGCCATAACTTCAGATGTTTTCGAGTTCAGTTCTATGGTTTGTCCTTGAAGGGAGATAAGGCAGTGCACAGGGAAAGATAGCAGACAAAGCTGTCAGGCTGAAATCCCAACCGAGAGATAGGGACCAAGTGAGGTTCGTTGGGCTAGTTGATTAGGTCAGGCAAATACAATTTATTATTTTTAATCCATTTGATGATCTTCGGTAATTTGTCCGGATCATAATCAATCAATCAGATCTGGTCCTCAGCATTCGCGTCCGGTCTGTGCAGTTTCCCTAGACATTACGTCCAGCCTCATGGCCAGACCGGTTACAGTCCGTAAAAGTTCACCGATCTGACCCCCGATAGAGCCCACTCTACCCTGCGTATCCGCAGTCCGGACTGCGTTGTTACGGTTCAGTTCCTCAATTCCTATCACTTTCTGATCTAATTCCTTCAGACGGTCACACACAACCCCGAAGCATTCTTTAATTTCCACAGACAGCGGCTGGGTGAATTTGCTTGCAGCTGTCTTACCAATCTTCCGATAGGTCAGGGCAATCCCAAAGCCAAAGAATAGGAACCCCGCCATCAATAATCCAATCATGTATAAATCTTCCGCATCCTCCACGGACAGAGCCTCCAGGCACAGGACTTGCCAGTTGTTCCATGCGTCCCTCACGTACCCTGCGGCAAAGGTCCCGTCCGGGCAGGTGGGTTCTCCCGGGACACCCTTCCTTTGTGAGAAAATCTTGTCGATTGCGCTGATTGACCAGTTAATCAATTCCATTTCAGTATTTTCAAGAGTCCAGCAAAGCAGCAGTCAGAGAGAAAGAGAAGAGACGAAACACTAGACAAAACAAAACAGCGCGAGAGCCAGCAGGGAACAGAGAGAAAAACACGTCTGCACAGATAGAAGGACAGAAAGGAATAGTGGACAGAAAGGAATAGCACTATTTGCCATCGCCACTTTACCTCTAAATTTCACTTTATCCATCTTTTTTTTAATCTTTCTTCTGTTGTTGTTACTGTTAAACTTTTGTTGTTATTGTTATTGTTTTGTTGTTGTTAGGCACCTAGGGTCTGAGAGTCATAGAATTTAAATTCTCTGTATGTATGTACTGAACGTATGGCAGAATTGACAATAAAGCTGACTTTGACTTTGACTTGACTAGTCCAAGTGCGGTGACACCTCTGGACGAAAGCGTGAGTGGAGGGGACCGCGATCTCGGACTCCAGACTAGAAAAGATGGGTGGCTGGTAACCTACGCTACACTCAAATGGAGATAGGCCCGTGGACGACACCGGTAATGTGTTGTGGGCGTACTCCACCATAGAGAGTTGCTGACTCCATGAGGAAGGATTCTTGGAGACCAAACATCGCAACGTTCTTTCCAAATCTTGGTTGGCTCTCTCAGTTTGACCATTGCTCTGGGGGTGAAACCCAGAGGACAGACTGACAGTCGCCCCCAACAACTTACAAAACTCTTGCCAAAATTTGGACACAAACTGGGGTCCTCTGTCGGAAACCACGTCTGTCGGAAGGCCATGTAAACGAAAGACGTGATCAACGACTATCAACGCTGTCTCCTTGGCTGAGGGTAATTTGGGCAAGGGAATGAAATGGGCCGCCTTCGAGAATCTGTCCACCACGGTTAAAACTACCGTGTGTCCTTGAGAAAGCGGAAAGGCGGTGATAAAATCTAGCGAAATATGGGACCAAGGTCTCGAAGGGACCGGCAGCGGTTGGAGAAACCCATCAGGGGACCGATTGGAAGTCTTACCAGTGGCACAAATGGAGCAAGCTAAAACAAAACTGTGAACGTCACGAGCCATGAGTGGCCACCAGAATCGTTGCTTAACTAGGAATCCTGTGCGTTTAACTCCTGGATGACAAGCCACATTAGAACAGTGTCCCCACTGAATGACCATGGACCGTAATCCCTCTGGCACAAATAACCGATTCGGTGGGCACCCGGGCGGAGGCGTTACCCCTTCTAAGGCCGTCTTGACCTTCGATTCGACCTCCCATGTGAGTGTAGACACCACTAACGTCTCTGGTAAAATGCACTCGGGAGTAGACGGGCGTTCGGAACGATCAAAAATGCGCGATAAAGAATCGGGTTTGATGTTCTTGGAACCCAGGCGGTACGAGAGAGTAAAATCAAAACGACCAAAAAAAAGTGCCCACCGAGCCTGCCTGGAGTTCAATCTTTTAGCGGTTCGGATATATTCTAAATTCTTGTGGTCGGTCCATACGATAAAAGGCACCCCCGCGCCTTCTAACCAGTGGCGCCACTCTTCCAATGCAAGCTTGACCGCCAACAACTCTCGGTTACCAATGTCGTAATTACGTTCAGCAGGAGATAACCGATGGGAAAAAAACGTGCAAGGATGCATCTTGTCGTCTGTGGAAGAACGTTGGGATAACACTGCACCTACCCCCACCTCTGACGCATCGACCTCCACCACGAACTGCTGTGATGGATCAGGGGCAATGAGGATGGGGGCTGAAACAAAGCAACCCTTCAGTTTGGCAAACACAGCCTCGGCTGTGTCTGACCACCTGAACGTAGTTCTGGGGGAGGTCAAGGCAATCAGAGGCGCGGCTAGTTGGCTGTAATTGCGAATAAAACGCCGGTAGAAATTGGCAAACCCCAGAAACCTCTGTAGGGCCTTACGGGAATCTGGACTTGGCCAATCCACCACAGCCTTGACCTTCTCAGGATCCATGCGTACTCCCTCAGACGACACGATGTAACCTAGAAAAGGAACAGACTGTGCATGAAACACGCATTCACTAGCAACCTCTGAAGCACTCGTCGGACATGCTGCACGTGTTCCTGGAGAGATGAGGAAAAATCAATATGTCATCCAGGTAGACATATGTGAACTGGTCGACCATATCTCGCAGCACGTCGTTGACGAGTGCCTGAAAGACCGCTGGGGCGTTGGACAGCCCAAAAGGCATGACCAAATATTCAAAGTGCCCCCTAGGGGTATTGAAAGCGGTTTTCCATTCATCCCCCTCCCTAAAGCGGACCAAATGATAAGCGTTACGTAAATCCAATTTTGTGAAAATTGACGCTCCCTGCAACCTCTCGAACGCTGAAGACATCAACGGCAAAGGGTAAGTATTCTTTACCGTGATGTTGTTCAGTCCCTGGTAATCAATACAAGGTCGCAGAGATCCGTCCTTTTTCCCCACAAAAAAGAACCCCGCCACAGTACAGGCAAAGGTCCTGAGATCTCCGCCTCTCTTTCTCCTCCCGGGAAAGCCGAGCTCGCCCTACCTGCATGGGTTCATGATCGTGGGCGGGGCTGGCCGCGTCCCCTCCGCTAAAACGGGAACTCTCAGTACCTCCGGGAACGCGGTTAGGTAAAGTCCTACGCTCGGCCCTGGTCAATCGAGCATCAACTCTCAGAGCCAGCTCTATAAGTCCATTGAGTGAAGGAGGAAGATCCAGAGTATAAATCTCTTTCTGGACGCGGTCAGCCAACCCATGCAGGAACATGTCCCACTGCGCTTCCTCGTTCCACTGGCTCTCCGCCGCTAAGGTCTGAAATTCTATGGAGAAATCTGAAACTGATCTTTCTCCTTGGCAAAGATCCGCCAACATTCTGGTCGCTTCCCTCCCGGAAACGGTCCGGTCAAACACTCGCCTCATCTCCTCGGAGAGTTTCTGGAACGAGACGCAGCACGGATCTTGATTCTCCCACACCGCCGTTCCCCATAGCGACACTCTCCCAGTCAGGAGCGTCAGGACGAAGGCCACCTTGGCCTGCTCCGTATTAAAAGTCCTGGGTTGAAGAGAAAAGTGCATAGAACAACGGGTAAGGAAGGCTCTGCAGTAATTAGGTTCACCTGAATAAGGTTCCGGAACCGGTAGACGGGGCTCTGACTGGGAGGCGCTCTCCGGAGGTGTGGGGAGAACGGCCGGTGTGTGTGGCGCAGTGGGAGCACGTAGAAGTTGGAATTGCTGGGTGAGCTCGGACACCTGCGCCACCAGGGCTTGAACAGCGCGACCTGTTTCGTTAAGATTCTTCTCTTGTGAGTCCATGCAATGAATACTGCGGTTGATGAATTCCTCCAGAGGTGATGGTAGATTGCCTGCTGCTTCCATGCTTTGGTCAGATCGTTCTGTCATGATGAATAACAGGAAGCAAATGCAGTGCAGAATGATTTATTGTAAGATGGTGGAATAAAGTCACAGAGAGATGGATCACGGGTGGCGCAGGAACTGAGATGATCAGGTGCGTTGGTGAAGTGACGAGTGTGGGTGAAGACAATCCAGACGACGAACAAATCCACAAGATACTGAACAGGAAACAGGAACTCGAAGTCAGAGGATGGGAACACCAACAGGAGGGACACACACCAACGAGACATCAAACAACGATCTGACAATGGAGATGAGAAGTGAGTGAGTATATGTAGGTGAGTTAATGAGCTGCAGCAGGTGTGATGATGGGTGACAGCTGACGACGCTGATTATCCAAGTGGCTTGGAGCACACCTACTGACACACACACACACACACAAAACAACAGTGACACGAGACAAGCAGGAAACAATATATTCATAAACCGTGACAATGACACAAGACAGCAGCAGGGTTATAAGGCTGCTGTTACTTTACACTTGGAGACTGAGGTGGAGCCACAGCAACGAGCGTCCAAGGTGGAGCTGGAAACCAAGAGGCTCAGCCGGTGGGACTGAGGATGAAGGCACAGCCAGACAGATCCGAAGGTACAGGCAGGTCGACGGCTGACCAAGGTGTAGCTGGAGGGATGAGGGAGCCCGGAGAAGCCATATGGCCGAGGGTTTTCGACAAAAGGGGCACTGGAGATACTGGGAACTCTGGAAATACATGGAGAGCTGGGAATAATCTCTCCAGAAAAGTCTGGAGAAAGAAAATAAATTCTTCTCAGAAATGTAATTTAGTTCATCATAATATTTACCAGAGTCCATCATAATCGTATCCACAGTGGTGGGATTGTGGGCTGGACTCTCCTCCCAGCCCTCCTGCTCCGCAAGCACTTCCTTTGCGGTTATATAGCACTTTATTTGTGAAAATAAAAAGGTAAGAAAATAAATCCAGGGCTGCAATGATAATTAAAAAAAAAAAAGTCAATACGTGGTCGTAAACCTTCCACCTCCATGCAGAGGAAAAACTCCTCTATGGGGATTACTAAGGGGAAGTGTAGAGGCAGGAATAATACTGACATCCTGGGATATGCAGTGAACTAGTCTGTGCCTGCAGCAGAGTGGTGGAATCCCACATTATCCCACACAACAGTGAAGGTAGGGGAGTTTAATGCCCCTCGCCTTCTCTCCTCTGCTGGCACAAGTCGATTAAGCAGGTCATCCAGAAAAGAAATAAGCCTCTTTCTATTGTAGGTGCCAATAAGTGGTTTGTGTAATGCAAACCATCATTGGACAGTGCTGCACACATTGTGATAATAACTCCTCTCTGGCCTGGGACACCCATGGTTGCTCTCTGTCCAAACACATTTCTCCCCCTGCGTTGTCTTTTTGCCAGGTTGAATCCAGCTTCATCCACAAAGATAAAATGTATGAGGAGTTCGGCTGGCTACCATCTCCATTACCCTCTATATTACATACAGTTTTACATTAACCCTGTTTGGTTACTGAACAGACATCTTACCTGGACATACTGATACCGGAGTTTTTTTCACATGTTCACTGTTTCTCTCAAAGGGTACACTGTACAAATGCTTCATCCTTGTTTTATGTTTCTCTAGGACTCTGGCAATGCTGTGCTGACCATATTCAAATTTCCACAAGTGAAATTGTCTGCCAGCACCTGGTAGCACATGTCAACAATGGCAATTTCCTGCATATCTGAAAAGATTCTGCCTCTCCCTCCTCTCTGAGGCAACACTTTAAACATAAAAATTACTGTATTGTAATAGATTTTAAAATGTAATTGTCAACACAAAAGGTAAGCAGGTACCATATTAATTTAAGTATAAGCAGAAGCAAAACTCCACTAAAGGTGTCAACTTTTGGTAAATGATAAACACTTCTTGTGGTTTCCTTTGTTATGAGCAACTATAAACAAATCAAAACGTAGGCATTTTGAATTTGTGATAGTGCTTCCTATGTAGAAAATAGCTTCCTCCATCTCCATTCTGCAACACAGTGACGTGATGTCATGTGCCTAAATCTGCCAAACCTGATGTAAATAGGTTAGTGTTGTTTGATTTCGTCAACTCTAAATCTATACTCTGAAACTCAGAATGTGTTCAACTAGCTTTATGCAACAAATGAGAAGCAATGCTTATTGTCAAACATAATTTAAAGCTTCTTCTTTTTTTTTTAATATAAAAAGATAAAATGCAATGTACATGGACCAAATGATTACAGCCTCGGTACTGCTAAAAACAAACACACACCCTATAAAAGTCTGACAAGAGGTTGACCGATTGAAATAAAGGGACACTATTAAAACCATTTTAATGTTATTAATTGTTAATCTACTACCTCCAATTCTTCTCCTTTTTCTTGGTTTCAACAAATGGATCCATGTATGTGACTTCTCCTTTTTGTTAGGTCACAGAACTACAAAATAAGATCAGAAAATTTGATCAAAACAGTCATCTAATCCTCATGTGCCATTTTTATTTTTTACAATTTACACAAGATAACCGTCAATTGTAAAAAAAATAAATAAAAAATGTTAGTTCTGTTGCATTTAGTCTGGTATGGTTTCCTACTGAACAAAGCCTGGCATATTCAAAATGTTATGACTTACAAAAAGTTGAGAGTTGGGAGTTGGGAGTTGAGTTTTATTTTATTTGTCACATACACAGTTATATACAGAATATACAACTGGCAGTGAAATGTAAACAGGTCCGCTCCATGGACAGTGCAAATTCACAGTTAAAAACACAAGGAGGAAATTATAATAGAAATAGAACAAAAAAGTACTATATATATCTGTAGAATTATAAATAAATCAAATCAAGTAAAAAAAAAAAATAAATAAAGAAGTGGAATAAAATAAGTGAAGTAAACTGTGCAGTGAGTAAACTGTAGACTTATAAATATGTGGTTAACAAATGTACAAAGAGTATAATGTGCAAACAGGTTTATAACAGGTTGTTACACAGTAACAACGAGAGCAGAAAGTGCAGTGCAATGTCAGTGTATCGATGGTCACATGATCTTAAGTGACTGAGTTCAGGAGTCTGATGGCCTGGGGGAAGAAGCTCCTCCTGAGTCTCTCAGTTTTGGCCATCAGGCTTCGGAAGCGCTTACCAGATGGCAGCAGCGTGAAATGAGGGGTTGCAGGGTGATTAGAGTCCTTGATGATTTTAGTAGCTCTGCCTTTGCAGCGTTTGGTGTAGACGTCCTGCAGAGACAGGAGAGCTGACCCTGAGATACGCTTGGATAAGTGCACGACTCTTTGCAGGGCTTTGCAGTCATGACTGGTGCTGTTCCCATACCACGCTGTGATGCACTGGGATAATACACTTTCTATCGCCCCTAAATAGAAAGTTTTCAGGATAGCTGGTGAAACCCTGAATTTCCTCAGCTGGCGCAGGTGGTACAGTCTTTGCCTGGCTTTTTTCACCTGTGTCTGAATGTGCCTCTCAGACGGCCAGCAGTCAGGGCGTGTTGGTTCCATGGTGTAATGGTTAGCACTCTGGACTTTGAATCCAGTGATCCGAGTTCAAATCTCGGTGGAACCTTAGTAGCGTTTTGGCGGCATGGTGGGGGCAAACTGACGCGTTGCGCAGCTGCTGTCTTCCCTGTGAAATTGTCTGTCTGGAACCGAGTCGGAATCGGGGTTATATGGGCTCAAAAAGAAAAGCCTTCGCTGGCTCTTTGGTATTGCGCTTCTAGGCTGATTGACTTAACTCTCTGCTGCTCGGTGAGAAAACGCAGCACCATCTAAGGTTCCATGGTTTAATGGTTAGCACTCTGGACTCTGAATCCAGCGCTCTGAGTTCAAACCTCTGTGGAACCTTAGTAGCTTTTTGGCGGCATGGTGGGGGCAAACTGACGCGTTGTGCAGCTGCTGTCTTCCCTGTGAAATTGTCTGTCTGGAACCGAGTCGGAATCGGGGAAATATGGGCTCAAAAAGCAAAGCCTTCGCTCGCTCTTTGGTATTGCGCTTCTAGGCTAATTGACTTAACTCTCTGCTGCTTGGTTAGAAAACGCAGCACCATCCAAGGTTCCATGGTGTAATGGATAGCACTCTGGACTCTGAATCCAGCGATCCGAGTTCAAATCTCGGTGGAACCTTAGTAGCATTTTTGGCGGCATGGTGGGGGCAAACTGACGCGTTGCGCAGCTGCTGTCTTCCCTGTGAAATTGTCTGTCTGGAACCGAGACGGAATCGGGGAAATATGGGCTCAAAAAGCAAAGCCTTCGCTGGCTCAATCAGCCTAGAAGCGCAATACCAAAGAGCCAGCGAAGGCTTTGCTTTTTGAGCCCATATTTCCCCGATTCCGTCTCGGTTCAGCAAGGCAGCAGCCGGAAGGCCTTTCGACTTGGCTCATTGGTCTAGGGGTATGATTCTCGCTTTGGGTGCGAGAGGTCCCTGGTTCAAATCCCGGACGAGCCCTTGCTTCGGCTTTTAATCTCTTCAGCCTCATAGGGGTGACGGGCAAGCAGGATATTTCTGGGAAATTGGTAATCAAGCCTTTTCAAAAGGAGGCTGGTTAGCTCAGTTGGTTAGAGCGTGGTGCTAATAACGCCAAGGTCGCAGGTTCGATCCCCGTACGGGCCACTGTTTTGCTCTCTGGGACCTTCAGCTTCTGCTCGTTTCACAAGTGAAGACCGGTCTCACAGAGATCCCTGCTGGCAAGCATCTCCCCACACCTGGCAGAAAGAGCTCAGTTGGGAGAGCGTTAGACTGAAGATCTAAAGGTCCCTGGTTCAATCCCGGGTTTCGGCAGAGGAACCATGTCCGCTCCCTTTTGGTCGAGGGGGTCCAGTGTCCAAACACCACCTCCTTTCTACTTGGTTCCATCTAGCCTCGTCGCTATCTGCCTCTCAGACGGCCAGCAGTCAGGGCATGTTGGTTCCATGGTGTAATGGTTAGCACTCTGGACTTTGAATCCAGTGATCCGAGTTCAAATCTCTGTGGAACCTTAGTAGCGTTTTGGCTGCATGGTGGGGGCAAACTGACGCGTTGCGGAGCTGCTGTCTTCCCTGTGAAATTGTCTGTCTGGAACCGAGTCGGAATCGGGGAAATATGGGCTCAAAAAGCAAAGCCTTCGCTGGCTCTTTGGTATTGCGCTTCTAGGCTGATTGACTTAACTCTCTGCTGCTCGGTGAGAAAACGCAGCACCATCCAAGGTTCCATGGTGTAATGGTTAGCACTCTGGACTTTGAATCCAGTGATCCGAGTTCAAATCTCTGTGGAACCTTAGTAGCGTTTTGGCGCCATGGTGGGGGCAAATTGACGCGTTGCGCAGCTGCTGTCTTCCCTGTGAAATTGTCTGTCTGGAACCGAGTCGGAATCGGGGTTATATGGGCTCAAAAAGAAAAGCCTTCGCTGGCTCTTTGGTATTGTGCTTCTAGGCTGATTGACTTAACTCTCTGCTGCTCGGTGAGAAAACGCAGCACCATCCAAAGTGCCATGGTGTAATGGCGAGCGCTCTGGACTCTGAATCTAGCGATCCGAGTTCAAATCTCGGTGGAACCTTAGTAGCTTTTTGGCGGCATGGTGGAGGCAAACTGACGCGTTGCGCAGCTGCTGTCTTCCCTGTGAAATTGTCTGTCTGGAACCGAGTCGGAATCGGGGTTATATGGGCTCAAAAAGAAAAGCCTTCGCTGGCTCTTTGGTATTGCGCTTCTAGGCTGATTGACTTAACTCTCTGCTGCTCGGTGAGAAAACGCAGCACCATCCAAGGTTCCATGGTGTAATGGCTAGCACTCTGGACTCTGAATCCAGCGATCCGAGTTCAAATCTCGGTGGAACCTGCTTTTGCCAGGGATGTGCGCAGGAGCCCATGCGAAAAAACTTTTCCATAGCAGTGATCCTCAAAAGTACGTCTCGGGTGTGCCCCTTGAAGATAGCCTAAAAGGACAGGATCCAACGTGGAGAATGCAGGCATCGATCCCGCTACCTCTCGCATGCTAAGCGAGCGCTCTACCATTTGAGCTAATTCCCCTCGACAGCGGAGAGAAGGTGTCCATCGCTCTCAAAGACACCGGCGTGGGACCGATCCCTGATCCTCTGCAAGTGTGCAGGTGCTGCAGCGGGATTTCCAATGGCCACAAAGGAAAGAGACAGTATTTCCTGATGTGTTGGCAACTTTGCACTGGCTAGTGTTTATTTTTAGATTTGATTAAAAGAGTGTGCTTTACGCCATGCAAACGGCATTGTTTGCAGCAAGGCTAATTCCCCTCGACAGCGGAGAGAAGGTGTCCATCGCTCTCAAAGGTCGTGGGTTCGTTCCCCGTACGGGCCACTGTTTTGCTCTCCGGGACCTTCAGCTTCTGCTCGTTTCACAAGTGAAGACCGGTCTCACAGAGATCCCTGCTGGCAAGAATCTCGCCTCACCTGGCCGAAATAGCTCAGTTGGGAGAGCGT
>CM031946.1:26972750-27005250 GCA_018749465.1 Paracanthobrama guichenoti | reverse complement strand
AATGGTTAGCACTCTGGACTCTGAATCCAGCGATCCGAGTTCAAATCTCGGTGGGACCTGCTTTTGCCAGGGATGTGCGCAGGAGCCCATGCGAAAAAACGTTTCCATAGCAGTGATCCTCAAAAGTACGTCTCGGGTGTGCCCCTTGAAGATAGCCTAAAAGGACAGGATCCAACGTGGAGAATGCAGGCATCGATCCCTCTACCTCTCGCCTGCTAAGCGAGCGCTCTACCATTTGAGCTAATTCCCCTCGACAGCGGAGAGAAGGTGTCCATCGCTCTCAAAGACACCGGCGTGGACCGATCCCTCGCAAGTGTGCAGGTGCTGCAGCGGGATTTCCAATGGCCACAAAGGAAAGAGACAGTATTTCCTGATGTGTTGGCAACTTTGCACTGGCTAGTCTTTATTTTTAGATTTGATTAAAAGAGTGTGCTTTACGCCATGCAAACGGCATTGTTTGCAGCAAGGCAGCAGCCAGAAGGCCTTTCGACTTGACTCGTTGGTCTAGGGGTATGATTCTCGCTTTGGGTGCGAGAGGTCCCGGGTTCAAATCGTGGACGAGCCCTTGCTTCGGCTTTCAATCTCTTCAGCCTCATAGGGGTGACTGGCAAGCAGGATATTTCTGAAAAATTGTTCATCAAGCCTTTTCAAAGCGAGGCCGGTTAGCTCAGTTGGTTAGAGCGTGGTGCTAATAACGCCAAGGTCGTGGGTTCCATCCCCGTACGGGCCACTGTTTTGCTCTCTGGGACCTTCAGCTTCTGCTCGTTTCACAAGTGAAGACCGGTCTCACAGAGATCCCTGCTGGCAAGCATCTCGCATCACCTGGCCGAAATAGCTCAGTTGGGAGAGCGTTAGACTGAAGATCTAAAGGTCCCTGGTTCGATCCCGGGTTTCGGCAGAGGAACCATGTCAGCTCCCTTTTGGTTGAGGGGGTCCAGTGTCCAAACACCACCTCCTTTCTACTTGGTTCCATCTAGCCTCGTCGCTATCTGCCTCTCAGACGGCCAACAGTCAGGGCGTGTTGGTTCCATGGTGTAATGGTTAGCGCTCTGGACTTTGAAGCCAGTGATCCGAGTTCAAATCTCTGTGGAACCTTAGTAGCGTTTTGGCGGCATGGTGGGGGCAAACTGACGCGTTGCGCAGCTGCTGTCTTCCCTGCGCTCTACCATTTGAGCTAATTCCCCTCGACAGCGGAGAGAAGGTGTCCATCGCTCTCAAAGGTCGTGGGTTCGTTCCCCGTACGGGCCACTGTTTTGCTCTCCGGGACCTTCAGCTTCTGCTCGTTTCACAAGTGAAGACCGGTCTCACAGAGATCCCTGCTGGCAAGAATCTCACCTCACCTGGCCGAAATAGCTCAGTTGGGAGAGCGTTAGACTGAAGATCTAAAGGTTCCGGGTTTCGGCAGAGGAACCATGTCCGCTCCCTTTTGGTCGAGGGGGTCCAGTGTCCAAACACCACCTCCTTTCTACTTGGTTCCATCTAGCCTCGTCGCTATCTGCCTCTCTGCGCTATCTGAGTTCAAATCTCGGTGGAACCTTAGTAGCTGTTTGGCGGCATGGTGGGGGCAAACTGACGCGTTGCGCAGCTGCTGTCTTCCCTGTGAAATTGTCTGCCTGGAACCGAGACGGAATCGGGGAAATATGGGCTCAAAAAGCAAAGCCTTCGCTGGCTCTTTGGTATTGCGCTTCTAGGCTGATTGACTTAACTCTCTGCTGCTCGGTGAGAAAACACTGCACCATCCAAGGTTCCATGGTGTAATGGTTAGCACTCTGGACTCTGAATCCAGCGATCCGAGTTCAAATGCTAAGCGAGCGCTCTACCATTTGAGCTAATTCCAGTGTCCAAACACCACCTCCTTTCTACTTGGTTCCATCTAGCCTCATCGCTATCTGCCTCTCAGACGGCCAACAGTCAGGGCGTGTTGGTTCCATGGTGTAATGGTTAGCACTCTGGACTCTGAATCCAGCGATCCGAGTTCAAATCTCGTTGGCACCTGCTTTTGCCAGGGATGTGCGCAGGAGCCCATGCGAAAAAAACGTTTCCATAGCAGTGATCCTCAAAAAATGCGTCTCGGTGTGCCCCTTGAAGATAGCCTAAAGGACAGGATCCAACATGGAGAATGCGGGCATCGATCCCGCTACCTCTCTTGCATGCTAAGCGAGCGCTCTACCATTTGAGCTAATTCCCCTCGACAGCAGAGAGAAGGTGTCCATCGCTCTCAAAGACACCGGCGTGGACCGATCCTGCGCAAGTGTGCAGGTGCTGCAGCGGGATTTCCAATGGCCACAAAGGAAAGAGACAGTATTTCCTGATGTGTTGGCAACTTTGCAATGGCTAGTGTTTATTTTTAGATTTGATTAAAAGAGTGTGCTTTTACGCCATGCAAACGGCATTGTTTGCAGCAAGGCAGCAGCCGGAAGGCCTTTCGACTTGGCTCGTTGGTCTAGGGGTATGATTCTCGCTTTGGGTTCCCGGGTTCAAATCCTGGACGAGCCCTTGCTTCGGCTTTTAATCTCTTCAGCCTCATAGGGGTGACTGGCAAGCAGGATATATGGTGTAATGGTTAGCACTCTGGACTTTGAATCCAGTGATCCGAGTTCAACTCTCTGTGGAACCTTAGTAGCGTTTTGGCGGCATGGTGGGGCGAACTGACGCGTTGCGCGCAGCTGCTGTCTTCCTGTGAAATTGTCTGTCTGGAACCGAGTCGGAATCGGGGAAATATGGGATCAAAAAGCAAAGCCTTCGCTGGCTCTTTGGTATTGCGCTTCTAGGCTGATTGACTTAACTCTCTGCTGCTCGGTGAGAAAACGCAGCACCATCCAATGTTCCATGGTGTAATGGCTAGCGCTCTGGACTCTGAATCCAGCGATCCGAGTTCAAATCTCGGTGGAACCTTAGTAGCATTTTGGCGCATGGTGGGGGCAAACTGACGCGCTGCGGAGCTGCTGTCTTCCCTGTGAAATTGTCTGTCTGGAACCGAGTCGGAATCGGGGAAATATGGGCTCAAAAAGCAAAGCCTTCGCTGGTTCTTTGGTATTGCGCTTCTAGGCTGATTGACTTAACTCTCTGCTGCTCGGTGAGAAAACGAAGCACCATCCAAGGTTCCATGATGTAATGGTTAGCACTCTGGACTCTGAGTCCAGCGATCCGAGTTCAAATCTCGGTGGAACCTGCTTTTGCCAGGGATGTGCGCAGGAGCCCATGCGAAAAAACGTTTCCATAGCAGTGATCCTCAAAAGTACGTCTCGGGTGTGCCCCTTGAAGATAGCCTAAAAGGACAGGATCCAACGTGGAGAATGCGGGCATCGATCCCGCTACCTCTCGCATGCTAAGCAAGCGCTCTACCATTTGAGCTAATTCCCCTCGACAGCAGAGAGAAGGTGTCCATCGCTCTCAAAGACACCGGCGTGGACCGATCCCGCGCAAGTGTGCAGGTGCTGCAGCGGGATTTCCAATGGCCACAAAGGAAAGAGACAGTATTTCCTGATGTGTTGGCAACTTTGCACTGGCTAGTGTTTATTTTTAGATTTGATTAAAAGAGTGTGCTTTACGCCATGCAAACGGCATTGTTTGCAGCAAGGCAGCAGCCTGAAGGCCTTTCGACTTGGTCGAGGGGGTCCAGTGTCCAAACACCACCTCCTTTCTACTTGGTTCCATCTAGCCTCGTCGCTATCTGTCTCTCAGACGGACAGCAGTCAGGGCGTGTTGGTTCCATGGTGTAGTGGTTAGCACTCTGGACTTTGAATCCAGTGATCCGAGTTCAAATCTCTGTGGAACCTTAATAGCGTTTTGGCGGCATGGTGGGGGCAAATTGACGCGTTGCGCAGCTGCTGTCTTCCCTGTGAAATTGTCTGTCTGGAAAGACAATCTAAAGGTCCCTGGTTCGATCCCGGGTTTCGGCAGAGGAACCATGTCCGCTCCCTTTTGGTCGAGGGGGTCCAGTGTCCAAACACCACCTCCTTTCTACTTGGTTCCATCTAGCCTCGTCGCTATCTTCCTCTCAGACGGCCAGCAGTCAGGGCATGTTGGTTCCATGGTGTAATGGTTAGCACTCTGGACTTTGAATCCAGTGATCCGAGTTCAAATCTCTGTGGAACCTTAGTAGCGTTTTGGCGGCATGGTGGGGGCAAACTGACGCGTTGCGCAGCTGCTGTCTTCCCTGTGAAATTGTCTGTCTGGAACTGAGTCGGAATCGGGGTTATATGGGCTCAAAAAGAAAAGCCTTCGCTGGCTCTTTGGTATTGCGCTTCTAGGCTGATTGACTTAACTCTCTGCTGCTCGGTGAAAAACACAGCACCATCCAAGGTTCCATGGTGTAATGGTTAGCACTCTGGACTCTGAATCCAGTGATCCGAGTTCAAATCTCTGTGGAACCTTAGTAGCGTTTTGGCGGCATGGTGGGGGCAAACTGACGCTTTGCGGAGCTGCTGTCTTCTCTGTGAAATTGTCTGTCTGGAACCGAGTCGGAATCGGGGAAATATGGGCTCAAAAAGCAAAGCCTTCGCTGGCTCTTTGGTATTGCGCTTCTAGGCTGATTGACTTAACTCTCTGCTGCTCGGTGAGAAAACGCAGCACCATCCAATGTTCCATGGTGTAATGGTTAGCACTCTGGACTCTGAATCCAGCGATCCGAGTTCAAATCTCGGTGGGACCTGCTTTTGCCAGGGATGTGCGCAGGAGCCCATGCGAAAAAACGTTTCCATAGCAGTGATCCTCAAAAATTCGGTGTGCCCCTTGAAGATAGGCTAAAAGGACAGGATCCAACGTGGAGAATGCGGGCATCGATCCCGCTACCTCTCGCATGCTAAGCGAGCACTCTACCATTTGAGCTAATTCCAGTGTCCAAACACCACCTCCTTTCTACTTGGTTCCATCTAGCCTCGCGCTATCTGCCTCTCAGCGGCCAACAGTCAGGTGCTGTTGGTTCCATGGTGTAAAAGTTAGCACTCTGGACTTTGAATCCAGTGATCCGGTTCAAATCTCATGTGGAACCTTAGTAGCGTTTTGGCGGCATGGTGAGGCAAACTGGCATCTGCGTTTCAAGGCTGCAGCTTCCTGTGAAATTGTCTGTCTGGAACCAGTCGGAATCTTATATGGGCTCAAAAAGCGCTGGCTCTTTGGTGTTTTGCTTCTAGGCTGATTGACTTAACTCTCTGCTGCTCGGTGAAAAAATGCAGCACCATCCAAGGTTCCATGGTGTAATGGCTAGCACTCTGGACTCTGAATCCAGCGATCCGAGTTCAAATCTCGGTGGAACCTTAGTAGATTTTTGGCGGCATGGTGGGGGCAAACTGGCGCGCTACTTGCATCTGCTGTCTTCCTGTGAAATTGTCTGTCTGGAACCGAGACGGAATCGGGAAATATGGGCTCAAAAAGCAAAGCCTTCGCTGGCTCTTTTGTATTGCATTTCTAGGCTGATTGACTTAACTCTCTGCTGCTCGGTGAGAAAACGTGTCCATCAGGCTTCCATGGTGTAATGGTTAGCACTCTGGACTCTGAATCCAGCTATCCGAGTTCAAATCTCTGTGGAACCTTTTTGCCAGGGATGTGCGCAGCCCATGCGAAAAAACGTTTCATAGCAGTGATCCTCAAAGAACGTCTCGGTGTGCCTTGAAGATAGCCTAAAGGACAGGATCCAACGTGGAGAATGCAGGCATCGATCCGCTGTCTCGCATGTGGCAGCAAGCTCTACCATTTGAGCTAATTCCCCTCGACAGCACTTCCAGTTGGGAGAGCGTTAGACTGAAGATCTAAAGGTCCCTGGTTCGATCCCGGGTTTCGCAGAGGAACCATGTCCGCTCCCTTTTTTGTCGAGGGGTCCAGTGTCCAAACACCACCTCCTTTCTACTTGGTTCCATCTAGCCTCGTCGCTATCTGCCTCTCAGACGGCCAACAGTCAGGGCGTGTTGGTTACATGGTGTAATGGTTAGCACTCTGGACTTTGAATCCTGTGATCCGAGTTCAAATCTCTGTGGAACCTTAGTAGCTTTTTGGCGGCATGGTTGGGGCAAACTGACGCGTTGCGCAGCTGCTGTCTTCCCTGTGAAATTGTCTGTCTGGAACCGAGTCGGAATCGGGAAATATGGGCTCAAAAAGCAAAGCCTTCGCTGGCTCTTTGGTATTGCGCTTCTAGGCTGATTGACTTAACTCTCTGCTGCTCGGTGAGAAAACGCAGCACCATCCAAGGTTCCATGGTGTAATGGTTAGCACTCTGGACTCTGAATCCAGCGATCCGAGTTCAAATCTCGGTGGGACCTGCTTTTGCCAGGGATGTGCGCAGGAGCCCATGCGAAAAAACGTTTCCATAGCAGTGATCCTCAAAAGTACGTCTCGGGTGTGCCCCTTGAAGATAGCCTAAAAGGACAGGATCCAACGTGGAGAATGCGGGCATCGATCCCGCTACCTCTCGCATGCTAAGCAAGCGCTCTACCATTTGAGCTAATTCCCCTCGACAGCAGAGAGAAGGTGTCCATCGCTCTCAAAGACACCGGCGTGGACCGATCCCGCGCAAGTGTGCAGGTGCTGCAGCGGGATTTCCAATGGCCACAAAGGAAAGAGACAGTATTTCCTGATGTGTTGGCAACTTTGCACTGGCTAGTGTTTATTTTTAGATTTGATTAAAAGAGTGTGCTTTACGCCATGCAAACGGCATTGTTTGCAGCAAGGCAGCAGCCTGAAGGCCTTTCGACTTGGTCGAGGGGGTCCAGTGTCCAAACACCACCTCCTTTCTACTTGGTTCCATCTAGCCTCGTCGCTATCTGTCTCTCAGACGGACAGCAGTCAGGGCGTGTTGGTTCCATGGTGTAGTGGTTAGCACTCTGGACTTTGAATCCAGTGATCCGAGTTCAAATCTCTGTGGAACCTTAATAGCGTTTTGGCGGCATGGTGGGGGCAAATTGACGCGTTGCGCAGCTGCTGTCTTCCCTGTGAAATTGTCTGTCTGGAAAGACAATCTAAAGGTCCCTGGTTCGATCCCGGGTTTCGGCAGAGGAACCATGTCCGCTCCCTTTTGGTCGAGGGGGTCCAGTGTCCAAACACCACCTCCTTTCTACTTGGTTCCATCTAGCCTCGTCGCTATCTGCCTCTCAGACGGCCAGCAGTCAGGGCGTGTTGGTTCCATGGTGTAATGGTTAGCACTCTGGACTTTGAATCCAGTGATCCGAGTTCAAATCTCTGTGGAACCTTAGTAGCGTTTTGGCGGCATGGTGGGGGCAAACTGACGCGTTGCGCAGCTGCTGTCTTCCCTGTGAAATTGTCTGTCTGGAACCGAGTCGGAATCGGGGAAATATGGGCTCAAAAAGCAAAGCCTTCGCTGGCTCTTTGGTATTGCGCTTCTAGGCTGATTGACTTAACTCTCTGCTGCTCGGTGAGAAAACACAGCACCATCCAAGGTTCCATGGTGTAATGGTTAGCACTCTGGACTCTGAATCCAGTGATCCGAGTTCAAATCTCGGTGGAACCTTAGTAGCTTTTTGGCGGCATGGTGGGGGCAAACTGACGCGCATGCGCGCAGCTGCTGTCTTCCTGTGAAATTGTCTGTCTGGAACCGAGACGGAATCGGGGAAATATGGGCTCAAAAAGCAAAGCCTTCGCTGGCTCTTTGGTATTGCGCTTCTAGGCTGATTGACTTAACTCTCTGCTGCTCGGTGAGAAAACGCAGCACCATCCAAGGTTCCATGGTGTAATGGTTAGCACTCTGGACTCTGAATCCAGCGATCCGACTTCAAATCTCGGTGGGACCTGCTTTTGCCAGGGATGTGCGCAGGAGCCCATGCGAAAAAACTTTCCATAGCAGTGATCCTCAAAAGTACGTCTCGGTGTGCCCCTTGAAGATAGCCTAAAAGGACAGGATCCAACGTGGAGAATGCAGGCATCGATCCCTCTACCTCTCGCCTGCTAAGCGAGCGCTCTACCATTTGAGCTAATTCCCCTCGACAGCGGAGAGAAGGTGTCCATCGCTCTCAAAGACACCGGCGTGGACCGATCCCTCGCAAGTGTGCAGGTGCTGCAGCGGGATTTCCAATGGCCACAAAGGAAAGAGACAGTATTTCCTGATGTGTTGGCAACTTTGCACTGGCTAGTCTTTATTTTTAGATTTGATTAAAAGAGTGTGCTTTACGCCATGCAAACGGCATTGTTTGCAGCAAGGCAGCAGCCAGAAGGCCTTTCGACTTGACTCGTTGGTCTAGGGGTATGATTCTCGCTTTGGGTGCGAGAGGTCCCGGGTTCAAATCGTGGATTTGAGGCCCTTGCTTCGCTTTCAATCTCTTCAGCCTCATAGGGGTGACTGGCAAGCAGGATATTTCTGAAAAATTGTTCATCAAGCCTTTTCAAAGCGAGGCCGGTTAGCTCAGTTGGTTAGAGCGTGGTGCTAATAACGCCAAGGTCGTGGGTTCCATCCCCGTACGGGCCACTGTTTTGCTCTCTGGGACCTTCAGCTTCTGCTCGTTTCACAAGTGAAGACCGGTCTCACAGAGATCCCTGCTGGCAAGCATCTCGCATCACCTGGCCGAAATAGCTCAGTTGGGAGAGCGTTAGACTGAAGATCTAAAGGTCCCTGGTTCGATCCCGGGTTTCGGCAGAGGAACCATGTCAGCTCCCTTTTGGTTGAGGGGGTCCAGTGTCCAAACACCACCTCCTTTCTACTTGGTTCCATCTAGCCTCGTCGCTATCTGCCTCTCAGACGGCCAACAGTCAGGGCGTGTTGGTTCCATGGTGTAATGGTTAGCGCTCTGGACTTTGAAGCCAGTGATCCGAGTTCAAATCTCTGTGGAACCTTAGTAGCGTTTTGGCGGCATGGTGGGGGCAAACTGACGCGTTGCGCAGCTGCTGTCTTCCCTGCGCTCTACCATTTGAGCTAATTCCCCTCGACAGCGGAGAGAAGGTGTCCATCGCTCTCAAAGGTCGTGGGTTCGTTCCCCGTACCACTGTTTTGCTCTCCGGGACCTTCAGCTTCTGCTCGTTTCACAAGTGAAGACCGGTCTCACAGAGATCCCTGCTGGCAAGAATCTCACCTCACCTGGCCGAAATAGCTCAGTTGGGAGAGCGTTAGACTGAAGATCTAAAGGTCCCTGGTTTGATCCCGGGTTTCGGCAGAGGAACCATGTCCGCTCCCTTTTGGTCGAGGGGGTCCAGTGTCCAAACACCACCTCCTTTCTACTTGGTTCCATCTAGCCTCGTCGCTATCTGCCTCTCTGCGCTATCTGAGTTCAAATCTCGGTGGAACCTTAGTAGCTGTTTGGCGGCATGGTGGGGGCAAACTGACGCGTTGCGCAGCTGCTGTCTTCCCTGTGAAATTGTCTGCCTGGAACCGAGACGGAATCGGGGAAATATGGGCTCAAAAAGCAAAGCCTTCGCTGGCTCTTTGGTATTGCGCTTCTAGGCTGATTGACTTAACTCTCTGCTGCTCGGTGAGAAAACACTGCACCATCCAAGGTTCCATGGTGTAATGGTTAGCACTCTGGACTCTGAATCCAGCGATCCGAGTTCAAATGCTAAGCGAGCGCTCTACCATTTGAGCTAATTCCAGTGTCCAAACACCACCTCCTTTCTACTTGGTTCCATCTAGCCTCATCGCTATCTGCCTCTCAGACGGCCAACAGTCAGGGCGTGTTGGTTCCATGGTGTAATGGTTAGCACTCTGAATCCAGCGATCCGAGTTCAAATCTCGTTGGCACCTGCTTTTGCCAGGGATGTGCGCAGGAGCCCATGCGAAAAAACGTTTCCATAGCAGTGATCCTCAAAAAATGCGTCTCGGGTGTGCCCCTTGAAGATAGCCTAAAAGGACAGGATCCAACATGGAGAATGCGGGCATCGATCCGCTACCTCTCGCATGCTAAGCGGCGCTCTACCATTTGAGCTAATTCCCTCGACAGCAGAGAAGAAGGTGTCCATCGCTCTCAAAGACACCGGCGTGGACCGATCCCGCGCAAGTGTGCAGGTGCTGCAGCGGGATTTCCAATGGCCACAAAGGAAAGAGACAGTATTTCCTGATGTGTTGGCAACTTTGCAATGGCTAGTGTTTATTTTTAGATTTGATTAAAAGAGTGTGCTTTACGCCATGCAAACGGCATTGTTTGCAGCAAGGCAGCAGCCGGAAGGCCTTTCGACTTGGCTCGTTGGTCTAGGGGTATGATTCTCGCTTTGGGTTCCCGGGTTCAAATCCTGGACGAGCCCTTGCTTCGGCTTTTAATCTCTTCAGCCTCATAGGGGTGACTGGCAAGCAGGATATATGGTGTAATGGTTAGCACTCTGGACTTTGAATCCAGTGATCCGAGTTCAACTCTCTGTGGAACCTTAGTAGCGTTTTGGCGGCATGGTGGGGGCGAACTGACGCGTTGCGCAGCTGCTGTCTTCCCTGTGAAATTGTCTGTCTGGAACCGAGTCGGAATCGGGGAAATATGGGATCAAAAAGCAAAGCCTTCGCTGGCTCTTTGGTATTGCGCTTCTAGGCTGATTGACTTAACTCTCTGCTGCTCGGTGAGAAAACGCAGCACCATCCAATGTTCCATGGTGTAATGGCTAGCGCTCTGGACTCTGAATCCAGCGATCCGAGTTCAAATCTCGGTGGAACCTTAGTAGCATTTTGGCGCATGGTGGGGGCAAACTGACGCGCTGCGGAGCTGCTGTCTTCCCTGTGAAATTGTCTGTCTGGAACCGAGTCGGAATCGGGGAAATATGGGCTCAAAAAGCAAAGCCTTCGCTGGTTCTTTGGTATTGCGCTTCTAGGCTGATTGACTTAACTCTCTGCTGCTCGGTGAGAAAACGAAGCACCATCCAAGGTTCCATGATGTAATGGTTAGCACTCTGGACTCTGAGTCCAGCGATCCGAGTTCAAATCTCGGTGGAACCTGCTTTTGCCAGGGATGTGCGCAGGAGCCCATGCGAAAAAACGTTTCCATAGCAGTGATCCTCAAAAGTACGTCTCGGGTGTGCCCCTTGAAGATAGCCTAAAAGGACAGGATCCAACGTGGAGAATGCGGGCATCGATCCCGCTACCTCTCGCATGCTAAGCAAGCGCTCTACCATTTGAGCTAATTCCCCTCGACAGCAGAGAGAAGGTGTCCATCGCTCTCAAAGACACCGGCGTGGACCGATCCCGCGCAAGTGTGCAGGTGCTGCAGCGGGATTTCCAATGGCCACAAAGGAAAGAGACAGTATTTCCTGATGTGTTGGCAACTTTGCACTGGCTAGTGTTTATTTTTAGATTTGATTAAAAGAGTGTGCTTTACGCCATGCAAACGGCATTGTTTGCAGCAAGGCAGCAGCCTGAAGGCCTTTCGACTTGGTCGAGGGGGTCCAGTGTCCAAACACCACCTCCTTTCTACTTGGTTCCATCTAGCCTCGTCGCTATCTGTCTCTCAGACGGACAGCAGTCAGGGCGTGTTGGTTCCATGGTGTAGTGGTTAGCACTCTGGACTTTGAATCCAGTGATCCGAGTTCAAATCTCTGTGGAACCTTAATAGCGTTTTGGCGGCATGGTGGGGGCAAATTGACGCGTTGCGCAGCTGCTGTCTTCCCTGTGAAATTGTCTGTCTGGAAAGACAATCTAAAGGTCCCTGGTTCGATCCCGGGTTTCGGCAGAGGAACCATGTCCGCTCCCTTTTGGTCGAGGGGGTCCAGTGTCCAAACACCACCTCCTTTCTACTTGGTTCCATCTAGCCTCGTCGCTATCTGCCTCTCAGACGGCCAGCAGTCAGGGCGTGTTGGTTCCATGGTGTAATGGTTAGCACTCTGGACTTTGAATCCAGTGATCCAAGTTCAAATCTCTGTGGAACCTTAGTAGCGTTTTGGCGGCATGGTGGGGGCAAACTGACGCGTTGCGCAGCTGCTGTCTTCCCTGTGAAATTGTCTGTCTGGAACCGAGTCGGAATCAGGGAAATATGGGCTCAAAAAAAGCAAAAAGCTCTCTGCTTTTCTTTGGTATTGCGCTTCTAGGCTGATTGACTTAACTCTCTGCTGCTCGGTGAGAAAACGCAGCACCATCCAAGGTTCCATGGTGTAATGGTTAGCACTCTGGACTCTGAATCCAGCGATCCGACTTCAAATCTCGGTGGGACCTGCTTTTGCCAGGGATGTGCGCAGGAGCCCATGCGAAAAAACTTTTCCATAGCAGTGATCCTCAAAAGTACGTCTCGGTGTGCCCCTTGAAGATAGCCTAAAGGACAGGATCCAACGTGGAGAATGCAGGCATCGATCCCGCTTACCTCTCGCCTGCTAAGCGAGCGCTCTACCATTTGAGCTAATTCCCCTCGACAGCGGAGAGAAGGTGTCCATCGCTCTCAAAGACACCGGCGTGGACCGATCCCTCGCAAGTGTGCAGGTGCTGCAGCGGGATTTCCAATGGCCACAAAGGAAAGAGACAGTATTTCCTGATGTGTTGGCAACTTTGCACTGGCTAGTCTTTATTTTTAGATTTGATTAAAAGAGTGTGCTTTACGCCATGCAAACGGCATTGTTTGCAGCAAGGCAGCAGCCAGAAGGCCTTTCGACTTGACTCGTTGGTCTAGGGGTATGATTCTCGCTTTGGGTGTGAGAGGTCCCGGTTCAAATCGTGGATCGAGCCCTTGCTTCGGCTTTCAATCTCTTCAGCCTCATAGGGGTGACTGGCAAGCAGGATATTTCTGGAAAATTGTTCATCAAGCCTTTTTCAAAGCGAGGCCGGTTAGCTCAGTTGGTTAGAGCGTGGTGCTAATAACGCCAAGGTCGTGGGTTCCATCCCCGTGGGGCCACTGTTTTGCTCTCTGGGACCTTCAGCTTCTGCTCGTTTCACAAGTGAAGACCGGTCTCACAGAGATCCCTGCTGGCAAGCATCTCGCATCACCTGGCCGAAATAGCTCAGTTGGGAGAGCGTTAGACTGAAGATCTAAAGGTCCCTGGTTCGATCCCGGGTTTCGGCAGAGGAACCATGTCAGCTCCCTTTTGGTCGAGGGGGTCCAGTGTCCAAACACCACCTCCTTTCTACTTGGTTCCATCTAGCCTCGTCGCTATCTGCCTCTCAGACGGCCAACAGTCAGGGCGTGTTGGTTCCATGGTGTAATGGTTAGCGCTCTGGACTTTGAAGCCAGTGATCCGAGTTCAAATCTCTGTGGAACCTTAGTAGCGTTTTGGCGGCATGGTGGGGGCAAACTGACGCGTTGCGCAGCTGCTGTCTTCCCTGCGCTCTACCATTTGAGCTAATTCCCCTCGACAGCGGAGAGAAGGTGTCCATCGCTCTCAAAGGTCGTGGGTTCGTTCCCCGTACGGGCCACTGTTTTGCTCTCCGGGACCTTCAGCTTCTGCTCGTTTCACAAGTGAAGACCGGTCTCACAGAGATCCCTGCTGGCAAGAATCTCACCTCACCTGGCCGAAATAGCTCAGTTGGGAGAGCGTTAGACTGAAGATCTAAAGGTCCCTGGTTTGATCCCGGGTTTCGGCAGAGGAACCATGTCCGCTCCCTTTTGGTCGAGGGGGTCCAGTGTCCAAACACCACCTCCTTTCTACTTGGTTCCATCTAGCCTCGTGGTTAGCACTCTGCCTCTCTGCGCTATCTGAGTTCAAATCTCGGTGGAACCTTAGTAGCTGTTTGGCGGCATGGTGGGGGCAAACTGACGCGCGTGCGCAGCTGCTGTCTTCCCTGTGAAATTGTCTGTCTGCCTGGAACCGAGACGGAATCGGGGAAATATGGGCTCAAAAAGCAAAGCCTTCGCTGGCTCTTTGGTATTGCGCTTCTAGGCTGATTGACTTAACTCTCTGCTGCTCGGTGAGAAAACACTGCACCATCCAAGGTTCCATGGTGTAATGGTTAGCACTCTGGACTCTGAATCCAGCGATCCGAGTTCAAATGCTAAGCGGCGCTCTACCATTTGAGCTAATTCCAGTGTCCAAACACCACCTCCTTTCTACTTGGTTCCATCTAGCCTCATCGCTATCTGCCTCTCAGACGGCCAACAGTCAGGGCGTGTTGGTTCCATGGTGTAATGGTTAGCACTCTGGACTCTGAATCCAGCGATCCGAGTTCAAATCTCGTTGGCACCTGCTTTTGCCAGGGATGTGCGCAGGAGCCCATGCGAAAAAAACGTTTCCATAGCAGTGATCCTCAAAAGTACGTCTCGGGTGTGCCCCTTGAAGATAGCCTAAAAGGACAGGATCCAACATGGAGAATGCGGGCATCGATCCCGCTACCTCTCGCATGCTAAGCGGCGCTCTACCATTTGAGCTAATTCCCTCGACAGCAGAGAGAAAGGTGTCCATCGCTCTCAAAGACACCGGCGTGGACCGATCCTCGCGCAAAGTGTGCAGGTGCTGCAGCGGATTTCCAATGGCCACAAAGGAAAGAGACAGTATTTCCTGATGTGTTGGCAACTTTGCAATGGCTAGTGTTTATTTTTAGATTTGATTAAAAGAGTGTGCTTTACGCCATGCAAACGGCATTGTTTGCAGCAAGGCAGCAGCCGGAAGGCCTTTCGACTTGGCTCGTTGGTCTAGGGGTATGATTCTCGCTTTGGGTTCCCGGGTTCAAATCCTGGACGAGCCCTTGCTTCGGCTTTTAATCTCTTCAGCCTCATAGGGGTGACTGGCAAGCAGGATATATGGTGTAATGGTTAGCACTCTGGACTTTGAATCCAGTGATCCGAGTTCAACTCTCTGTGGAACCTTAGTAGCGTTTTTAGCGGCATGGTGGTGGGGCGAACTGACGTTGCGCAGCTGCTGTCTTCCCTGTGAAATTGTCTGTCTGGAACCGAGTCGGAATCGGGGAAATATGGGATCAAAAAGCAAAGCCTTCGCTGGCTCTTTGGTATTGCGCTTCTAGGCTGATTGACTTAACTCTCTGCTGCTCGGTGAGAAAACGCAGCACCATCCAATGTTCCATGGTGTAATGGCTAGCGCTCTGGACTCTGAATCCAGCGATCCGAGTTCAAATCTCGTGGAACCTTAGTAGCATTTTGGCGCATGGTGGGGCAAACTGACGCGCATGGAGCTGCTGTCTTCCTGTGAAATTGTCTGTCTGGAACCGAGTCGAATCGGGAAATATGGGCTCAAAAAGCAAAGCCTTCGCTGGTTCTTTGGTATTGCGCTTCTAGGCTGATTGACTTAACTCTCTGCTGCTCGGTGAGAAAACGAAGCACCATCCAAGGTTCCATGATGTAATGGTTAGCACTCTGGACTCTGAGTCCAGCGATCCGAGTTCAAATCTCGGTGGAACCTGCTTTTGCCAGGGATGTGCGCAGGAGCCCATGCGAAAAAACGTTTCCATAGCAGTGATCCTCAAAAGTACGTCTCGGGTGTGCCCCTTGAAGATAGCCTAAAAGGACAGGATCCAACGTGGAGAATGCGGGCATCGATCCCGCTACCTCTCGCATGCTAAGCAAGCGCTCTACCATTTGAGCTAATTCCCCTCGACAGCAGAGAGAAGGTGTCCATCGCTCTCAAAGACACCGGCGTGGACCGATCCTCGCGCAAGTGTGCAGGTGCTGCAGCGGGATTTCCAATGGCCACAAAGGAAAGAGACAGTATTTCCTGATGTGTTGGCAACTTTGCACTGGCTAGTGTTTATTTTTAGATTTGATTAAAAGAGTGTGCTTTACGCCATGCAAACGGCATTGTTTGCAGCAAGGCAGCAGCCTGAAGGCCTTTCGACTTGGTCGAGGGGGTCCAGTGTCCAAACACCACCTCCTTTCTACTTGGTTCCATCTAGCCTCGTCGCTATCTGTCTCTCAGACGGACAGCAGTCAGGGCGTGTTGGTTCCATGGTGTAGTGGTTAGCACTCTGGACTTTGAATCCAGTGATCCGAGTTCAAATCTCTGTGGAACCTTAATAGCGTTTTGGCGGCATGGTGGGGGCAAATTGACGCGTTGCGCAGCTGCTGTCTTCCCTGTGAAATTGTCTGTCTGGAAAGACAATCTAAAGGTCCCTGGTTCGATCCCGGGTTTCGGCAGAGGAACCATGTCCGCTCCCTTTTGGTCGAGGGGGTCCAGTGTCCAAACACCACCTCCTTTCTACTTGGTTCCATCTAGCCTCGTCGCTATCTGCCTCTCAGACGGCCAGTAGTCACAGCGTGTTGGTTCCATGGTGTAATGGTTAGCACTCTGGACTTTGAATCCAGTGATCCAAGTTCAAATCTCTGTGGAACCTTAGTAGCGTTTTGGCGGCATGGTTGGGGCAAACTGACGCGTTGCGCAGCTGCTGTCTTCCCTGTGAAATTGTCTGTCAGGAACCGAGTCGGAATCAGGGAAATATGGGCTCAAAAAGCAAAGCCTTCGCTCGCTCTTTGGTATTGCGCTTCTAGGCTGATTGACTTAACTCTCTGCTGCTCGGTGAGAAAACGCAGCACCATCCAAGGTTCCATGGTGTAATGGTTAGCACTCTGGACTCTGAATCCAGCGATCCGACTTCAAATCTCGGTGGGACCTGCTTTTGCCAGGGATGTGCGCAGGAGCCCATGCGAAAAAACTTTTCCATAGCAGTGATCCTCAAAAGTACGTCTCGGGTGTGCCCCTTGAAGATAGCCTAAAAGGACAGGATCCAACGTGGAGAATGCAGGCATCGATCCCTCTACCTCTCGCCTGCTAAGCGAGCGCTCTACCATTTGAGCTAATTCCCCTCGACAGCGGAGAGAAGGTGTCCATCGCTCTCAAAGACACCGGCGTGGACCGATCCCTCGCAAGTGTGCAGGTGCTGCAGCGGGATTTCCAATGGCCACAAAGGAAAGAGACAGTATTTCCTGATGTGTTGGCAACTTTGCACTGGCTAGTCTTTATTTTTAGATTTGATTAAAAGAGTGTGCTTTACGCCATGCAAACGGCATTGTTTGCAGCAAGGCAGCAGCCAGAAGGCCTTTCGACTTGACTCGTTGGTCTAGGGGTATGATTCTCGCTTTGGGTGCGAGAGGTCCCGGGTTCAAATCGTGGACGAGCCCTTGCTTCGCTTTTTCAATCTCTTCAGCCTCATAGGGGTGACTGGCAAGCAGGATATTTCTGAAAAATTGTTCATCAAGCCTTTTCAAAGCGAGGCCGGTTAGCTCAGTTGGTTAGAGCGTGGTGCTAATAACGCCAAGGTCGTGGGTTCCATTCCATCCCGTCACGGGCCACTGTTTTGCTCTCTGGGACCTTCAGCTTCTGCTCGTTTCACAAGTGAAGACCGGTCTCACAGAGATCCCTGCTGGCAAGCATCTCGCATCACCTGGCCGAAATAGCTCAGTTGGGAGAGCGTTAGACTGAAGATCTAAAGGTCCCTGGTTCGATCCGGGTTTCGCAGAGGAACCATGTCAGCTCCCTTTTGGTTGAGGGGTCCAGTGTCCAAACACCACCTCCTTTCTACTTGGTTCCATCTAGCCTCGCCGCTATCTGCCTGCCTCTCAGACGGCCAACAGTCAGGGCGTGTTGGTTCCATGGTGTAATGGTTAGCGCTCTGGACTTTGAAGCCAGTGATCCGAGTTCAAATCTCTGTGGAACCTTAGTAGCGCTTTTTGGCGGCATGGTGGGGCAAACTGACGCGTTGCGCAGCTGCTGTCTTCCCTGCGCTCTACCATTTGAGCTAATTCCCCGACGACAGCGGAGAGAAGGTGTCCATCGCTCTCAAAGGTCGTGGGTTCGTTCCCCGTACGGCCACTGTTTTGCTCTCCGGGACCTTCAGCTTCTGCTCGTTTCACAAGTGAAGACCGGTCTCACAGAGATCCCTGCTGGCAAGAATCTCACCTCACCTGGCCGAAATAGCTCAGTTGGGAGAGCGTTAGACTGAAGATCTAAAGGTTCCGGGTTTCGGCAGAGGAACCATGTCCGCTCCCTTTTGGTCGAGGGGGTCCAGTGTCCAAACACCACCTCCTTTCTACTTGGTTCCATCTAGCCTCGTCGCTATCTGCCTCTCTGCGCTATCTGAGTTCAAATCTCGGTGGAACCTTAGTAGCTGTTTGGCGGCATGGTGGGGGCAAACTGACGCGTTGCGCAGCTGCTGTCTTCCCTGTGAAATTGTCTGCCTGGAACCGAGACGGAATCGGGGAAATATGGGCTCAAAAAGCAAAGCCTTCGCTGGCTCTTTGGTATTGCGCTTCTAGGCTGATTGACTTAACTCTCTGCTGCTCGGTGAGAAAACACTGCACCATCCAAGGTTCCATGGTGTAATGGTTAGCACTCTGGACTCTGAATCCAGCGATCCGAGTTCAAATGCTAAGCGAGCGCTCTACCATTTGAGCTAATTCCAGTGTCCAAACACCACCTCCTTTCTACTTGGTTCCATCTAGCCTCATCGCTATCTGCCTCTCAGACGGCCAACAGTCAGGGCGTGTTGGTTCCATGGTGTAATGGTTAGCACTCTGGACTCTGAATCCAGCGATCCGAGTTCAAATCTCGTTGGCACCTGCTTTTGCCAGGGATGTGCGCAGGAGCCCATGCGAAAAAAACGTTTCCATAGCAGTGATCCTCAAAAGTACGTCTCGGGTGTGCCCCTTGAAGATAGCCTAAAAGGACAGGATCCAACATGGAGAATGCGGGCATCGATCCCGCTACCTCTCGCATGCTAAGCGAGCGCTCTACCATTTGAGCTAATTCCCCTCGACAGCAGAGAGAAGGTGTCCATCGCTCTCAAAGACACCGGCGTGGACCGATCCCGCGCAAGTGTGCAGGTGCTGCAGCGGGATTTCCAATGGCCACAAAGGAAAGAGACAGTATTTCCTGATGTGTTGGCAACTTTGCAATGGCTAGTGTTTATTTTTAGATTTGATTAAAAGAGTGTGCTTTACGCCATGCAAACGGCATTGTTTGCAGCAAGGCAGCAGCCGGAAGGCCTTTCGACTTGGCTCGTTGGTCTAGGGGTATGATTCTCGCTTTGGGTTCCCGGGTTCAAATCCTGGACGAGCCCTTGCTTCGGCTTTTAATCTCTTCAGCCTCATAGGGGTGACTGGCAAGCAGGATATATGGTGTAATGGTTAGCACTCTGGACTTTGAATCCAGTGATCCGAGTTCAACTCTCTGTGGAACCTTAGTAGCGTTTTGGCGGCATGGTGGGGGCGAACTGACGCGTTGCGCAGCTGCTGTCTTCCCTGTGAAATTGTCTGTCTGGAACCGAGTCGGAATCGGGGAAATATGGGATCAAAAGCAAAAAGCCTTCGCTGGCTCTTTGGTATTGCGCTTCTAGGCTGATTGACTTAACTCTCTGCTGCTCGGTGAGAAAACGCAGCACCATCCAATGGTTCCATGGTGTAATGGCTAGCGCTCTGGACTCTGAATCCAGCGATCCGAGTTCAAATCTCGGTGGAACCTTAGTAGCATTTTGCGCGCATGGTGGGGGCAAACTGACGCGCTGCGGAGCTGCTGTCTTCCCTGTGAAATTGTCTGTCTGGAACCGAGTCGGAATCGGGGAAATATGGGCTCAAAAAGCAAAGCCTTCGCTGGTTCTTTGGTATTGCGCTTCTAGGCTGATTGACTTAACTCTCTGCTGCTCGGTGAGAAAACGAAGCACCATCCAAGGTTCCATGATGTAATGGTTAGCACTCTGGACTCTGAGTCCAGCGATCCGAGTTCAAATCTCGGTGGAACCTGCTTTTGCCAGGGATGTGCGCAGGAGCCCATGCGAAAAAACGTTTCCATAGCAGTGATCCTCAAAAGTACGTCTCGGGTGTGCCCCTTGAAGATAGCCTAAAAGGACAGGATCCAACGTGGAGAATGCGGGCATCGATCCCGCTACCTCTCGCATGCTAAGCAAGCGCTCTACCATTTGAGCTAATTCCCCTCGACAGCAGAGAGAAGGTGTCCATCGCTCTCAAAGACACCGGCGTGGACCGATCCCTGCGAAGTGTGCAGGTGCTGCAGCGGGATTTCCAATGGCCACAAAGGAAAGAGACAGTATTTCCTGATGTGTTGGCAACTTTGCACTGGCTAGTGTTTATTTTTAGATTTGATTAAAAGAGTGTGCTTTACGCCATGCAAACGGCATTGTTTGCAGCAAGGCAGCAGCCTGAAGGCCTTTCGACTTGGCTCGTTGGTCGACTTGATTCTCGGGGTCCAGTGTCCAAACACCACCTCCTTTCTACTTGGTTCCATCTAGCCTGATTGACTTATCTGCTCTCAGGCGGACAGCAGTCAGGCGCACCATCAGGTTCCATGGTGTAATGGTTAGCACTCTGGACTTTGAATCCAGTGATCCGAGTTCAAATCTCTGTGGAACCTTAGTAGCGCTTTTTGGCGGCATGGTGGGGCAAATTGACGCTTCAGCAGTGATCCTCAAAAGCTGCTGTCTTCCCTGTGAAATTGTCTGTCTGGAAAGAAGAATCTAAAGGTCCCTGGTTCGATCCCGGTTTCGGCAGAGGAACCATGTCCGCTCCCTTTGGTCGAGGGGCTCCAGTGTCCAAACACCACCTCCTTTCTACTTGGTTCCATCTAGCACCGGCTCGCTGATCCGATCCTGCCTCTCAGACGGCCAACAGTCAGGGCGTGTTGGTTCCATGGTGTAATGGTTAGCACTCTGGACTTTGAATCCAGTGATCCGAGTTCAAATCTCGGTGTGGAACCTTAGTAGCTTTTGGCGGCATGGTGGGGGCAAACTGACGCGCGTTGCGCAGCTGCTGTCTTCCTGTGAAATTGTCTGTCTGGAACCGAGTCGGAATCGGGGAAATATGGGCTCAAAAAGCAAAGCCTTCGCTGGTTCTTTGGTATTGCGCTTCTAGGCTGATTGACTTAACTCTCTGCTGCTCGGTGAGAAAACGCAGCACCATCCAAGGTTCCATGATGTAATGGTTAGCACTCTGGACTCTGAATCCAGCGATCCGAGTTCAAATCTCGGTGGAACCTGCTTTTGCCAGGGATGTGCGCAGGAGCCCATGCGAAAAAACGCTTCCATAGCAGTGATCCTCAAAAGTACGTCTCGGAGTGCCCCTTGAAAATAGCCTAAAGGACAGGATCCAACGTGGAGAATGCGGGCATCGATCCCGCTACCTCTCGCATGCTAAGCGGCGCTCTACCATTTGAGCTAATTCCTCTGACGGCAGAGCGGTGTCCATCGCTCTCAAAGACACCGGCGTGGACCGATCCGATCCTGCCTCTCAGACGGCCAGCAGTCAGGGTGCGTTGGTTCCATGGTGTAATGGTTAGCACTCTGGACTTTGAATCCAGTGATCCGAGTTCAAATCTCGGTGGAACCTTAGTAGCTTTTTGGCGGCATGGTGGGGGCAAACTGACGCGCGTTGCGCAGCTGCTGTCTTCCTGTGAAATTGTCTGTCTGGAACCGAGTCGGAATCGGGGAAATATGGGCTCAAAAAGCAAAGCCTTCGCTGGTTCTTTGGTATTGCGCTTCTAGGCTGATTGACTTAACTCTCTGCTGCTCGGTGAGAAAACGCAGCACCATCCAAGGTTCCATGATGTAATGGTTAGCACTCTGGACTCTGAATCCAGCGATCCGAGTTCAAATCTCGGTGGAACCTGCTTTTGCCAGGGATGTGCGCGAGGAGCCCATGCGAAAAAACGTTTCCATAGCAGTGATCCTCAAAAAATGCGTCTCGGGAGTGCCCCTTGAAAATAGCCTAAAGGACAGGATCCAACGTGGAGAATGCGGGCATCGATCCGCTACCTCTCGCATGCTAAGCGGCGCTCTACCATTTGAGCTAATTCCCTCGGCGGCAGAGTGGGAGAGCGTTAGTGTCCATCGCTCTCAAAGAGAACCATGTCCGCTCGTGGACCGATCCGTGTCCAAACACCACCTCCTTTCTAGGTTCCATCGGCCAGCAGTCAGGTGCGTTTGGTTCCATGGTGTAATGGTTAGCACTCTGGACTTTGAATCCAGTGATCCGAGTTCAAATCTCTGTGGAACCTTAGTAGCTTTTGGCGGCATGGTGGGGCAAACTGACGCGTTGCGCGCAGCTGCTGTCTTCCTGTGAAATTGTCTGTCTGGAACCGAGTCGGAATCGGGAAATATGGGCTCAAAAGCAAAGCCTTCGCTGGTTCTTTGGTATTGCGCTTCTAGGCTGATTGACTTAACTCTCTGCTGCTCGGTGAGAAAACGCAGCACCATCCAAGGTTCCATGATGTAATGGTTAGCACTCTGGACTCTGAATCCAGCGATCCGAGTTCAAATCTCGGTGGGACCTGCTTTTGCCAGGGATGTGCGCAGGAGCCCATGCGAAAAAACGTTTCCATAGCAGTGATCCTCAAAAGTACGTCTCGGGTGTGCCCCTTGAAGATAGCCTAAAAGGACAGGATCCAACGTGGAGAATGCAGGCATCGATCCCGCTACCTCTCGCATGCTAAGCGAGCTCTACCATTTGAGCTAATTCCTCGACGGCAGAGAGAGAAGGTGTCCATCGCTCTCAAAGACACCGGCGTGGACCGATCCGATCCTGCGCAAGTGTGCAGGTGCTGCAGCGGGATTTCCAATGGCCACAAAGGAAAGAGACAGTATTTCCTGATGTGTTGGCAACTTTGCACTGGCTAGTCTTTATTTTTAGATTTGATTAAAAGAGTGTGCTTTACGCCATGCAAACGGCATTGTTTGCAGCAAGGCAGCAGCCAGAAGGCCTTTCGACTTGACTCGTTGGTCTAGGGTATGATTCTCGCTTTGGGTGCGAGAGCCGGTTCAAATCGTGGACGAGCCCTTGCTTCGCTTTCAATCTCTTCAGCCTCATAGGGGTGACTGGCAAGCAGGATATTTCTGAAAAATTGTTCATCAAGCCTTTTCAAAGCGAGGCCGGTTAGCTCAGTTGGTTAGAGCGTGGTGCTAATAACGCCAAGGTCGTGGGTTCCATCCCCGTACGGGCCACTGTTTTGCTCTCTGGGACCTTCAGCTTCTGCTCGTTTCACAAGTGAAGACCGGTCTCACAGAGATCCCTGCTGGCAAGCATCTCGCATCACCTGGCCGAAATAGCTCAGTTGGGAGAGCGTTAGACTGAAGATCTAAAGGTCCCTGGTTCGATCCTGGGTTTCGGCAGAGGAACCATGTCAGCTCCCTTTTGGTTGAGGGGGTCCAGTGTCCAAACACCACCTCCTTTCTACTTGGTTCCATCTAGCCTGGACCGCTATCTGCCTCTCAGACGGCCAACAGTCAGGGCGTGTTGGTTCCATGGTGTAATGGTTAGCACTCTGGACTTTGAAGCCAGTGATCCGAGTTCAAATCTCTGTGGAACCTTAGTAGCTTTTGGCGGCATGGTGGGGGCAAACTGACGCGCGTTGCGCAGCTGCTGTCTTCCCTGTGCTCTACCATTTGAGCTAATTCCCTCGACAGCGGAGAGATGGTGTCCATCGCAAAGGTCGTGGGCTCGTTCTTTGGTATTGGGCCACTGTTTTGCTCTCCGGGACCTTCAGCTTCTGCTCGTTTCACAAGTGAAGACCGGTCTCACAGAGATCCCTGCTGGCAAGAATCTCACCTCACCTGGCCGAAATAGCTCAGTTGGGAGAGCGTTAGACTGAAGATCTAAAGGTCCCTGGTTTGATCCCGGTTTCGGCAGAGGAACCATGTCCGCTCCCTTTTGGTCGAGGGGGTCCAGTGTCCAAACACCACCTCCTTTCTACTTGGTTCCATCTAGCCTCGACTATCTGCCTCTCTGCGCTATCTGAGTTCAAATCTCGGTGGAACCTTAGTAGCTGTTTGGCGGCATGGTGGGGGCAAACTGACGCGTTGCGCAGCTGCTGTCTTCCCTGTGAAATTGTCTGCCTGGAACCGAGACGGAATCGGGGAAATATGGGCTCAAAAAGCAAAGCCTTCGCTGGCTCTTTGGTATTGCGCTTCTAGGCTGATTGACTTAACTCTCTGCTGCTCGGTGAGAAAACACTGCACCATCCAAGGTTCCATGGTGTAATGGTTAGCACTCTGGACTCTGAATCCAGCGATCCGAGTTCAAATGCTAAGCGAGCGCTCTACCATTTGAGCTAATTCCAGTGTCCAAACACCACCTCCTTTCTACTTGGTTCCATCTAGCCTCATCGCTGCCTCTCAGGTGGCCAACAGTCAGGGCGTGTTGGTTCCATGGTGTAATGGTTAGCACTCTGGACTCTGAATCCAGCGATCCGAGTTCAAATCTCGTTGGCACCTGCTTTTGCCAGGGATGTGCGCAGGAGCCCATGCGAAAAAAACGTTTCCATAGCAGTGATCCTCAAAAGTACGTCTCGGGTGTGCCCCTTGAAGATAGCCTAAAAGGACAGGATCCAACATGGAGAATGCGGGCATCGATCCCGCTACCTCTCGCATGCTAAGCGAGCGCTCTACCATTTGAGCTAATTCCCCTCGACAGCAGAGAGAAGGTGTCCATCGCTCTCAAAGACACCGGCGTGGACCGATCCCGCGCAAGTGTGCAGGTGCTGCAGCGGGATTTCCAATGGCCACAAAGGAAAGAGACAGTATTTCCTGATGTGTTGGCAACTTTGCAATGGCTAGTGTTTATTTTTAGATTTGATTAAAAGAGTGTGCTTTACGCCATGCAAACGGCATTGTTTGCAGCAAGGCAGCAGCCGGAAGGCCTTTCGACTTGGCTCGTTGGTCTAGGGGTATGATTCTCGCTTTGGGTTCCCGGGTTCAAATCCTGGACGAGCCCTTGCTTCGGCTTTTAATCTCTTCAGCCTCATAGGGGTGACTGGCAAGCAGGATATATGGTGTAATGGTTAGCACTCTGGACTTTGAATCCAGTGATCCGAGTTCAACTCTCTGTGGAACCTTAGTAGCTTTTGGCGGCATGGTGGGGCGAACTGACGCGTTGCGCGCAGCTGCTGTCTTCCCTGTGAAATTGTCTGTCTGGAACCGAGTCGGAATCGGGGAAATATGGGATCAAAAGCAAAGCCTTACCATTCGCTGGTTCTTTGGTATTGCGCTTCTAGGCTGATTGACTTAACTCTCTGCTGCTCGGTGAGAAAACGCAGCACCATCCAAGCGTTGTTCCATGGTGTAATGGTTAGCACTCTGGACTCTGAATCCAGCGATCCGAGTTCAAATCTCGGTGGAACCTTAGTAGCATTTTGGCGCATGGTGGGGGCAAACTGACGCGCTGCGGAGCTGCTGTCTTCCCTGTGAAATTGTCTGTCTGGAACCGAGTCGAATCGGGAAATATGGGCTCAAAAAGCAAAGCCTTCGCTGGTTCTTTGGTATTGCGCTTCTAGGCTGATTGACTTAACTCTCTGCTGCTCGGTGAGAAAACGAAGCACCATCCAAGGTTCCATGATGTAATGGTTAGCACTCTGGACTCTGAATCCAGCGATCCGAGTTCAAATCTCGGTGGAACCTGCTTTTGCCAGGGATGTGCGCAGGAGCCCATGCGAAAAAAACGTTTCCATAGCAGTGATCCTCAAAAGTACGTCTCGGGTGTGCCCTTGAAAATAGCCTAAAGGACAGGATCCAACGTGGAGAATGCGGGCATCGATCCCGCTACCTCTCGCATGCTAAGCGGCGCTCTACCATTTGAGCTAATTCCCTCGACTTCTGAGGCAGATCGCTCTCAAAGACACCGGCGTGGACCGATCCCGCGCATGTGCAGGTGCTGCAGCAAGCATTCAAAATGGTTTTCCTGATGTGTTGGCACTTTGAACTGGCAGTGTTTATTTTTAGAACCTGATTCCGACTCCGTCCAAACACCACCTCCTTTCTACTTGGTTCCATCTAGCCTGATTCGCTATCTGCTCTCAGACGGGAGCAGCAGGGCGTGTTGGTTCCATGGTGTAATGGTTAGCACTCTGGACTTTGAATCCAGTGATCCGAGTTCAAATCTCTGTGGAACCTTAGTAGCTTTTTTGCGGCATGGTGGGGAAATGCACGCCGCATGATCCCGCTACTTCCTGTGAAAGCTGCTGTCTTCCCTGTGAAATTCTCTGTCTGGAACCGAGTCCGCTCAGGGAAATATGGGCTCCAAAGCAAAGCCTTCGCTCCTTTTCTTTGGTATTGCGTGGCTGATTGACTTAACTCTCTGCCTCTCAGGCGGCCAGCAGTCAGGCACCATCCAAGGTTCCATGATGTAATGGTTAGCACTCTGGACTTTGAATCCAGTGATCCGAGTTCAAATCTCTGTGGAACCTTAGTAGCTTTTGGCGGCATGGTGGGGGCAAACTGACGCGTTGCGCAGCTGCTGTCTTCCTGTGAAATTGTCTGTCTGGAACCGAGTCGGAATCGGGGAAATATGGGCTCAAAAAGCAAAGCCTTCGCTGGTTCTTTGGTATTGCGCTTCTAGGCTGATTGACTTAACTCTCTGCTGCTCGGTGAGAAAACGCAGCACCATCCAAGGTTCCATGATGTAATGGTTAGCACTCTGGACTCTGAATCCAGCGATCCGAGTTCAAATCTCGTTGTGACCTGCTTTTGCCAGGGATGTGCGCAGGAGCCCATGCGAAAAAACGTTTCCATAGCAGTGATCCTCAAAAGTACGCTCTCGGAGTGCCCCTTGAAAATAGCCTAAAGGACAGGATCCAACGTGGAGAATGCGGGCATCGATCCCGCCTCTCGCATGCTTCCTCTCGCATGCTAAGCGGCGCTCTACCATTTGAGCTAATTCCCTCTCGGCAGAGCGAAGGTGTCCATCGCTCTCAAAGACACACGGCGTGGACCGATCCGATCCTGCCTCTCAGACGGCCAGCAGTCAGGGTGCGTTGGTTCCATGGTGTAATGGTTAGCACTCTGGACTTTGAATCCAGTGATCCGAGTTCAAATCTCGGTGGAACCTTAGTAGCTTTTTGGCGGCATGGTGGGGGCAAACTGACGCGTTGCGCAGCTGCTGTCTGTCTGGAACCGAGTCGGAATCGGGGAAATATGGGCTCAAAAAGCAAAGCCTTCGCTGGTTCTTTGGTATTGCGCTTCTAGGCTGATTGACTTAACTCTCTGCTGCTCGGTGAGAAAACGCAGCACCATCCAAGGTTCCATGATGTAATGGTTAGCACTCTGGACTCTGAATCCAGCGATCCGAGTTCAAATCTCGTTGTGACCTGCTTTTGCCAGGGATGTGCGCAGGAGCCCATGCGAAAAAACGTTTCCATAGCAGTGATCCTCAAAAGTACGTCTCAGGGAGTGCCCCTTGAAAATAGCCTAAAAGGACAGGATCCAACGTGGAGAATGCGGGCATCGTCCCCGCTACCTCTCGCATGCTAAGCGGCGCTCTACCATTTGAGCTAATTCCCTCGACGGCAGAGCGAAGGTGTCCATCGCTCTCAAAGACACCGGCGTGGACCGATCCGATCCTGCCTCTCAGACGGCCAGCAGTCAGGGATGCGTTGGTTCCATGGTGTAATGGTTAGCACTCTGGACTTTGAATCCAGTGATCCGAGTTCAAATCTCGGTGGAACCTTAGTAGCTTTTTGCAAACGGCATGGTGGGGGCAAACTGACCAGAAGGCCTTGCGCAGCTGCTGTCTTCCCTGTGAAATTGTCTGTCTGGAACCGAGTCGGAATCGGGGAAATATGGGCTCAAAAAGCAAAGCCTTCGCTGGTTCTTTGGTATTGCGCTTCTAGGCTGATTGACTTAACTCTCTGCTGCTCGGTGAGAAAACGTTCATCAGCACCATCCAAGGTTCCATGATGTAATGGTTGGTTAGCACTCTGGACTCTGAACAACCAGCGATCCGAGTTCAAATCTCGTTGTGACCTGCTTTTTGCCAGGGATGTGCGCTTCTGCTCGTTTGCGAAAAAGACGTTTCCATAGCAGTGATCCTCAAAAAGCATCTCGGGAGTGCCCCTTGAAAATAGCCTAAAGGACAGGATCCAACGTGAAGAATGCAGGCATCGATCCCGCTTCCTCCCGGCATGCTAGCGGCGCTCTACCATTTGAGCTAATTCCCCGACGGCAGAGGGGCGAAGGTGTCCATCGCTCTCAAAGACACCATCGTGGACCGATCCGATCCTGCCTCTCAGACGGCCAGCAGTCAGGGTGCGTTGGTTCCATGGTGTAATGGTTAGCACTCTGGACTTTGAATCCAGTGATCCGAGTTCAAATCTCGGTGGAACCTTAGTAGCTTTTTGGCGGCATGGTGGGGGCAAACTGACGCGTTGCGCGCAGCTGCTGTCTTCCCTGTGAAATTGTCTGTCTGGAACCGAGTCGTCGAATCGGGAAATATGGGCTCAAAAAGCAAAGCCTTCGCTGGTTCTTTGGTATTGCGCTTCTAGGCTGATTGACTTAACTCTCTGCTGCTCGGTGAGAAAACGCAGCACCATCCAAGGTTCCATGATGTAATGGTTAGCACTCTGGACTCTGAATCCAGCGATCCGAGTTCAAATCTCGTTGTGACCTGCTTTTGCCAGGGATGTGCGCAGGAGCCCATGCGAAAAAACGTTTCCATAGCAGTGATCCTCAAAAGTACGCCTCGGAGTGCCCCTTGAAAATAGCCTAAAGGACAGGATCCAACGTGGAGAATGCGGGCATCGATCCCGCTACCTCTCGCATGCTAAGCGGCGCTCTACCATTTGAGCTAATTTCCCTCCTCTAGAGCGAAGGTGTCCATCGCTCTCAAAGACACCGCGTGGACCGATCCGATCCCTCTCAGACGGCCAGCAGTCAGGGTGCGTTGGTTCCATGGTGTAATGGTTAGCACTCTGGACTTTGAATCCAGTGATCCGAGTTCAAATCTCGTGGAACCTTAGTAGCTTTTTAGCGGCATGGTGGGGGCAAACTGACGCCGTTGCGCAGCTGCTGTCTTCCTGTGAAATTGTCTGTCTGGAACCGAGTCGGAATCGGGAAATATGGGCTCAAAAGCAAAGCCTTCGGTGTCCTTCGCTGACACCGGCGTGGACCGATCCGATTCTTGAGACGGTAGGTGCTGCAGCTTTCCAATGGCCATGGAAAGAGATTGACTTTGGCAACTTTCTGCTGCTCGGATTTGATTAAAAGAGTGTGCACCATCAAAGGCATTGTTTGCAGCAAGATGCAATGGTTCTGCTTGGCTCGTTGGTCTGGGGTACTCTGAATCCAGCGATCCCGGTTCAAATCCCGGCTGCTTGCCTGCTCTTTCAGCCTCATAGGGGTGACTGGCAAGCAGGATCTTGCTGCTCAATGGTTAGCAGCCCAGAAGCGAAAAAGGTTCCATGATGCAATGATCCTCTGGACTCTGAATCCAGCGATCCGAGTTCAAATCTCGGAGTGACCTGCTTTGCCAGGGATGTGCGCTAATAATGCGAAAGGATCCATAGCAGTGATCCTCAAAATGCAGGCCCTCTGATCCTAAAAGGACCTTCAGATCCAACGTGGAGAATGCGGGCATCGATCCACAGAGATCTCTGCTGCTAAGCGAGCGCTCTACCATTTGAGCTAATTCCTCTCGACGGCAGAGCGTTAGTGTCCATCGCCTCAAAGACACCGGCGTGGACCGATCCGGGGTCCATCCTGCCTCTCAGACGGCCAGCAGTCAGGGTGCGTTGGTTCCATGGGTTCCATGGTGTAATGGTTAGCACTCTGGACTTTGAATCCAGTGATCCGAGTTCAAATCTCGTGGAACCTTAGTAGCTTTTTGGCGGCATGGTGGGGGCAAACTGACGCGCTGCGCAGCTGCTGTCTTCCCTGTGAAATTGTCTGTCTGGAACCGAGTCGGAATCGGGGAAATATGGGCTCAAAAAGCAAAGCCTTCGCTGGTTCTTTGGTATTGCGCTTCTAGGCTGATTGACTTAACTCTCTGCTGCTCGGTGAGAAAACGCAGCACCATCCAAGGTTCCATGATGTAATGGTTAGCACTCTGGACTCTGAATCCAGCGATCCGAGTTCAAATCTCGTTGTGACCTGCTTTTGCCAGGGATGTGCGCAGGAGCCCATGCGAAAAAACGTTTCCATAGCAGTGATCCTCAAAAGTACGTCTCTGGAGTGCCCCTTGAAAATAGCCTAAAAGGACAGGATCCAACGTGGAGAATGCGGGCATCGATCCCGCTACCTCTCGCATGCTAAGCGAGCGCTCTACCATTTGAGCTAATTCCCCGGCGACAGCAGAGCGAAGGTGTCCATCGCTCTCAAAGACACCGGCGTGGACCGATCCGATCCTGCCTCTCAGACGGCCAGCAGTCAGGTGCGTTGGTTCCATGGTGTAATGGTTAGCACTCTGGACTTTGAATCCAGTGATCCGAGTTCAAATCTCGGTGGAACCTTAGTAGCTTTTTGGCGGCATGGTGGGGGCAAACTGAAACGCATTGTTGCAGCTGCTGTCTTCCTGTGAAATTGTCTGTCTGGAACCGAGTCGGAATCGGGAAATATGGGCTCAAAAGCAAAGCCTTCGCTGGTTCTTTGGTATTGCGCTTCTCTAGGCTGATTGACTTAACTCTCTGCTGCTCGGTGAGAAAACGGCACCATCCAAGGTTCCATGATGTAATGGTTAGCACTCTGGACTCTGAATCCAGCGATCCGAGTTCAAATCTCGTTGTGACCTGCTTTTGCCAGGGATGTGCGCAGCAGCCCTTGCGTGAAATTGTCTTTCCATAGCAGTGATCCTCAAAAGTTCGCTGGTTCGTCTCTGATTGTGCCCCTGCTGAAAATAGCCTAAATGGACAGGATCCAACGTGGAGAATGCGGGCATCGATCCGCGCACCCATGCTCTCCATAGCAGTGCTCAAAAAATGCGCTCTACCATTTGAGCTAAAAGGACAGGATCCAACGTGGAGAATGCGGCAGAGCGCGCTACCTCTCGCATGCTAAGCGAGCGCTCTACCAAGACACCGGGTGTCCATCGCTCTCAAAGACACCGGCGTGGACCGATCCGATCCTGCCTCTCAGACGGCCAGCAGTCAGGGTGCGTTGGTTCCATGGTGTAATGGTTAGCACTCTGGACTTTGAATCCAGTGATCCGAGTTCAAATCTCGGTGGAACCTTAGTAGCTTTTTGGCGGCATGGTGGGGGCAAACTGACGCGTTGCGCGCAGCTGCTGTCTTCCTGTGAAATTGTCTGTCTGGAACCGAGTCGAATCGGGAAATATGGGCTCAAAAAGCAAAGCCTTCGCTGGTTCTTTGGTATTGCGCTTCTAGGCTGATTGACTTAACTCTCTGCTGCTCGGTGAGAAAACGCAGCACCATCCAAGGTTCCATGATGTAATGGTTAGCACTCTGGACTCTGAATCCAGCGATCCGAGTTCAAATCTCGTTGTGACCTGCTTTTGCCAGGGATGTGCGCAGGAGCCCATGCGAAAAAAACGCTTTCCATAGCAGTGATCCTCAAAAGTGCGTCTCGGGAGTGCCCCTTGAAAATAGCCTAAAAGGACAGGATCCAACGTGGAGAATGCGGGCATCGATCCCGCTACCTCTCGCATGCTAAGCGGCGCTCTACCATTTGAGCTAATTCCCTCGACGGCAGAGCGAAGGTGTCCATCGCTCTCAAAGACACCGGCGTGGACCGATCCCTAGATCTGCTGCCTCTCAGACGGCCAGCAGTCAGGGTGCGTTGGTTCCATGGTGTAATGGTTAGCACTGCTGGACTTTGAATCCAGTGATCCGAGTTCAAATCTCGTGGAACCTTAGTAGCTTTGTTTGCGGCATGGTGGGGCAAACTGACGCGTTGCTTGCAGCTGCTGTCTTCCTGTGAAATTGTCTGTCTGGAACCGAGTGCGGAATCCCGGGAAATATGGGCTCAAAAGCAAAGCCTTCGCTGGTTCTTTGGTATTGCTCTTCTAGGCTGATTGACAAGCAACTCTCTGCTGCTCGGGAAATTGGTCATCAAGCCTTTACCATCCAAGGTTCCATGAGCTCAGTTGGTTAGCGTGGTGCTAATGGACTCTGAATCCAGGTTCGATCCCGAGTTCAAATCTCTCTGGGACCTGCTTTTGCAGGGATGTGCGCGGAGCCCATGCGAAAAAACGGTTCCACAGAGATCTCTGCTCCTCAAGCACGTCTCGGAGTGCCCTGGCCGAAATAGCTCAGTTGGGACAGGATCCAACGTGGAGAATGCCTGGCATCGATCCCGCTACCTCTCGCATGCTAAGCGAAGCGCTCTACCATTTGAGCTAATTCCCCTCGACGGCAGGGGCCAGTGTCCATCGCTCTCAAAGACTTGATTCCATCTGGACCGATCCGATCCTGCCTGCCTCTCAGACGGCCAGCAGTCAGGTGTGCGTTGGTTCCATGGTGTAATGGTTAGCACTCTGGACTTTGAATCCAGTGATCCGAGTTCAAATCTCGGTGGAACCTTAGTAGCTTTTTGGCGGCATGGTGGGGGCAAACTGACGCGTTGCGCAGGCTGCTGTCTTCCCTGTGAAATTGTCTGTCTGGAACCGAGTCGGAATCGGGGAAATATGGGCTCAAAAAGCAAAGCCTTCGCTGGTTCTTTGGTATTGCGCTTCTAGGCTGATTGACTTAACTCTCTGCTGCTCGGTGAGAAAACGCAGCACCATCCAAGGTTCCATGATGTAATGGTTAGCACTCTGGACTCTGAATCCAGCGATCCGAGTTCAAATCTCGTTGTGACCTGCTTTTGCCAGGGATGTGCGCAGGAGCCCATGCGAAAAAACGTTTCCATAGCAGTGATCCTCAAAAGTACGTCTCGGGAGTGCCCCTTGAAAATAGCCTAAAAGGACAGGATCCAACGTGGAGAATGCGGGCATCGATCCCGCTACCTCTCGCATGCTAAGCGAGCGCTCTACCATTTGAGCTAATTCCCCTCGACGGCAGA
>CM031946.1:26967750-26970250 GCA_018749465.1 Paracanthobrama guichenoti | reverse complement strand
TCAAATCTCGCTGTCCTGCTTTTGCCAGGGATGTGCGCAGGAGCCCATGCGAAAAAACGCTTCCATAGCAGTGATCCTCAAAAGGCCTCGGAGTGCCCTTGAAAATAGCCTAAAAGGACAGGATCCAACGTGGAGAATGCGGGCATCGATCCCGCTACCTCTCGCATGCTAAGCGGCGCTCTACCATTTGAGCTAATTCCTCGACGGCAGAGCGAAGGTGTCCATCGCTCTCAAAGACACCGGCGTGGACCGATCCGATCCTGCCTCTCAGACGGCCAGCAGTCAGGGTGCGTTGGTTCCATGGTGTAATGGTTAGCACTCTGGACTTTGAATCCAGTGATCCGAGTTCAAATCTCGTGGAACCTTAGTAGCTTTTTGGCGGCATGGTGGGGGCAAACTGACGCGCGTTGCGCAGCTGCTGCTTCCCCTGTGAAATTGTCTGTCTGGAACCGAGTCGGAATCGGGAAATATGGGCTCAAAAGCAAAGCCTTCGCTGGTTCTTTGGTATTGCGCTTCTAGGCTGATTGACTTAACTCTCTGCTGCTCGGTGAGAAAACGCAGCACCATCCAAGGTTCCATGATGTAATGGTTAGCACTCTGGACTCTGAATCCAGCGATCCGAGTTCAAATCTCGTTGTGACCTGCTTTTGCCAGGGATGTGCGCAGGAGCCCATGCGAAAAAACGTTTCCATAGCAGTGATCCTCAAAAGTACGCCTCTCGGAGTGCCCCTGAAAATAGCCTAAAAGGACAGGATCCAACGTGGAGAATGCAGGCATCGATCCCGCTACCTCTCGCATGCTAAGCGAGCGCTCTACCATTTGAGCTAATTCCCCTCGACGGCAGAGCGAAGGTGTCCATCGCTCTCAAAGACACCGGCGTGGACCGATCCGATCCTGCCTCTCAGACGGCCAGCAGTCAGGGTGCGTTGGTTCCATGGTGAATGGTTAGCACTCTGGACTTTGAATCCAGTGATCCGAGTTCAAATCTCGTGGAACCTTAGTAGCTTTTTGGCGGCATGGTGGGGGCAAACTGACGCGTTGCGCAGCTGCTGTCTTCCTGTGAAATTGTCTGTCTGGAACCGAGTCGGAATCGGGGAAATATGGGCTCAAAAAGCAAAGCCTTCGCTGGTTCTTTGGTATTGCGCTTCTAGGCTGATTGACTTAACTCTCTGCTGCTCGGTGAGAAAACGCAGCACCATCCAAGGTTCCATGATGTAATGGTTAGCACTCTGGACTCTGAATCCAGCGATCCGAGTTCAAATCTCGCTGACTCACCTGCTTTTGCCAGGGATGTGCGCAGCCCATGCCGTTTCCATAGCAGTGATGCCCTGCGCCATGCTGCTGTCTTCCTGTGAAATTGTCTGTCTGGAACCGAGTCGCGTGCAAAGCCTTCGCTGGTTCTTTGGTATTGCGCTTCTAGGCTGATTGACTTAAACTCTCTGCTGCTCGGTGAAAAACGCAGCACCATCCAAGCCATATGTAATGGTTAGCACTGACTCCTCCGAAAATCTCGTTGTGACCTGCTTTTGCCAGGGATGCGGGAGCCCATGCGAAAAAACCCATAGCAGTGATCCTCAAAAGTACGCCTCGGATGCCCTTGAAAATAGCCTAAAAGGACAGGATCCAACGTGGAGAATGCGGGCATCGATCCCGCTACCTCTCGCATGCTAAGCGAGCGCTCTACCATTTGAGCTAATTCCCCTCGACGGCAGAGCGAAGGTGTCCATCGCTCTCAAAGACACCGGCGTGGACCGATCCGATCCTGCCTCTCAGACGGCCAGCAGTCAGGGTGCGTTGGTTCCATGGTGTAATGGTTAGCACTCTGGACTTTGAATCCAGTGATCCGAGTTCAAATCTCGGTGGAACCTTAGTAGCTTTTTGGCGGCATGGTGGGGCAAACTGACGCGCGTTGCGCCAGCTGCTGTCTTCCTGTGAAATTGTCTGTCTGGAACCGAGTCGGAATCGGGGAAATATGGGCTCAAAAGCAAAGCCTTCGCTGGTTCTTTGGTATTGCGCTTCTAGGCTGATTGACTTAACTCTCTGCTGCTCGGTGAGAAAACGCAGCACCATCCAAGGTTCCATGATGTAATGGTTAGCACTCTGGACTCTGAATCCAGCGATCCGAGTTCAAATCTCGTTGTGACCTGCTTTTGCCAGGGATGTGCGCAGGAGCCCATGCGAAAAAACGTTTCCATAGCAGTGATCCTCAAAAGTACGCCTCGGAGTGCCCCTTGAAAATAGCCTAAAAGGACAGGATCCAACGTGGAGAATGCGGCATCGATCCCGCTACCTCTCGCATGCTGCTAAGCGAGCGCTCTACCATTTGAGCTAATTCCCTCGACGGCAGAGCGAAGGTGTCCATCGCTCTCAAAGACACCGGCGTGGACCGATCCGATCCTGCCTGCAGGTCTGCAGACGGCCAGCAGTCAGGGACGTATTTCCATGGTGTAATGGTTAGCACTCTGGACTTTGAATCCAGTGATCCGAGTTCAAATCTCGT
>CM031946.1:26915250-26945250 GCA_018749465.1 Paracanthobrama guichenoti | reverse complement strand
GCTCAAAAGCAAAGCCTTCGCTGGCGCTTTGGTATTGCGCTTCTAGGCAATTGACTTAACTCTCTGCTGCTCGGTGAGCAGCACCATCCAAGGTTCCATGTGAAATTGTCTGTCTGGAACCAGCGATCCGAGTTCAAATGCTGGTGTCTAATTTGATATGGGCTCAAAAGCAAAGCCACCTGGTTTCTTGGTTTGCGCTTCTAGGCTGATCGACTGCCTCTCTGCTGCGGCCAACAGTCAGGCACCATCCAAGGTTCCATGGTGTAATGGTTAGCACTCTGGACTCTGAATCCAGCGATCCGAGTTCAAATCTCGTGGGACCTGCTTTTGCCAGGGATGTGCGCAGGAGCCCATGCGAAAAAACGTTTCCATAGCAGTGATCCTCAAAATTGCGTCTCGGGTGTGCCCCTTGAAAATAGCCTAAAGGACAGGATCCAACGTGGAGAATGCGGGCATCGATCCCGCTACCTCTCGCATGCTAAGCGAGCGCTCTACCATTTGAGCTAATTCCCTCGACAGCAGAGAGAAAGGTGTCCATCGCTCTCAAAGACACCGGCGTGGACCGATCCGCCGCCCTCTCAGCAGGTGCTGCAGCAGTCATTTGCAATGGTTCCATGGTGTAATGGTTAGCACTCTGACTTTGAATCCAGTGATCCGAGTTCAAATCTTTTGGAACCTTTGATTTTTGGCGGCATGGTGTGGGCTTTGACGCCATGCAAAGCTGCTGTGTTCCAGTGAAATTGTCTGCCGGAAGGCCTTTCGAATTGGGAAATATTGGTCAAAAAGCAAAGCCTCTCGCTGGTTCTTTGGTTCAAATCCTTCTAGGCTGATTGAGCCCTTTCTCTGCTGCTCGGTGAGAAAACGGCACCATCCAGTTCCATCATGTAATGGTTGCACTGGCACTCTGAATCCAGCGATCCGAGTTCAAATCTCGTGTAATGGTTTTTGCACTCTGGACTTTGAATCCAGTGATCGAAAAACGTTCAACTCTCAGTGATCCTCAAAGTACGCGTCTCGGAGTGCGGAAAATAGCCTAAAGGACAGGATCCAACGTGGAGAATGCGGGCATCGATCCCGCTCTTCCTGTGCTAAGCGTCTGCTGCCTACCATTTGAGCTAAATCCCTCGATCAAAAAGCAGAGCCTTCGTCCATCGCTCTCAAAGACACCGGCGTGGGCCGATCCGATCCTGCCTCTCTGCAGACGGCCAGCAGTCAGGGTGCGTTGGTTCCATGGTGTAATGGTTAGCACTCTGGACTTTGAATCCAGTGATCCGAGTTCAAATCTCGGTGGAACCTTAGTAGCTTTTTGGCGGCATGGTGGGGGCAAACTGACGCGCGTTGCGCAGCTGCTGTCTTCCCTGTGAAATTGTCTGTCTGGAACCGAGTCGGAATCGGGGAAATATGGGCTCAAAAAGCAAAGCCTTCGCTGGTTCTTTGGTATTGCGCTTCTAGGCTGATTGACTTAACTCTCTGCTGCTCGGTGAGAAAACGAAGCACCATCCAAGGTTCCATGATGTAATGGTTAGCACTCTGGACTCTGAATCCAGCGATCCGAGTTCAAATCTCGCAGACCTGCTTTTGCCAGGGATGTGCGCAGGAGCCCATGCGAAAAAACGTTTCCATAGTAGTGATCCTCAAAGTACGCGTCTCGAGTGCCCCTTGAAAATAGCCTAAAAGGACAGGATCCAACGTGGAGAATGCGGGCATCGATCCCGCTACCTCTCGCATGCTAAGCGGCGCTCTACCATTTGAGCTAATTCCCTCTCGGCGGCAGACTCAGTTGGCAGGTTCGAGGTTTCGTGTCCGCTCCATCGCTGTCAAAACACACCGGGCGTGGACCGATCCGATCCTGCCTGCCTCAGACGGCCAGCAGTCAGGTGCGTTGGTTCCATGGTGTAATGGTTAGCACTCTGGACTTTGAATCCTGTGATCCGAGTTCAAATCTCTGTGGAACGTTAGTAGCTTTTTGGCGGCATGGTTGGGGCAAACTGACGCGTTGCGCAGCTGCTGTCTTCCCTGTGAAATTGTCTGTCTGGAACCGAGTCGGAATCAGGGAAATATGGGCTCAAAAAGCAAAGCCTTCGCTGGCTCTTTGGTATTGCGCTTCTAGGCTGATTGACTTAACTCTCTGCTGCTCGGTGAAAAAACACAGCACCATCCAAGGTTCCATGGTGTAATGGTTAGCACTCTGGACTCTGAATCCAGTGATCCGAGTTCAAATCTCTGTAGAACCTTAGTAGCGTTTTGGCGGCATGGTGGGGGCAAACTGACGCGTTGCGGAGCTGCTGTCTTCTCTGTGAAATTGTCTGTCTGGAACCAAGTCGGAATCGGGAAATATGGGCTCAAAAGCAAAGCCTTCGCTGGTTCTTTGGTATTGCGCTTCTAGGCTGATTGACTTAACTCTCTGCTGCTCGGTGAGAAAACGCAGCACCATCCAAGGTTCCATGATGTAATGGTTAGCACTCTGGACTCTGAATCCAGCGATCCGAGTTCAAATCTCGTTGTGACCTGCTTTTGCCAGGGATGTGCGCAGAGAGCCCATGCGAAAAAACGTTTCCATAGCAGTGATCCTCAAAAGCACGTCTCGGGTGCCCCTTGAAAATAGCCTAAAAGGACAGGATCCAACGTGGAGAATGCGGGCATCGATCCCGCTACCTCTCGCATGCTAAGCGGCGCTCTACCATTTGAGCTAATTCCCTTAGACTGAAGATCTAAAGGTCCCTGGTTCGGCAGAGCAGAGGAACCATGTCCATCGCTCTCAAAGACACCGGCGTGGAAACACCACCTCCGATCCATCTAGCCTCCTGCCTCTCAGGCGGCCAGCAGTCAGGGCGCGTTGGTTCCATGGTGTAATGGTTAGCACTCTGGACTTTGAATCCAGTGATCCGAGTTCAAATCTCGGTGGAACCTTAGTAGCTTTTTGGCGGCATGGTGGGGGCAAACTGACGCGTTGCGCAGCTGCTGTCTTCCTGTGAAATTGTCTGTCTGGAACCGAGTCGAATCGGGAAATATGGGCTCAAAAGCAAAGCCTTCGCTGGTTCTTTGGTATTGCGCTTCTAGGCTGATTGACTTAACTCTCTGCTGCTCGGTGAGAAAACGCAGCACCATCCAAGGTTCCATGATGTAATGGTTAGCACTCTGGACTCTGAATCCAGCGATCCGAGTTCAAATCTCGTTGTGACCTGCTTTTGCCAGGGATGTGCGCAGGAGCCCATGCGAAAAAACGTTTCCATAGCAGTGATCCTCAAAAGTACGTCTCGGGTGTGCCCCTTGAAAATAGCCTAAAAGGACAGGATCCAACGTGGAGAATGCAGGCATCGATCCGCTACCTCTCGCATGCTAAGCGAGCGCTCTACCATTTGAGCTAATTCCCCTCGACAGCAGAGAGAAGGTGTCCATCGCTCTCAAAGATACCGGCGTGGACCGATCCCTCGCAAGTGTGCAGGTGCTGCAGCGGGATTTCCAATGGCCACAAAGGAAAGAGACAGTATTTCCTGATGTGTTGGCAACTTTGCACTGGCTAGTCTTTATTTTTAGATTTGATTAAAAGAGTGTGCTTTACGCCATGCAAACGGCATTGTTTGCAGCAAGGCAGCAGCCAGAAGGCCTTTCGACTTGACTCGTTGGTCTAGGGGTATGATTCTCGCTTTGGGTGCGAGAGGTCCCGGGTTCAAATCGTGGACGAGCCCTTGCTTTGGCTTTCAATCTCTTCAGCCTCACAGGGGTGACTGGCAAGCAGGATATTTCTGAAAAATTGTTCATCAAGCTTTTTCAAAGCGAGGCCGGTTAGCTCAGTTGGTTAGAGCGTGGTGCTAATAACGCCAAGGTCGTGGGTTTGATCCCTGTACGGGCCACTGTTTTGCTCTCTGGGACCTTCAGCTTCTGCTCGTTTCACAAGTGAAGACCGGTCTCACAGAGATCCCTGCTGGCAAGCATCTAGCATCACCTGGCCGAAATAGCTCAGTTGGGAGAGCGTTAGACTGAAGATCTAAAGGTCCCTGGTTCGATCCCGGGTTTCGGCAGAGGAACCATGTCCGCTCCCTTTTGGTCGAGGGGGTCCAGTGTCCAAACACCACCTCCTTTCTACTTGGTTCCATCTAGCCTCGTCGCTATCTGCCTCTCAGACGGCCAACAGTCAGGGCGTGTTGGTTCCATGGTGTAATGGTTAGCACTCTGGACTTTGAAGCCAGTGATCCGAGTTCAAATCTCTGTGGAACCTTAGTAGCGTTTTGGCGGCATGGTGGGGGCAAACTGACGCGTTGCGCAGCTGCTGTCTTCCCTGCGCTCTACCATTTGAGCTAATTCCCCTCGACAGCAGAGAGAAGGTGTCCATCGCTCTCAAAGACACCGGCGTGGACCGATCCCGCGCAAGTGTGCAGGTGCTGCAGCGGGATTTCCAATGGCCACAAAGGAAAGAGACAGTATTTCCTGATGTGTTGGCAACTTTGCACTGGCTAGTGTTTATTTTTAGATTTGATTAAAAGAGTGTGCTTTACGCCATGCAAACGGCATTGTTTGCAGCAAGGCAGCAGCCTGAAGGCTTTTCTACTTGGCTTGCCTTTCGACTTGGCTCAGTTGGGAGAGCGTTAGACTGAAGATCTAAAGGTCCCTGGTTCGATCCCGGGTTTCGTCAGAGGAACCATGTCCGCTCCCTTTTGGTCGAGGGGGTCCAGTGTCCAAACACCACCTCCTTTCTACTTGGTTCCATCTAGCCTCGTCGCTATCTGCCTCTCAGACGGCCAGCAGTCAGGGCGTGTTGGTTCCATGGTGTAATGGTTTGCATTCTGGACTTTGAAGCCAGTGATCCGAGTTCAAATCTCTGTGGAACCTTAGTAGCGTTTTGGCGGCATGGTGGGGGCAAACTGACGCGTTGCGCAGCTGCTGTCTTCCCTGCGCTCTACCATTTGAGCTAATTCCCCTCGACAGCAGAGAGAAGGTGTCCATCGCTCTCAAAGACACCGGCGTGGACCGATCCCGCGCAAGTGTGCAGGTGCTGCAGCGGGATTTCCAATGGCCACAAAGGAAAGAGACAGTATTTCCTGATGTGTTGGCAACTTTGCACTGGCTAGTGTTTATTTTTAGATTTGATTAAAAGAGTGTGCTTTACGCCATGCAAACGGCATTGTTTGCAGCAAGGCAGCAGCCGGAAGGCCTTTCGACTTGGCTCGTTGGTCTAGGGGTATGATTCTCGCTTTGGGTTCCCGGGTTCAAATCCCGGACGAGCCCTTGCTTCGGCTTTTAATCTCTTCAGCCTCATAGGGGTGACTGGCAAGCAGGATATATGTTGTAATGGTTAGCACTCTGGACTTTGAATCCAGTGATCCGAGTTCAAATCTCTGTGGAACCTTAGTAGCGTTTTGGCGGCATGGTGGGGGCGAACTGACGCGTTGCGCAGCTGCTGTCTTCCCTGCGCTCTACCATTTGAGCTAATTCCCCTCGACAGCGGAGAGAAGGTGTCCATCGCTCTCAAAGGTCGTGGGTTCGTTCCCCGTACGGGCCACTGTTTTGCTCTCCGGGACCTTCAGCTTCTGCTCGTTTCACAAGTGAAGACTGGTCTCACAGAGATCCCTGCTGGCAAGAATCTCACCTCACCTGGCCGAAATAGCTCAGTTGGGAGAGCGTTAGACTGAAGATCTAAAGGTCCCTGGTTCGATCCCGGGTTTCGGCAGAGGAACCATGTCCGCTCCCTTTTGGTCGAGGGGGTCCAGTGTCCAAACACCACCTCCTTTCTACTTGGTTCCATCTAGCCTCGTCGCTATCTGCCTCTCTGCGCTATCTGAGTTCAAATCTCGGTGGAACCTTAGTAGCTGTTTGGCGGCATGGTGGGGGCAAACTGACGCGTTGTGCAGCTGCTGTCTTCCCTGTGAAATTGTCTGCCTGGAACCGAGACGGAATCGGGGAAATATGGGCTCAAAAAGCAAAGCCTTCGCTGGCTCTTTGGTATTGCGCTTCTAGGCTGATTGACTTAACTCTCTGCTGCTCGGTGAGAAAACACAGCACCATCCAAGGTTCCATGGTGTAATGGTTAGCACTCTGGACTCTGAATCCAGCGATCCGAGTTCAAATGCTAAGCGAGCGCTCTACCATTTGAGCTAATTCCAGTGTCCAAACACCACCTCCTTTCTACTTGGTTCCATCTAGCCTCGTCGCTATCTGCCTCTCAGACGGCCAACAGTCAGGGCGTGTTGGTTCCATGGTGTAATGGTTAGCACTCTGGACTTTGAAGCCAGTGATCCGAGTTCAAATCTCTGTGGAACCTTAGTAGCGTTTTGGCGGCATGGTGGGGGCAAACTGACGCGTTGCGCGCAGCTGCTGTCTTCCCTGCGCTCTACCATTTGAGCTAATTCCCCTCGACAGCAGAGAGAAGGTGTCCATCGCTCTCAAAGACACCGGCGTGGACCGATCCCGCGCAAGTGTGCAGGTGCTGCAGCGGGATTTCCAATGGCCACAAAGGAAAGAGACAGTATTTCCTGATGTGTTGGCAACTTTGCACTGGCTAGTGTTTATTTTTAGATTTGATTAAAAGAGTGTGCTTTACGCCATGCAAACGGCATTGTTTGCAGCAAGGCAGCAGCCTGAAGGCTTTTCTACTTGGCTTGCCTTTCGACTTGGCTCAGTTGGGAGAGCGTTAGACTGAAGATCTAAAGGTCCCTGGTTCGATCCCGGGTTTCGTCAGAGGAACCATGTCCGCTCCCTTTTGGTCGAGGGGGTCCAGTGTCCAAACACCACCTCCTTTCTACTTGGTTCCATCTAGCCTCGTCGCTATCTGCCTCTCAGACGGCCAGCAGTCAGGGCGTGTTGGTTCCATGGTGTAATGGTTTGCATTCTGGACTTTGAAGCCAGTGATCCGAGTTCAAATCTCTGTGGAACCTTAGTAGCGCGTTTTGGCGGCATGGTGGGGCAAACTGACGCGTTGCGCAGCTGCTGTCTTCCTGCGCTCTACCATTTGAGCTAATTCCCTCGACAGCAGAGAGAAGGTGTCCATCGCTCTCAAAGACACCGGCGTGGACCGATCCAGCGCCAAGTGTGCAGGTGCTGCAGCGGGATTTCCAATGGCCACAAAGGAAAGAGACAGTATTTCCTGATGTGTTGGCAACTTTGCACTGGCTAGTGTTTATTTTTAGATTTGATTAAAAGAGTGTGCTTTACGCCATGCAAACGGCATTGTTTGCAGCAAGGCAGCAGCCGGAAGGCCTTTCGACTTGGCTCGTTGGTCTAGGGGTATGATTCTCGCTTTGGGTTCCCGGGTTCAAATCCCGGACGAGCCCTTGCTTCGGCTTTTAATCTCTTCAGCCTCATAGGGGTGACTGGCAAGCAGGATATATGTTGTAATGGTTAGCACTCTGGACTTTGAATCCAGTGATCCGAGTTCAAATCTCTGTGGAACCTTAGTAGCGTTTTGGCGGCATGGTGGGGGCGAACTGACGCGTTGCGCAGCTGCTGTCTTCCCTGTGAAATTGTCTGTCTGGAACCGAGTCGGAATCGGGGAAATATGGGCACAAAAAGCAAAGTCTTCGCTGGCTCTTTGGTATTGCGCTTCTAGGCTGATTGACTTAACTCTCTGCTGCTCGGTGAGAAAACGCAGCACCATCCAAGGTTCCATGGTGTAATGGTTAGCACTCTGGACTCTGAATCCAGCGATCCGAGTTCAAAGCTCGGTGGAACCTGCTTTTGCCAGGGATGTGCGCAGGAGCCCATGCGAAAAAACGTTTCCATAGCAGTGATCCTCAAAAGTAGATTGCCTAAAAGGACAGGATCCAACGTGGAGAATGCTGGCATCGATCCCGCTACCTCTCGCATGCTAAGCGAGCGCTCTACCAGCTGAGCTACTTCCCCTCGACAGCAGAGAGAAGGTGTCCATCGCTCTCAAAGACACCGGCGTGGACCGATCCCGTGCAGGTGCTGCAGCGGGATTTCCAATGGCCACAAAGGAAAGAGACAGTATTTCCTGATGTGTTGGCAACTTTGCACTGGCTAGTGTTTATTTTTAGATTTGATTAAAAGAGTGTGCTTTACGCCATGCAAACGGCATTGTTTGCAGCAAGGCAGCAGCCGGAAGGCCTTTTGACTTGGCTCGTTGGTCTAGGGGTATGATTCTCGCTTTGGGTGCGAGAGGTCTCAGGTTCAAATCCCCTAATTCCAAAGTAGTAAAAACCATGGTTAATATTATACAGCTACTATGATTTTACTACAAAAACCATAGTGAAACCACTACTAAAACCATGGTTAATTTTCGTAAGAAAGTCATTTAGCAAAGCATTTGATTCAGTTGACTTGCAGTTTCGATGTTTGACGCACTCTTTATCAGTGCGTAATTTGTGTTTATGATGTATTCATTCCCTATATAGGGAGCGAAATGACATGCACCTTTTGTTACTCATGTCGAAGCACGTGAAGGCAGCATAAAGCGCACTCAGAAATGTCCTACTTCCTACTTCAGAAGTCGTGATTACAAGCTTGTTGCTTTCAAGTGCTTTGTTGTCAGAATGGACAGGAATCATGGAGGACACCAGGTTTATTCTTGCCTATTTATTGGGAAAATCTTATTAAAACCAAAATTATATGTAGTGTCACATGCACTGACAAACCATATAAACATTTACGATGCCATATTCTGTAATTTTGGTTAAACGCAGGCTATTTTCGCTGTGTACGCTTCAAATGATTACTCGTATGTAAATATGCACTACATTAATGACAAGACAAGTCTGTCTGGGGGGAAAACCTAATAAATCATACCTGACACAGCAGTAGTTCTATGTTTAAAGTTTATGGCATGCCCATCTCGGGAATTTGGGTATCAAAATTATGCTGCCTTCACGTGTTATCGGAAATTTGATAATTCCCACTTCTGAAGTCGTGATTATGAGCTCATCAAAATGGGACGGCGTTCATGTGCAATTTTTACGTAGGAAACTCGTATTTACGATAATTCCGAAGGCAGCATTACTCACAATAAATAACATTCATTATTGTTCGATAAAGCAGTAAAATGTCACACTCCATGATAATTAATGTATTTACATCACGTATTAGCTTGAACGGGTAGTATCGATTTAGACACTTTAAATGTTTAAAACCACAAACCTCTAATCAGCCGAATCACAACAGACGCAGAAATGCGGTGCAAAATCAGGACGTCATATTGTCAGTTCAAAATAAAAGTCCTCTTCACATGCTAAAATCACAGAAGTGCATATTTTGATATTATTAGCTATTATAATATTATGCATATTATTGATGAGGTCACTTAAATTACCCATTAAAACTTGTTTAAAATTATATATTTAAACAATTAAGCCAATTCTTTTACATGGGTGTGAAATTTGGGGATCAGTACTAAATAAAATAAAAAATTGGGATAAAACGTCAGTAGAAAAACTGCAATTAGAAATTGCCAAAAACATTTTAGGGGTCCAGAGAAGCACGTCCAGCATCGCCTGCAGGGCTGAACCCACTGAACATTGAGATCCAGAAGAGATGTGTTCAGTTCTGGCATCACCGCCATCACTCTGATCCAGATTCAGTCCAATATAAAGCCCTCCTTGCCAATGAAACCTTAGCAGAATCTCATCCTCTAAACACACTCGCTCCTAATTATTGACTTACAGCTACAACCCCAAAAATATTATTAAAGAAATTGACAAAAATTTAAGACACTCATGATGAATCACTAAAAATACATTTTGACCTCTAAAATGAACTCCAGTGTTATTTGACCCTAAAGAGAACCACTAAATTGGCCCATTATCTAGTAATTAAACAATTACTAGAAACAATTAAAAAAAATCCTCTCCAAATATAGATTAAGTGACCATGATCTAGAACTAGAGAGAGGTGGTTCCATGGTGCTCCCTGTCACCTGTAAATCGCTGTTTTTCATGATTATGACAGCCACTCACGTTCCTGTTTGCAACCATGAATTGTATGCTATGGCCAATCACTGCTCATATCGCTAACACGAGTCAATCAGGAATTGACCAATCAGCGTCATTAGAGCATCTGTTTCTCTATAGTCTTTAGCAGGATCTTCAGTGATTATGACCAGCCAATCACACTAATGGACGGTCTGTACTATCAGAGATCTTAACAGAATGATTTTGAGTGTATTTTGCAGGCAAACATTGGGTGGCTGATGCCTTGGGGTATGCTTTCTTACAGCCAATCACGTTCCCACACCCACAGGGAGCTTTAGAGTATGCAACCACGAAGGAAGAATCTAGACTTGCTCACGTATTAGTTACCGCTGCCATGAGCCCCACCCAGCAGGCCTACTTTACCTTCACTGCTTTTAATTGATATAACAAATAGACCCCATGCCCAGTACACTACCCACTATTTGATGCTAAACTTGCCAATGTATGCATCACAGCCTCTCTCTGCTCCCTGGGAGTTTTGGAAAATTCTTGAAATTTGGGGAATCTACAGGAATTTATGAATCAGAAAAGCTATCATAGACATATAAAATTTGTAGCCACCACCTTGTAAGCAAACATTTATTTGAACAACACTTTTTTAGGTTTGTTAGTATTTATTGTTGTTCAGTAGTCATGTTTATCTGTTAGTCCTGTGTTTTTTGTTTTGCAGCTTTGATCCATGCATGTGCACGGCCTTCAGCCACCCTCACCCACCCCTCTGTGTCCACTGAAATAGATATAGGCAACTAAGTTTGATGAGGCACATGTGGCATGTACGTATATACTTTTATTTAAAAAAATATTAAAGTTTCCTTTGCAGGAATAATAAAGTAATGTAATGTACAGTAAAGCAATGTGAGCTTGCATTTGTTTATTTATGTGTTTATTTCTGGGGGGTTTTCCCAGTACGACGAGTCTGTCTTCCAGCTGGATGGATAAACACCCTACCTGAAGTGGACCAGAAGTGGATATCCAAGGCCCTCAGGTGGTCAGCACAGCGGCATCCTGAGCTAATCTTTAGCAGGGTGGACAAACGTTGGTGGTATCCTCCACAGATGCCACTGAAGACCAGTAAGTCTCCTCCCTTAGAGAATTACATTGGCCATCCCCTGCTGCTCTGGATGCCACGAAAACGGTGGCAAGTGAAGCTGACCTGTCTGCATCCAGACTGTCAGAAAGACCTTCTGACCTCTGCTGGCTTGCATCAAAAGATCAGGCAGGTGTTTGCCTTCAGTAAGTACTTTCTGGCAAAGTAAGTAATGTACTTTGTGGCATCTGAGTACCTGGCCTGCCAAAGATGTAAGAGGAAGGTCATCAGCTGGAGCCATGATATCGTCTCCCAGCTCGACATTGGCCACAGGGTGCAGTTCCCTAGCATTCTTACACCAAAACTTGCATGTGACATCGAGGTAGTTAGTTTGATGCGTCAGCGAGGGCTGGGAAACAGCAGCAGCCAGATCCAGCGCAAGCTGCAGGAACGTCATGCTGAGGTCTGGTTGGAAAAGACAGTTCAGTATCTGACAGTTTGCAAGGGGATTGCCAGTGCTGTCACGTCAAACCTGATCCTGCCTGTGACATTTGAACCTGCTCTTTCAATGCCTTCTGTCCCTAAGCACCGGCAGCTGATGCAGGTGTATGCCCAGGATGTCCTGCAAAGGCTGGATGAAATCAAGGCCACTATCACATCACAATATGGTCGGATCCTAAAATTGGATTCAACTAAAAAAGTGGCTAGAAAACTAGCAGGACGCAGCTGTGGTACCGCTACCTGGGCAACCAATGTTGGAAATGAGCATGGACAGGTGATCATGTCCGTGCTCACAGCCAGTGAAGGTTTTGGTCTCGGGCCAATGATTGAAGGTCTCATCAAGCGATACACAGTGGCTGGGGTAGCTCCTCCCAAGGTACTGTATGTCGACCGAGACTGCTGTGGCAACACTCTTCTGAGGAAGATGTTTGAAGAGTGGGACCAAATTACCATCCATATGGTACTTCATGCGGAGATTTGCTGTGGGTTGCACCACCGACTCTCACAAGCTGTATGCCACATTTATGAGTCGCCTCAGCCACTGTATATTCATGTGGGACCAGGACGACCTGACAGCAGGAAGGCGAAGCGTACAGAGCTAGAAGCTGACAGGAAACTATCATCCGAGGCTGATGTTCTGCGCTTTATCAGCCGTAACGAGCTAGCTCTACATTGCAGGAGAACCACTCGTGGGACCAAGGACACCCTGGTGCTGATTGAGAGCCATATTCAGGCCTTTGATGGAGATGCTGGTCGTGACACTCTGGGAGTCCCACTGATAAACTCAGCCCGGATGAGAAAGATCTTAAAGTCCCAGTGGAAGCATGTGGCCTGCATCCAGGATCCTGTAGGTGTGCAGCTCTATATGCAGACTGGCACTGTAGTGAAGGGAGGGCACCGCCTGCCAACCTACCACTGTGCCAGAGGTTCCCCTTCGCTTGAGTCATTTCACCTACACCTTAACAGATTCATCCCAGGTAAATAAGTGACTTAACTGAATTATTAAAATATTGATTTGATGTAATCATATTTTAAATAATTATGAGAATTGCAAGAACAGTTATTTGTGTATTTATGTGAAATGTGTGGTCTTTTTGTTTCTTTTTTTTAATTTATAGGTATGCTGGCAAGTGACACCTTCTTCCAGGCGTATCTTTTGGATGGATTTGCAAAGTGGAATGAGGATCGGGCTGTGGCAGCAACAACTGAGGAGCAGCAACCTCAGTTGCTATAATCATCTTCTGCGTCATGCTGTCAAAACTCTTGCAGAGGAGGTTATGGGCAAAAAAAATCATCACTTATGTTGGACCAAGAAAGTACATTGGTAGATAACTATTTGTTGTTTTTGGTTATAATTTCATTCAAGTGTACACATACCATTTTTCCACTGAGTTATAATATCCTGGTATATTATCTAATTGTCAATGTTTACATGTTTTAATATTGTAACGCAATGAAACGTTCAGGGAAGAAGGAGGCGGGAACCGGTGAACATTTAAAAACTTTAATCCAAAATCAAACAAAATAATGTCGGTGGCAGCCCCTCACGGACGACTGCCGCCTAAAAACAAAACAAAACCAAAACACAATAATGGCGGCAGCCCCTCACGGCCGACTGCCGCCTACATACACAAAACACAACGCAACATAAAATCCAGGCCTGGTCCTCTCTCGTCTTGCACTGTCGTTGCTCCTCCTTTTATACTCCCGTCACTCCTCCATGAGAAGAGACCGGTGTGGCGCACAGCTGACGCTCATTAACATTCGCCACCGGCCCGCTCTCACGGTCCCTCGCCTTGCCACAAATATTTTAAAGGTGAGCTTATTGGAGTTGAATACCTTTACCAGCAAACTGGTAAAGTTCTGCAGGACTACAAGTTGGCCAGTGAAGAGTCAGAGATCACTGAGGTTGGTACAGAGGTGGATGAAGGTTATGCTAAACTTGAGGAGTTTCAGGACATCACTGTCCCCACAGAACAGACACCTGCTGCCTCTTTACAAGCATCAGTGTCTGCAGCATCATCTCCAACCAGCCCCATGTCATCACTGTCTGTGGTCCCTTCATCACCAGTGCCATCTCCTGTTTCCAGCTTCGCATCACTGTCTGTGGTCCCTCCATCACCAGTGCCATCTCCTGTTTCCAGCTTCACATCACTGTCTGTGGTCCCTCCATCACCAGTGCCATCTCCTGTTTCCAGCTTCACGTCATCACTGTGTGTGGTCCCTCCATCACCAGTCCCAACTCCAGTTTCCAGCTCACTGCACACTCAATCAAAGCCAGCACTCTCTCCTGGAGCACGTAGCTGTGAGTTTTACCAAAGTATTCATAGAGGTTTCAGTATTTATCACACTAACTCTAAATGTATATTTGTCATATTGAAAGACATAAATACACATTTAAACTAAATATTTACCTTTTTCATGTAGTCCCAGTGGACCAATTATCCACAGAAACTGATCTACCAACATCTGAAGAGAACACTTCACATGATGTAAGGGGGCCCAGTTTCTTTTTAAATGTACATTTATATGTGTTTAACCAAAATCTGGGTTATGTTGGCTGTGCTTTCATGTGAATATTTGTATTCATTGCTGCTATCAAAATTTCCTAAATAATCTTTAATTTTAGGATTCTGTTGGGCCTGATAATATTGAGGGGTATGGAGCCGTGCAGGACTTGGCAGAGTTTTTGGTTAGCCTCAGAGACCACCGCCTGGCCTTGACTGGAGAAGAGTGCATCAAGATCATCACCCTATGGTAGGCATTGGGGGAGTATGACAAGAAGAAGACCATTTACTCACAACGTCACAAAACCACCCTAAAACAGGGGCGATTCAGGGCCACTAAGAAGATTGTGGCACCAGGTGTGGAGAGCACCAAAAGGTATGTGCAATTTAGCAAACACAGGGTATTTTTTGTATAAAATATGAAACTGAAACTGGCTGAAATATCACCATCAGTTTTATATGTTTAGTAAGGATTTCTAATAAAATTAGTAAAACCTGACGCCTTCAAGATTCAAGAGTTTTATTTAGCCTTGATGACTAGCTTTTCTACCTGCAGCCTTACTTCAAACTTAGCCTAGTTATAACATAAATTATTAGTTGTGAGTTACGTTTAATGCTGACTTTGTTATGTTGCTAAGTAATTTACATTGCTATGGATGCAGTTCCAATCGTACATCAGACTATTTTATTTAGCAGAAGCAAAACATCTTAATCAATAAAATCATTTTGGATCAATATTTTGTCCAATTATTTGTCTTTTACTGTCTTTTAGTAAGTAGCCATGTAATAAGCGGGATAATGTGCAGTCTTTATTGTGAAAAAAACCCCAGACAGGCTAACTAATGACACCGTATAATGCTGTATAAAGCTGCAATAATGCCACAACACAGTAACCCAGTAGAGACCTAATTTATTGCTATGATATTTCAACATTGACCTAGAAAACAAACAAGACAACATAACTATGCACAGATATAAAAAATAACATCTAGACAAAACAGACAGAATAGAAAAGGGAAAATAAAACAAAAACATCAGAGTAAAAACAATCTTGCATTAATAATATGTATTCTGCTGTTATTTACAGGGCTCATAGTCCTGCACAGTGGCTTGACTGCAACCGAGTGGTGGAGGCCATCTTCACAAGGCTCTGTGCTCTCTACCCAAACGCGGTGCGCTGTGATGGAGTGAGGGTGTCCCGCTTCACAATGGTAGCACGTGCTTACAAGCACATCCGAGAGTGCATCCTCACCAATGCTAAGGTGATGAGCGAGACCATAATCCAGCTCCCAGAAGTGAACGCTGCAACAGTCACACAGTGGTGAGTAAGTTAGCATTGTTACCGCTAAGCTTAAACTTAAAGCAAAGCAGCTGCGGGCTACACAGAGGGTTCAAGTAATTTACGCAGTTGACTTAATGTAACCGTAGCTGCTTTGACGGGTCTAGAAACAAATCAACAAGAGTCCAACTTCTGCTTTCTTCTCCGTTATGAAAGATAAGATTTATTTCTCACATAGGATACCAAGATGGCGCCGAGTATGGCGGCCGTGTTGCGAGCACCGAGCAAACTTTGCGGTTTTTCGTTTGTTTTACTTGTTTTTATGTTGTTCTACGTGTTGGATGTTGTTTGTATAACTGTCTACGACAGACACACGCTTCTAAGCATAGGTTCCTACGTCGCGAAGCGCGAACCGGACTTTGAGTTCTTGAAGGCTGGCGCCCTGTTTACAGACAGCGCATCAGAGCCCTTTGTCTGGGTCGCACGGGCGCGACGGAGGAAAAGTCGCCGGAAAAGAGGGAAGAGAGCCGGCGTCCTAGTAAGACTCAGACGTCGTCCCCCTCCGACCTCCTCTCCCAACCATTCTGCTGGCTAACGTTCAGTCACCGGACAACAAACTCTGTGAACTGCGGGCACGCGTCTCATACCAACGAGAAACAAGGGACTGCTGCATTATTTGCCTCACAGAAACCTGGATGTCTGCAGTGGTTCCAGACTCAGCCATCAAGCTCACGGGGTTCTCCAGGCACCGTTCCGACAGAACGAAAGAGCTCACGGGGAAAAGCAGAGGTGGGGGTGTTTGTTTATTTGTCAACCACTTGTGGTGTGACGAAAGGAACCTACACTCCATTAAATCCTTCTGCTCCCCTGATCTGGAATTTCACATGCTTCTGTGCCGATCATTCTGGCTACCGAGGGAATTTACAGCGGTCATAATCACAGCTGTTTATATTCCTCCTCAAGCCAACACAGAACAGGCACTCAAGGAACTGTATGGGAATATAAGTGAGCAGGAAACCGCGTACCCAGAAGCAGCGTTTATTGTTACGGGGGACTTTAACAAAGCCAACTTCAGAACAATAGCCCCAAAATACTTTCAGCACATCACCATCAACACGCGTGGTGATCGTGTACTGGACCACTGTTACTCTCCTTTTCGGGACGCATACAAATCTCTCCCGCGCCCACCTTTCGGCAAATCAGATCACTCTTCCATCCTGCTCCTGCCTGCTTACAGGCAGAAACTGAAACGGGAAGCACCCGCCCTCAGGACAATCCAATGCTGGTCGGACCAATCAGACGCTACACTACAGGACTGTTTTGATCACGTGGACTGGGACATGTTCCGGGCAGCTTCTGACGACGACATAGAGGTGTACTCAGAGACTGTAACGTGTTTCATCAGGAAGTGTGTAGAAGACGTTGTGCCGACTAAAACAATCCGCATCTACCCCAACCAAAAACCGTGGATAAATAGCGATGTTCGAGCAGCCTTGTCAGCACGAACATCCGCTTTTAAATCCGGTAATGCTGATGATCGCAAACAAACCAGTTACGATCTCAGAAAATCCATCAAAGCCGCAAAAAGACAATATAAAAACAAAGTTGAAGATCAATTCAACACCAACGATGCAAGAAGTATGTGGCAGGGAATCAATAACATCACAGATTTTAAAGGGAATAAACCAGCTACTGTGAACATTACCGCCTCTCTACCAGATGAGCTGAATAACTTTTATGCTTGTTTCGAGGCTCACAACACCGCCCACACAGAGCGCGCTCCGTCTCACCGTCACCGTCTCACCGTCACCGTCTCCGTCGCGGATGTAACCCGATCCTTCCGACGGGTAAATATCCGGAAGGCTGCGGGTCCTGATGGCATCCCCGGCCACGTGCTCCGAGCATGCGCATTACAACTAGCCGGTGTTTTCACAGGACATTTTCAATCTCTCCCTCTGTCTGTCTGTGGTTCCCTCGTGCTTCAAAAAATCCACCATTGTGCCAATACCAAAGAAAAGCAAAACCACCTGCTTAAATGACTGGAGGCCCGTTGCTCTCACACCCATCTTCAGCAAGTGCTTTGAGAGACTCATCAGAGATCACATCTGCTCTGTGCTGCCTTCATCATTGGATCCACTACAATTTGCATATCGTAGTAACCGTTCTACAGATGATGCTATTGCTTTCACCCTACACACTGCTCTCTCCCACCTGGAAAACAAGAACACCTATGTGAGAATGCTGTTTGTGGACTACAGCTCAGCATTTAACACCATAGTGCCCACTACACTTGTTGCAAAGCTCCAGACTCTGGGACTAAACAGATCTCTGTGCAGCTGGATTCTGGACTTCCTGACAGGCAGAAGTCAGGTGATCAGAATGGGCAACAACACATCATCCCCTCTGACCCTCAACACTGGTGCTCCTCAGGGCTGTGTCCTCAGCCCACTCCTGTACTCCCTGTACACACATGACTGTACAGCCACACACAGCTCCAACGTCATTGTCAAATTCGCCGATGACACAACGGTGATAGGCCTGATCACCGACAACGATGAGACAGCCTACAGAGAGGAGGTGAGCACTCTGACTAAATGGTGTCAGGAGAACCACCTCTCACTCAACACCGACAAGACCAAGGAGCTGGTGGTGGATTTCAGGAGACACAAACCCATCACCATCGACAAGACACCAGTGGAGCGGGTTAACAGCTTTAAGTTCCTCGGTGTCAACATCAGTGAGGATCTCACCTGGTCCACACACACCGATGCAGTGCTGAAGAAGGCACATCAACGCCTCTTCTTCCTGAGACGGCTGAGGATGTTTGGAATGAGCCCCAGCATCCTCAGATCCTTCTACACGTGCACCATAGAGAGCATCCTGACGGGCTACATCACGGCCTGGTTCGGAAACAGCACGCTGGCAACCGTAAAGCTCTGAAGAGGGTCGTGCGAACTGCCAGCCACATTGTTGGAGGTGAGCTTCCCTCCCTCCAGGACATCTACACCAGGCGGTGTGCAAGGAAGGCCCGGAGGATCATCAGTGACTCCAGCCACCCGTCCCACAGACTGCTCTCTCTGCTGCCCTCAGGAAGACGTCTCCGCAGCATCCAATCCCGCACTAGCCGACTTAGGGATAGCTTTTTCCCTCAGGCTATCAGACTATTGAACGCTCAAAACTAATACTCTCTACAGCATACTCCCACAATATGGCATGCCACACACACTCAACTATAACAGTCAACACTGGACTATATACACACACTTCATTTATCACCGCACTATCTACCGGTTACCACTGGATACATCCGATGCACACTCATGACATTCTGTATCCATTTCACATACAATCATCATCATTTTATACGTATAAATGTCAATAATGTAGAACGTGTACATTCTGTGTATAGTGTTTATTGTGTATAGTGTTTAATGTGTACATTTTGTGTATAGTGCTTAATGTGTATATTCTGTGTACAGTGCTTAATGTGTATAGTGCTTAATGTGTATATTCTGTGTATAGTGCTTAATGTGTATATTCTGTGTACAGTGCTTAATGTGTATAGTGCTTAATGTGTATATTCTGTGTATAGTGCTTAATGTGTATATTCTGTGTACAGTGCTTAATGTGTACAGTGCTTAATGTGTATATTCTGTGTATAGTGCTTAATGTGTATATTCTGTGTACAGTGCTTAATGTGTATAGTGCTTAATGTGTATATTCTGTGTATAGTGCTTAATGTGTATATTCTGTGTATAGTGCTTAATGTGTATATTCTGTGTACAGTGCTTAATGTGTATAGTGCTTAATGTGTATATTCTGTGTATAGTGCTTAATGTGTATATTCTGTGTACAGTGCTTAATGTGTATAGTGCTTAATGTGTATATTCTGTGTATAGTGCTTAATGTGTATATTCTGTGTACAGTGCTTAATGTGTACAGTGCTTAATGTGTATATTCTGTGTATAGTGCTTAATGTGTATATTCTGTGTACAGTGCTTAATGTGTATAGTGCTTAATGTGTATATTCTGTGTATTGTGTTTGTGTGTAAATGTAATATCTGTAATGGTAAGTTTACCTTGTTATTTATGTGTGAGTTTGGTGTATCACCGTGTGGAGGTGTGTTGTTTGCGTGCACACGATAATGGTGTTGTGTTGGGGTTTGTACCTTTATTATTGTTTTGTTCATTTTGTTATTTATCTTACACTTTATTTGATTACATTTGTTTGCAGTTTTTAGATTATGAGAAAAAGATGGGTATATTGCATCAGGTAATTTAATGCTTATTAAAGGGATAGTTCACCCAAAAATGAAAACTCTAACATCATTTACTCACCCTCAAATTGTTCCAAACCGGTATGAGTTTCTTTGTTCTGCTGAACACAAAAGAAGCTATTTTGAAGAATGTTTTGTAACCCAACTTTTAACTGAGCCCTTGACTGTTTTTAGTTGCTTCTATTGCTCTCATTTGTAAGTCGATAACCTTTGATACTGGAATGGAACTAGTGTGTTCATTGTCTGTAGCCTTGAACAAGTTCTCGGGAAAGTTGTGTTTTCACTCAAGGTGGGACAGCTGCAGATAACACCAACTAAGGAGTTTGTTATTGTGTTTTTGTGTTATTGACTAAGAAGCCCTTACTCACTAAAATGGGAGTATAAAAGAACGAGTGTGAGGCTTCCAATTTGTCTTTCCTGACTGCAGACAACCTGTATGTCCGAATTGACCTTCTTGGCAAGAATAAAAGCTATTAAAGACACAGTTTGCTTGTGTTTTTCAATTCCAATTTCACCTTGATAATTATTAAAGTTAATTTTTTTCCCTGACAGGCCTAATCTAGCGAAAACATTGGTCATTTTCTTTAAAAAAATAAACATTTATATACTTTTTAACCTCAAATGCGTGACTTCTGTTATTCTTCACTGCGTATGACGTCATCACATCGGAAAGGTCTCGCATGGGAGCGTACGTGGAAGTAAACTTTGAAAAAGTTTTTCAAAGCAAAATTGGACTGGATCATCCTGAACCAGATACCGTATTTTCTGGACTATATGTCACACTTTTTATTCATAGTTTGGCTGGTCCTGCGACTTATAGTCGGGTGCGACTTGTATATGAAAATTCATTCATACTGACTGACAAGAGAAAACATTTACGTCTACAGCTGCGAGAGGGCGCTCTATGCTGCTCCTGTAGCCTACCCCTGAAAAAATTAACTGAAAACAGAAAAACTGTTAACTGAAATGTTAACTTAAAGACAACTGAGAAAGACTGAACACAAACAAAATGCCCCCAGAAAGAAAATCCTATAGTAGTAAAATATGCAGCCGAAAACGGTAATCGAGTAGCAGAAAGAAAGTTTGGAGTGAACTTGTGAGGGACTGGCGAAAAGCAGAGGATACTTTAACTGTAATGAAGAAAACAAAGAAAGCTAATTGCGGACTAAAAGCAAGATGGCCAGAGCTGGAGGAACGAGTCCACAGATGGGTGCTTTAACAACCTCTACTGGGAGAGGCTTGTCAGTGGTGCAGTAACGTCTCCACACCCTGGTAGTTACCAAGGAGATGAATATAAATGACTTTGCAGGCGGGCCTTCTTGGTGTTACCGCTTCATGCAATGCAACCGCCTCTCTATCAGTGCACGCGCAACGTTGTGTCAGAAACTGCCAGCAGACCTCCAAGCCAAGGTCGACAGTTTCCATGAGTTCGTTGAAAAGCAGGTAACTGAACACAACGTGTCACCGGATCATATTATCAACATGGACGAGGTCCCCTTCACGTTTGACATCCCCATAGGCCGAAGTGTCTCAGAGAAAGGGCAGAAAAGTGTGAATCACACTTCACAGTGGTGCTTGCATGTTGTGGAGATGGATCGAAATTGCCACCGATGGTCAATTTCAAACGGAAAACCATGCCCAAAGACGAATCTCCCCCCACAGAAGTCGTGGCTGTGAATGAGAAAGAGTGGATGAATCAAGAAATGATGAACATTTGCCTTACAAAGTGTTACACTTAAGCGTCCTAATGGCTTCTTTAAAACGCGCAAAGCCCTGCTTGTGACGGACAGTATGTGAGCGCACATAACGCCACAGTTCAAAGATAAAATAAAAGCTTACAACTCCATACCTGTCATCATCCCTGGAGGCTTAACCAAAGTACTCCAGGCACTCGACATCTCAGCATTAAGGGAGTTTTGCGTCGCATGTGGGAGGAGTGGATGGAGAGTACAGCTTCACAGCAACTTGGAAGGATGCACCATGCAACTTTCCAGCAAGTCCTTGGATGGACTGACACTGCATGGACATCAGTGACAACCGAAACCATCCTGTTGGGATTCAGAAAGGGCGGAATAACTGGAACTGATGCAGAGTCTGACGACAGGCCCGCAGAAAAGGAAACAGCGGTTCATCTTCCTCCGGAATTGGCAGAGTTGTTCAGAAGCGACACAGAGGATGAAGAATTCAGTGGATTCAGTGATGTGGAATGAGATCAGGAGCTTGGAGAACTTGCTTACCAGTAACTTGCTTGTTGGACTCGCTGGCTGGCTTGTTATGTTAATTTAGCCTATTCAGCCTCCTAAGTATGTTCTTTATGCTATTGTGTAGCTGAATAACTCGTTGTTATTCAGTAACAGTAACACAGTAACAAAGTCATAACTCGTTGTTACTGTGTAACAACCTGTTATAAACCTGTTTGCACATTATACTTCTTTGTACATTTGTTAACCACATATTTATAAGTCTACAGTTTACTCACTGCACAGTTTACTTCACTTATTTTATTCCACTTCTTTATTTTTATTTTTTTACTTTTTTTTCTACTTGATTATTTATAATTCTACAGATATGTATGTATATATATATATATATATATATATATATATATATATATATATATATATATATATATATATATATATATATTTCTATTATAATTTCCTCCTTGTGTTTTTAACTGTGAATTTGCACTGTCCATGGATCGGACCTGTTTACATTTCACTGCCGGTTGTACACTCACCTAAAGTATTATTAGGAACACCTGTTCAATTTCTCATTAATGCAATTATCTAATCAACCAATCACATGGCAGTTGCTTCAATGCATTTAGGGGTGTGGTCCTGGTCAAGACAATCTCCTGAACTCCAAACTGAATGTCAGAATGGGAAAGAAAGGTGATTTAAGCAATTTTGAGTGTGGCATGGTTGTTGGTGCCAGACGGGCCGGTCTGAGTATTTCACAATCTGCTCAGTTACTGGGATTTTCACGCACAACCATTTCTAGGGTTTACAAAGAATGGTGTGAAAAGGGTAAAACATCCAGTATGCGGCAGTCCTGTGGGCGAAAATGCCTTGTTGATGCTAGAGGTCAGAGGAGAATGGGCCGACTGATTCAAGCTGAGAGAAGAGCAACTTTGACTGAAATAACCACTCGTTACAACCGATGTATGCAGCAAAGCATTTGTGAAGCCACAACATGCACAACCTTGAGGCGGATGGGCTACAACAGCAGAAGACCCCACCGCGTACCACTCATCTGCACTACAAATAGGAAAAAGAGGCTACACTTTGCACGAGCTCACCAAAATTGGACAGTTGAAGACTGGAAAAATGTTGCCTGGTCTGATGAGTCTCGATTTCTGTTGAGACATTCAGATGGTAGAGTCAGAATTTGGCGTAAACAGAATGAGAACATGGATCCATCATGCCTTGTTACCAATGTGCAGTCTGGTGGTGGTGGTGTAATGGTGTGGGGGATGTTTTCTTGGCACACTTTAGGCCCCTTAGTGCCAATTGGGCATCGTTTAAATGCCACGGCCTACCTGAGCATTGTTTCTGACCAATGTCCATCCCTTTATGACCACCATGTACCCATTCTCTGATGGCTACTTCCAGCAGGATAATGCACCATGTCACAAAGCTCGAATCATTTCAAATTGGTTTCTTGAACATGACAATGAGTTCACTGTACTAAAATGGCCCCCACAGTCACCAGATCTCAGCCCAATAGAGCATCTTTGGGATGTGGTGGAACGGGAGCTTCGTGCCCTGGATGTGCATCCCACAAATCTCCATCAACTGCAAGATGCTATCCTATCAATATGGGCCAACATTTGTAAAGAATGCTTTCAGCATCTTGTTGAATCAATGCCACGTAGAATTAACGCAGTTCTGAAGGCGAAAGGGGGTCAAACACAGTATTAGTATGGTGTTCCTAATAATCTTTTAGGTGAGTGTATATTCTGTATATAACTGTGTATGTGACAAATAAAACTCTTGAATCTCTCTTGAATAACTGTTAATGTGTCACGTTAACATACTGGACACCTATTCAGCCTGTTGTTCTGTGTGCTGTTGTGTAGCTGAATAACTTGCCTTTCCAGATTAAATGTCTGTTTTTTGTCTTTGATTTTATGAAATAAATTTCTAAATAAATGCGACTTATATATGTTTTTTTTCCTCTTCATGATGCATTTTTTGACTGATACTCCGGAGCAATTTATAGTCCGGAAAATACGGTACACACTTTTTCAGATTACCAAATCTGGATTACTATTACGTTTACGTTCTGGATTACGTTCATGCTTTTGTGTTCTCTCAGAAAAGTTTAATGTAGTGTCACCCGAGAAACTTTGCATTCAGAGTTCTCTGTTCTCTCAGAAAAGTTTAATGTAGTGTCACCCGAGAAACTTTGCATTCGCTCACAAAGAATTTTTGACTGGTTCATCTCTTATGATTATGCCAATGTAGTTTACAAACAGTGATAAAACACTTTAAATTTAATATAATATTTTTGTTGGATATTTACAGGTGTTTGGGGTTTGTTTTATGGCGGCAAAATCTTTTCCAACCGTTTACCTTCAGGAGTTATGCTGCCTTTACACGCTATCGGAAATTTCCTACTTCCCACTTCAGAAGTCGTGATTATGAGCTTGTTGCATTCAAGTGCTTTGTTATCGGAATGAACAGGAATCGTGAAGGACACCAGGTTTATTTTTGCCTATATATATTGGGAAAATCTTATTAAAACCAAAATTATATGTAGTGTCACATGCACTGACAACCATAAATATTTACAATGCTATCCAGATATGTATGCTTTCTGCCGATTTTGTATAATTTCGGTCAAATGCAGGCTGTTTTCACTGTGTATAAAACATACAATAGGCCTACGCTTCAAATGATTACTTGTATATGTAAATATGCACTACATTAATGACAAGACTCTCCAAGCCAGATGATAAGTCTTCCTGCATCTCCACATCTCCAGAGGCTGACTTCCTACACTTGTGCTTCTCAAAGTCACGAGGCACTGGGCACCACATACTGAAGGCCAAACCTCTCTCCTGTGTCCCTGCTGGAGATATGCAAGGCTGGATATTTGGGCTGCCCTATGACTCTCACAGATGTCCTGTTTAACTCGATCATTAACACAGGGTCAAACGCTCCAGGTAAGACAACCCCAGGCTGCTTCAGGTCCACCAGCCGCTGATAATTCCAGCGTGCCACCCCAGTAAATCCCTGTGCCTGGAACAGCTCAGGAGAGACGTGATTGCCTGTTACCCACTGAGCCTGGTGAAAATGAAACCCCTCCTGCTGTTAGGTGCCTTTGACAAGGATCCAGATGGGCACAGCAGCTCCTTCAATCTTGACATGATTCAGCTGCAAGGTCCCACCATGTCTGTAAAGGATTCCTTCCTCCACCTCAGGGTCACTCAGGCAGCCTCTAAGGATGTGTATATGTTGAATCCACCACAATTTTAACATTGAGGGTTTAAAAAGGAAGATGTTGTTGGGATCCTTTACAAGATGTTGTACTTCTTCCACTCTTTGGACCAACTCTCTGGGATGGGGCACTTTTGTCCTGCAGTGCTCTCTGATGTGCTGCTTGGTGGGATTAGCAGGCTCAATACCACAGAATTTGTATGTGCTTTTCAGTTTCTCCAGGTCACTCTGTTCCACTACAGAGAAGGCAGAAGAGAGGAACTGACAGAAGGAGCTATACAGAGGATGGTGCTCCGAAACACACTCCTGGTGAACCGCCGCATACAGTGAAACAAGTTCAGTTTAACAACAATGTCCTTGTTGTACTTCATTGCAAGAGGCACATCAATTCTTGAGGTTTCCTGATCCTGAACATCTGCCACAATAGCTTCAATGGTCCTCCAGGCTTTCCACTGCAGGTGCTAATGAGGTGCTGGGTCCATCACTCTGTAAGCGGCCCTTTACCCTCTAAGTACACAAAAGGGGGAAAAAATATTTTCAGTTAAACGTATTCATTATCTTCGATTACACTACTTGATATGTGTAATGAGATGTGATGATTCATACCTGTCCACCCACTGGTACTTGGCACTGGGTATGCCAGCAGCACTGTAGCGATTAGGACTGCTCACTCTCAGATTGCAGCATCACTCAGAACAGGATCATCAGGTTCTCATTCATCACAGCGTAGGATGACATTGTGTCAGTTGAGAGTGTTACTTTTCTAGCAACTTTGTGTGTGTGATCTGACCTGAACACCTGTCCAAACATGCCTTGCAGGACCTGAGAGAGAGCTGCCTCCTGCCGCTGACATTCATGAAGAAGCCATTCTACTAGATAGTGTGCACTCACAGACACCCCATGCCACCCATCGGTGTCCTCATAACCCCCAAAAGGTTCTGGTGTGTCATCTTTTCTCTTATGAAAAAGAAGTATACTTCAAGTTAATTTTATGAAGTATACTTAAGTAATATTGAAGTATATTTTTAAGTGTACTTTAAGTAGTATGCAGGACCTGAAATTAACACCCGACCATGCGCCAAATGCGGGTGAATTTTGCAATTGGCAGGTAACACTGTCAATCTACCTGCCACACTGGTGGGTAGCCAATGAGAATTGAGTGATTTTTTTTTTTTTTCAACAAACATTTCAACAAAGTCCGCCATTTTGTTGGATTTCAGCTAAAAATGTGGCGGCACATTACTGGGGTAAAGAGGCCAGCTGAAACGAACAACCAACAAAAAGATGAGGATGAGTCAAAGAAAAGTAAAAGACGTTTTAATACAAAGTGGTCAATTGGCGACAACGGCAAGGTTCGTGAGTGGCTGATTTATGACAGCAGTACAGAACAAATGTACTGCAGTGACTGTTGTGTGTATGGCTCAGAGAAAGCGAAGTCAAATCCTTTTGTAATCGGGACTAAATACTTAAAATTAGAAGCAATTAAGGACCACGAGTCATCAAAAAACCACCTACACACAATAAGTTGTAAAATATCAAAGACTCCGCTTCCGGAGGAGAGCGCTGCGGTCAAGGCACTGACGTCCATGAAAGCAGTGCAGTTTGAGAGGATGCGACTCCTGTTTCGCAACGTTCGGAAAGAAGATGAGGCACTTCTCCGACTACGGTTGGATGTGCGAGTAAGTATTAAACTGTTGGTGAGATGGGATAAGATAATGCAACGCTGACGTAAGCTACAGTACAATGACAGTTGCACAGATGTGTGTGCGTGTGCATTGGGAAATAAGAACCGGCGAGAAAATGTCCGGTACCCGGTAACTTTACCATGAGGGGCTACCTCTTTACATTAGTTTTGTTGTTTATCTTATAATTAAACTCAAGTTGAACGTTTGCCGGTTCCCGCCTCCTCCCCTGAGCCTTGAACATTATTACAATAGGATTTTAAATTACTTTCTCAAATAAATATTTAAGATGAAAAGAAAGACAAATTGTTTATTGTACCAAAAATAAGTATATGTACATACAGGCTACCTGAAATACAACAAAGATATTTTAGAAATATTTTTAAAAATATTTTAGAGCCAAGTATAACTAGAATAATATTTCCATGTTATTTCCTGATCTTTCATGGGTTCCATAATTGTCAGTAAACTTATCCAGATATTACTACAGTAAATTGAAACTGACTTGACTAAATAAGCTAGAAACACCTAGAATCAGCAGTGAAACATCTAGAATGTTTAGCTGTTACACAACCCATAGCTGGAATCATCTGTGAGCCCCAACAGTTGCCATATTGGTCCAGATTGAAAACACGTTTACCTGTGCATTCATTCAATAAAGATGAATCAAATAATGCACTGCATTGTTCATTATTTTGTTCAATTTATGTCCTTTATTTATAATCTTTCAGGTACATTGTCATTTCAATGCAAGAGAGAATTTCAAACTATAGCAAAGGGGATGGTTTGCTGTGGAGTTCATATGCACAGAAGAAAATAAAAAGCAGCAAAGTAAAGTATAGAGAGGTGAAGGCTTCTTATAAAAGAAGTAGTCATGAAGGTGGACTTCAGATGTGGCCCACATTCAGCTGTGGTGTGAACATAGTCTTAGTTTCACACATTTATGTATTTTCTGGGGCCATACTCTTTCGCAAAGAACACAAACAGAGTCTCACATTTGTAAGTGTGATGGCAAAGAAAAAAAAAAACATTACAATGATCACAACTGGTCTTCCTCCAAAGTGAATGCATGCGATTGTTGAAATTGCTTCATTTTCTAAATCTCGTCACACTGAGGAACACTGCATTTTCTTTCCAGAATGAGTCTGCAAATGACGTTTCAAGATTGTGTGAAATGTGAAACTCTTCTCACACTTTAGACACTTGTAAGGCCTCTCTCCTTTGTGAACTCTTACATGAATGTTAAGGTTTCCTTTACGTGTGAAACTCTTCCCACACTGTTGGCAGGTGAAAGGCTTCTCTCCAGTGTGAACTCTTATGTGAACCTCAAGGTTTGATTTGTTTATGCAAGTCTTTCCACAGTGATGGCACATAAAAGGCTTCTCTCCAGTGTGAGTTACTACATGATTCTTAAGATGTTTCCTGTCTGTGAAACTCCTTCCACACTGATGACATATAAAATATTCCTTTCTTGAGTGAATCTTCATGTGGTGATTAAGGGTACCTTTACATCTGAAACTCTTTCCACACTGACTACATACACACGGCTTTTCTCCAGTGTGAATTCTCACGTGAATTCTAAAACTTTCTTTACGTGAGAAGCTCTTCCCACACAGTTTGCAGGTGTAAGGACTCTCTCCAGTGTGACTTCTCAAGTGGGCATTAAGGTTGTTTTTCTGTCTAAAACTCTTTCCACACTGAGGGCATATGAATGGCTTTTCTCCAGTGTGAATTCTCATGTGAGTTTTAAGATTTCCTTTTAGTGTGAAACTCTTCCCACACAGTTTGCAGGTATAAGGGGTCTGTCCAGTGTGAACTATCATGTGGGCATTAAGGTTTTTTTTCTGTCTGAAACTTTTTCCACACTGAGGGCATATAAACGGCTTTTCTCCGGTGTGAATTTTCATGTGTTTTTTAAGATTTCCTTTGAGTGAAAAACTCTTCCCACACTGTTGGCAGGTGAAAGAGCTCATCCCAGTGTGAATTCTCATGTGAGTTGTGAGATTTCCTTTTAGTGAGAAGCTCTTCCCACACAGTTTGCAGGTATAAGGGGTCTGTCCAGTGTGAATTCTCAAGTGGGCATCAAGGTTTTTTTTCTGTCTAAATCTTTTTCCACACTGAGGGCATATGAACGGCTTTTCTCCAGTATGAATTCTCATGTGAGTTTTAAGATTTCCTTTTAGTGAGAAACTCTTCCCACACAGTTTGCAGGTATAAGGAGTCTGTCCAGTGTGAATTCTCATGTGGGCATCAAGGTTTTTCTTCTGCGTAAAACTCTTTCCACACTGAGTGCAGGTGTAAGGCTTCTCTCCAGTGTGAATTTTCATGTGTTTTTTAAGATTTCCTTTCAGTGAGAAACTCTTCCCACACTGTTGGCAGCCGAAATGTCTCTCTTCATTGTGAATTCTCATGTGGACTTTAAAGTTTCTACTTCCTGTTTTTTGAGCTTTTTTTTGTGAGGAAGTATTTTCAGTCTGTGAGTCACTAAAAGATTTTTCTCCTGTCATGAATTCATGATGTTTCTCATGAAGATCTTTTTCTTCCATATCATACAGTTCTTGACTCTCAACTTTCAGCAATATCAGGTCTAAAGCAGAAAAAGACAAATATAAATTAAATGGCACAAAGCCATTTGGATGGCAAAATTAAATCCAAAAACATGTATGCTAGATCTTTGCTAGACCCCGAAACTACTGAAGGTATGTAACCCGTCATCTCAGAACCTCTTGTAAATATTGTTAACTGTTTTCTTCCTTAAGGACATATCTCATATTCTTTCAAGCTGGCAGTTATCAAACCCCTTCTCAAAAGTAGACCGCTTTGGGATTGAGATCCCTCAGGACCCAACACAAATCTCGCAGGAACAGGCAAAAATATACAGCAGAACCTAGGATTTAACAAGGATTGGGTCAACAAATGAAGTTGGGAAAAAGCAGGTTTTAATATACAAAACCAAAATAAAGAAAGTCTGGATCAATCATTTGGATCAACATCTCAGTTGTTACTAAAAACAACTGGACTTTGTAAGTTCCAAATGTGTAAACGTATTGATGTACATTGGGCACAAATCTGGCACCTCTGGTGGAGGCGACATCCCTGCTCCGTTCTTCCAGGTCAAAATAAGCTCTCCTTCAAGAATAAAGCACTTCTTCCTGCACATTTCAAACAAGATACTACAGAGAAATCACACCATGTTATCACACCATTTGTGCTGTTATTTTTACATCACAAACTGTTATTGTTATTTTTCAATTATATGTGTTATTGTGCAAGTTTGAATATAATGTTTTTGTAGGCTTTGTCAATTTGTGATGTAGATAAAAGCTTAGTTTTATTAGAATAATAAAAAAAGGCCCAAGTTACTTG
>CM031946.1:26812750-26910250 GCA_018749465.1 Paracanthobrama guichenoti | reverse complement strand
AAGTTTGTGAAGTAAGCATTTGCAACCTTAAAGTGCAAAAAAGTGAGTTTTTTTTTTTTTTTTTTTTTTCCTCAGTATCTCTTTTTCTAGTATAAATATCCTAGATTCCTAAATCAGGATACATTTACTTCATATGTAAAATAACAAAATATTGTGGCAGCCAGAAGGAAGCATTGTGTCTCGCAGCACGGTCACCTGCAGCACCACTGAGAGCACCGTCAGACACAAGGTTGGGCTACCCAGTGATGTTCAGGACCAAGGATAGCTCCAACACAGGTGTGCAACGGTTCCCCTCTGACAGGGAGCCTCAGCTGCAAGTGTTGGGCCCAATTAGCAGTAACATAAAAGAGAACAAAGAGGCCACAGTCGGGGGAAGCAAGGGAGATGAGCAGACAGAGTGCTGGATGGTCCACAGCCCAAGCATTGGACCAGTCTTAACACAAACACACAAAAACAGGGATGTGAGTAGACTGAACCACCTCGACTAATCCTACATCTTCTGCCTGCCTTCCAGATGTAATTTTATGTCACAAGGAGTAACTTGAGAAAGAAGAAATACCTGAGTTACAGTTTTCTCCCTATCCCATGTTTTATGAATAATAACTAAAGTTAAGTTTTACTCCACTGAAATTCTACCTAGTGAATTGTTTGCTTTGACACCCTGAGTTAAACCCTCCAATTCTGGTGTGTAACGGTTGTAAACAATATGAAGTCTTGCTTTCAGTGAAACTGACCAAAACGTTTATGACTAAAATAAGAACAGTGGGCTTAGAAAAATTAGCTTTTTGATAGATTTTTTGTTCTTGTTTTAAGCAAACATTTAATTGTTACATTTTTCAAGACTTCAATTTACATTTGCAAGTAAATTTATAAAATTTATGGAAAACAGGACAAAAATAGAGGAAAATGTTTTTTTTTTTTTTTTTTTTTACAATGCATGCAACATTTAATGCCATGATTTTAGGAATTTCAGACTTTCTGCTCTGATTTAAGACAGGGCAAAAGTTAAGACTCACAGAAAACCTGGTATGTGTGCAGAAAGGACCACTCTGCCGTAGCACAAACTTCTTGCAAAGGCAAACCCTTAAATAACACCTTAGAAGAGGGCACATTACTGGTAGAGTGGACTCTGACACCTAGAGACAAAGCCAATTGCATCAACAATCCAATGCGACACACTTCCCCTAAAGCAAACCAACAATTGATGAGATTTATCCCACATAGCCTGAGCAGTCAATGTAAATCCTAGCCTTTCTTGCTCCGGCAAGTCAAACAGCAGATGAGAGAAGGCTTGAAGAAGACCAGATGAACGGTCGAAAAAGGCACCTTTGGAATGGTTAACTTTGACTAGTCTAAATCTTAAATCTAAGCAGTAGGGGGCAACTGAGAGGAGCTGCAAATCTCCTACTCTCTTAAGCGAAGTTAACAGTAACAGAGCCACCTTAAAAGTCAGAAACTTTTCCAAGGCTGACTCCAAGGGTTCAAACTAAGCCTTTGATTCAGTTTGGCACCATGAAGGAAGCAAGATATTAGGGGTAGCCTCCCAACAGAGGCTCCATCGATGTGGACATAGCAAGCAGAAATAGCGGCTATGTACACCTTAAGCATAGCACAGGATAATACCAAAGAAAGGTATGACTGAACTCCAGCACTGAACCAACCGGGCAGTACACTGGGTCAGCATGGTGCTGCATGCACCATGACTCAAAGAGATGCCATTTCAGAGCATAAAGTTTCCTAGTAAAGGGAGCTCTTTAAAATGGTCTAATCAAGCATGGTTGAAAGACTGGAATATATGAGCTGGTACCCCTCAGGGGCCAGACACACAGCTTCCAAATGTCGGGTCGGGGGTGGAGAACACTGGGCCTGAGACAGAAGGTCCCTACTTGCCGGAATCTCCCAAGGAGAGCCTTCCAGGAGATATATTAGATCCAGGAACTTTTTGATCAATTTCTGGCCAGCCAGAAAGGAGCCACTAGCGACAAACTCTGGATAGAACTCCTGGGAGCAGAGCAAGCGACTGGTGTAAACACATTATTTTGGTATTTGTGAATTCTAAGTATATTGATCACCTCCTTTACGTTTACCTTTCACTGGCAATTCATTCACAAAATTGCCCATGCTTAGTACAGAACCATGCATCATTCATTATACATCTACACGGCTCCCTACAGTACTCAATTCTGATTCTTCAATCATGCCATCCAGTGGTGTGTTATTGCACGACAACAACCACTACAACGGATAACAGACCATTCAAACGTTAACTGTCAATTTGAGATAATAAAAATTGTCCAACTATCTAGTTGTTCAACTATTTACTTATCTGGCAAGTAGCCGCAAAATAACCGGGATAATAACGGTGTCATATTTTATCACCCTGCAGTTTTGTTTTGCTAATCTGCTGACTGTATATTAACCCTCATATTTGTTGCACCCCCCTTTTCATAACTCAGCGCCCCCCAGTTTGGGTAACCAGACATGTCAGACACCTTTTGTCTAATCGCGTGATTTAACATTTCTCTATCATGTGATCTCAATGTCTGTCCACATGCTCTGTCAATAAATTAGAACACTCATATGACATTCTTCAAAAAATAGGATCAAATCTAGTTCAGCTTTGAGAATTAAACCAACCTGTTTGTTCCTCAATATCTTCTTGTTTAATTCTGAATGTTTCTTCAATCTTCATATCTTCACTCTCCTCTTTAATAAACGCCATCTTTATAATAGTGTCACGCGGATCTCAGCTGCTTCACCAGGAGTTTTTCTGTGTGTTTGGACAATTTGTCATGTTTAAGATGAGAATTAACAGAAAGAAAAATAAATCCAAACTAAATCTCCGGTGCGTCTCAATCAGCTCCCTAGATCAGTAGTTAGCGCACTGGTAAGGGAGTCAGTCAGAGTGATAAGTAGTGATATTTAATGACTTTAATGAACTGATTAGCACTCAAATCTAAAGCTCTAAATTAATAAGGAATACAAAATATACAGAGACTTAGTTATGAATTATATTTGGTATTTAATAATGTGTATATTAGCCTACATTCTAGATTTATACTCTCATGAATACATGTTTTTAACACCATAGTTCCACTATAGTAATATTGTATTAATACTACAGTAAAAATGCAGTAACAGCAACTGTAGTAACCATGTTTTGTTTTGGTGCTAACCATGGTTTCTATACCACAAATTAACTATGGTTGTATTACAATAGTTGAACCATGGTTTTAAAGCGCCTTGTATTACATTTAAACAGTTGTTCAACAAACTTCTACAAAATAAAAACAGAATGACAAGTTACTATTCTATGATACAGACTTTATTACAGCAGTTACATCATCTGAAAGAAAAATATACATGTTCTTGCATGTAACAAAATGATTCAGAACAATGAACTACAATTTTACAAAAAATATTGTAGTGCAAATGATGACTTAATTAGGTTGAACTATCCATTTAAGTTTGCATGTTGGCAGTAGAGAAAAGCTGTGATGTGACCGTTCAAACGCCAAAAGCCTGAGAGAACCAGCGATCAGAGATCACTCACATGGAATTTACACTTGTGCTGACTATCAGAATAATAACAATAATGAAATAATAATAATAATAATAATAATATCGCTGTATACATGATTATCAATATATTTAATAAACTGACTTCACGCATGAGCCTCCCAAAAAGAGTTATAAACCATATCTTATTGCTGAGCTTAATAATAATTTATTTGATTTCAGAACTGAGACAACAGTAGAGATTTTGGTTACACTTTATTTTGACGGTCTGCTTTAGATATTCTTTTTACTCCAAGTTACATTGCACCAACATGTCAACTCTCATTAGAGCAGTGGTTCTCAAACCTGTCCTGGGGACCCCTCACCACTGCACATTTTGTATGTCTCCCTCATCAGACACAGCCACTTCAAGGCTGAATCCGAAATAGGTTACTATTTGAAGGTACAGCCATTTGTAGTGGTGTCCGAAACCATAGTGGACGTTATTGAGTGCGCTCATTCAATCCCACATTGCACCTCAATAACGAGTTTACAGCCGATGTACACACAACGGCTGTCCGAATTCACTCCTTCAAGTGAACTATATTAGTAGACTAACGTAAAGAATAGTGAATGAGGCTTTAGGGGGCGATTTCGGATTCAGTCTTGCAGTCTCTACTAATGAGATGAGCTGAATCAGGTGTGTTGGATGAGGGAGACGTGCAAAATATGCACTGGTGGGGGGTCCCTAGACTGTTTGTAGAATTAGGCCCAATCCCATTTCTATCCCTTAGCCCTTCCCTTTGAAGGGGTAGGGGTGTCTGGATTCTCTTTTGACTGGAGTGATAGGGGTAAGGGGAAGGGCTAGATAGCCCTTCAAATGAAGATTTTTCAGGACCACACTACAAACGAAGGGGTATTAGGAACTTCCCTGCATACACCGACTACCGTGCTGCTAGAATGCATGTAGTGGTGTTGCCACTCGGGATTGATCACTTATGTGTTGTCTGGATGCCAGTTTCTCCGTGGACAACCACTTGAGTGACGTGAACTAATAATTAAGTATACAGTTTAAAAAAAATCTTGTCATCGTTCATAATGCAGTCAATGTTTATATCACGTATCGTCTGTAAACTCTTGCATCTCCAAGGCAACAACTCACTCGTTTGGATTACATTGCAAAGAGCTCCGTTATCACAGCACCACAGTAGAAAACAAAACCATATCCATATCTCGATAGCTCATACATTTTTGAACTGAAAACGTCCAAATACAGCGCAAAACTACGTTGGGAATGAGTACTCTTTTATACATTCTTATGTCTGATTTCTGTTAGACATAGCCTATGCACTTCACTTTTGTTCATACTAGTTAAATGTTACAGAACACTAATAAAAGAAACGTGCTATGACATGTAATGGTGTAGTAGTGGTGTCCCATTTCTTAGGGGAATATTTTCACCACTCTGTTTCAAGGGGGAAGGGGTATAAAATAGAATTGGGATTGGGCCTAAATTGACATGCACTTGCCAGGTTACAGACTTATAGTCAGTAGGACTGTTCATCTAAATAAAGTCTTAGCAGATATTAAGACAATCTATAAACACTCTAATGAGAGTTATTTGACATGTAGTTGCAGGGTTAATAGAATGTAGGGCTGCACAATATACACTCACCTAAAGGATTATTAGGAACACCATACTAATACTGTGTTTGTCCCCCTTTCGCCTTCAGAACTGCCTTAATTCTATGTGGCATTGATTCAACAAGGTGCTGAAAGCATTCTTTAGAAATGTTGGCCCATATTGATAGGATAGCATCTTGCAGTTGATGGAGATTTGTGGGATGCCCATCCAGGGCACGAAGCTCCCGCTCCACCACATCCCAAATATGCTCTATTGGGTTGAGATCTGGTGACTGTGGGGGCCATTTTAGTACAGTGAACTCATTGTCATGTTCAAGAAACCAATTTGAAATGATTCAAGCTTTGTGACATGGTGCCTTATCCTGCTGGAAGTAGCCATCAGAGAAAGGGTACATGGTGGTCATAAAGGGATGGACATGGTCAGAAACAATGCTCAGGTAGGCCGTGGCATTTAAACAATGCCCAATTGGCACTAAGGGGCCTAAAGTGTGCCAAGAAAACGTCCCCCACACCATTACACCACCACCACCAGCCTGCACAGTGGTAACAAGGTATGATGGATCCATGTTCTCATTCTGTTTACGCCAAATTCTGACTCTACCATCTGAATGTCTCAACAGAAATCGAGACTCATCAGACCAGGCAAAATTTTTTCCAGTCTTCAACTGTCCAATTTTGGTGAGCTTGTGCAAATTGTAGCCTCTTTTTCCTATTTGTAGTGGAGATGAGTGGTACCCGGTGGGGTCTTCTGCTGTTGTAGCCCATCCGCCTCAAGGTTGTGCGTGTTGTGGCTTCACAAATGCTTTGCTGCATACCTCGGTTGTAGCGAGTGGTTATTTCAGTCAAAGTTGCTCTTCTATCAGCTTGAATCAGTCGGCCCATTCTCCTCTGACCTCTAGCATCAACAAGGCATTTTTTTCGCCCACAGGACTGCCGCATACTGGATGTTTTTCCCTTTTCACACCATTCTTTGTAAACCCTAGAAATGGTTGTGCGTGAAAATCCCAGTAACTGAGCAGACTGTGAAATACTCAGACCGGCCCGTCTGGCACCAACAACCATGCCATGCTCAAAATTGCTTAAATCACCTTTCTTTCCCATTCTGACATTCAGTTTGGAGTTCAGGAGATTGTCTTGACCAGGACCACACCCCTAAATGCTTTGAAGCAACTGCCATGTGATTGGTTGATTAGATAATTGCATTAATGAGAAATTGAACAGGTGTTCCTAATAATCCTTTAGGTGAGTGTATATCGAAGTTATCAAAATATCACAAATGTACATATCGCAACGGTCAACGTTACTTATGCGACTTGCTTGACGTTAAAAAGAGTTTTTAAACGCGACAACTTGCGAAAAACAACTCCTTGCAGTCTCGCGCTGTCTGACACGCACACTGAAACGTGCACAAGCCGCCTCTCTGAAAGCGTGTGATCCCTTCAGTTCTGTTTCGTGCCTTGTTACACACTCGAACTGTCAAATACACACACAGTTATAGCAAAATGGCTGTCCTGACAAGTATTCAAACAGTCGGTTATGCTTTAAGTGAACGATATCAGCTGGGGAAAGAAACTGAATGCGTGTCAATAGGATCAGTGCATTAGGTCGGTAAACCTAAATATACAGTAAACCTGACGCTGTCTGTCAAACAACAAGAGAAAGAGAAAATCACTGAATGCCAATGGCTGAATAATCTTTGTAGCTTTATTGTGTATCAGTGTTTTTAGTTCTTATTTTTAATAATAAAGATAAATTAAAAAAAGAAAAATAATCATCCACCCCTAGTTCAGGTGTCTTTGTTTACCTGGATGTTCTTGATGTTAAGTTTTAGGCTGATATAACTATATGTTACCAAGTCAAGCAAAGAGTTTTTGGTATTTAAATATTGGCATTACATTTTTTGTTAGTTTACATTGATGTTAAAATTGTATTGTCAGATTTGTGAGATTAGTTTTTGCTAAAACACTGCTGGTCACTTTCAGAAGTTGTAGCGATGCTTTCTTTTCCCAGAGAGACTGTGAAACACATAAATGGTGTCATTCTCAGTTTTTAAATAACTGTTTTAATATCATTTAAATAGATTTTACACACTTAAAGCAATATCATATCATTTTATTCTATTTCTATTATAATTTCCTCCTTGTGTTTTTAACTGTGAATTTGCACTGTCCATGGAGCGGACCTGTTTACATTTCACTGCCGGTTGTATATTCTGTATATAACTGTGTATGTGACAAATAAAACTCTTGAATCTTGAATATCGCATTATTTAACAAGATATTGCATATCGCATTTTTCTTCAATATCGCACAGCCCTAATATAATGTCTAAAGGGAACCATCAAAATAAAGTTTAATTAGAGCAATTTTTCCAAATAAAAGCAATTTTCCATTACTGCCATTTTTTTTTCCAATACAAAATCATGCTATTTCTCCCACAGTATAAATGAGTTAGTAAACATACTATAGTCAAATACAAATTGTTTTTGTGTTTATTATAGTTATACTCAGGGTTTGAAATTAACACCAGCCAAATGTGGGTAAAAATCAATTGTGGCAGGTAACGCTGTCAAATCACTAGCCTGGCGGGTTACTTATGTATACTCACTTTGCTGGGGAAATAGTTTAAGCCAAATCTATGCAGATTTGGTGCAAATACTATATTAAATGCAGCGTATTGCACAGAATCTGCACACATCTGGTTTATTTGAACATACACGTCATTACGCAACAAAGACATTGTTATTTTCCAGAGACAACTTTGTTTTGTTCCGTGTGGTGTTTGTTCTTTGTACTGCATAGCTCTAGCCACCTAAAATACATTTTTGGTGATGAAGATGAAGGGAGGAGATGGCTGGATGACAGAATTTTGTTTTAAGAAATTAATGAATGAAATCCGAATATATAAACTGTGGCAGTTAATCTGGTTTATTTCTTTGTTTTGTTTTATTTTTGGCTAGTAAAAGTTCTGAATGGCCAGTAACCACTAACAAAAATGAGTAGCCAAATTGGCCAGTGAGTGAAAAAATTGATTTCAATCTCTGGTTAATTTATACTAACGTATAAAAAAACAAAAAAAACATAGTTAGCTATAGATGCTGTATTAAAACCATGGTTAATTTTGTAGTTACTATTGGTTTATTGATAATGCAGAAGCAAAATAAGGTTTGTTCAAAAGTAAAACAATGGTTACTGTACTGGTTGTGATAAACTGATACTGGGAGCGAAATGAGACGCACCTTTTCTGTTACTCATGTGTGGATGCGATGCGCTTTACTGACACAAATAACGTCCATTAATGTTAGATAAAGCAGTCAAATGTTACATTCAATAATAATTCATTCATTTACATCACTCATAAAACCAATGGATTGAACGGCTAGTAACGTTTAAAACCACAAACCTCTGTTCAGCCAAATCACAACAGACGCAGAAGTGCAGCGCACAATTATGACGCCATGTCGTCAGCTCAAAATAAAAGTCCTGTTCACACGCCTCTCTCTCTCTCTCTCTCTCTCTCTCTCTCTCTCTCTCTCTCTCTCTCTATATATATATATATATATATATATATATGTTCACTTAACACAATATTAAATAAAATAACTGTATGTAAAGTCAGCAAGTCTTTATATTTTAAGTTATTTATACAAAGATTTATAAAGCACATATAGCCTAATCCCAGATAACAATAGGTTTAGGTTTAATAACCTTTTAATAAATTTTTATAAAAAAATTTTTTCAGTATTGAGAATAATCTGAAACTATAGTTTGAAATGTGTTTTTTCCCCTTGAAAATAAACCACAGTGGAGCTATATAGATATAACATTTTTGCAGTAAATATTCTGATTCAACCTTGAGCTTCAAGGATTTGATACCTTCGATTTTTGACAGCTATTTAAAATGACACTACTTTTTTTTTTAATTTTTATAAAGTTTTAAATATGGGTATATTTCCTACACAAACGCATCGTTTCACTTCAGAAGGCCTTTATTAACCCCTGGAGCCCTGTGGAGCAGTTATATGATGGATAGATGCACTTTTATGGACTTCAAAAACAGATTCATATTCATTCACTGCCATTATAAAGCTTGGAAGAGTCAGGACTTTTAATATAGTCTGATTGTATTCATCTGAAAAAGAATGTCATATGCCAGGATGACTTGAGGGTGAGTAAATCATGGGCTAATTTTCATTTTTGGGTGAACTATCCCTTTAATGTCCCTCTGGGGAAAGCTGAAATGAAGGGATTTGTTAAAAAGATAGTTAAAAATAGATGGCAAGAGTTGTGGACACACGGGAAGGAAAGGGAAGACACTTATTTCAAATAAATAAAGAAGTAGGAAATGTAATTTCCTAGAGTAATTTCGCAACTTCGTATTGGACACACAGCTTTAATCGAATCAATCGCTTTTTAAAATGGGTAAACATTATACAGGATTGTGCAGCAAATGTGGATTACCAGAAACAGTTGAACATGTTCTTTTAAAATGTGCAGGTTTTAATGAAGAAAGATCTCAGCTCAAGGTTATCTAAGGTTATAGGAATAAAAAGGTTAACATTAACTTGCTGAACAATAATTCAAAAGTGACCACTGAAAACATTAGATTTGGATTCCCTTGTCCATTAATGCTTCACACTTGACTCCACCCCAGTAACGTTAGGTAGCGGAAATGCACCAAAGCTGGTTTGCCAAAAAGAAGAATAGCATGTGGACGGGACTTATTTTGGCCTGGCAACGTGACGTCACAAGGCTGCGCCGCGCTCCTGAGTCTGTTGTGATTAGTCTGAAGACAGGTTTGTTTGTTTTTATCATTTAAATTGTTTAAATGACACAAACCGTTCAAGGTTACGCTTTACACCGATGCAAAATGAATGAATTATTAATGTAATTCTTAATCAAACATTAATGAATGTATTTCTTGTAATGAACGTGAGTAAAGCGCTTCAACATGTGTAACAGACTCAGTTCATCATTAACACGAAATCGGTCACTGGCAAGTTGTGATGGAGAAACGGAGCTTTTTAGTCAATTGAAGCGGATGCCAACGATACCAGCTGGTCGAAACAGTGTAAATGCAACGAGAAAACAAACACAATGTGTAAGATAACTTTATCATACGAACTGCAATTGTTTTCATGAAATTGGAATCTATTAAATGTAATAGCAAGTATTGTTCAGATGTTTTAATCATAAACTATCACTCTGATCACCAGTGCACTGATACTGAACTAGAGCTGATTGAGACTGATTATTTTTCATTATGTTATGAAATGAACCTTCTGTTTCATTCTGATATTCTCATCTTAAACCTGACAGATTGTCCAAACACACAGAAAAACTCCTGCTGAAGCGACTGAGATCCACATGTGACTATTATAAAGATGGCCTTTATTAAAGAGGAGACTGAAGACATGAAGATTGAAGAAACATTGAGCGTGAAACAAGAAGATACTGAGGAACAAAGAAAGATGGCGTTCATTAAAGAGGAGAGTGAAGAGCTGAGGATTGAGGAAACGTCCAGAGTGAAACATGAAGAGACTGAGGAACAAACAGGTTGGTTTCATTCTCAAAGCTGAACTCAGTCGTTTCATCCATATCAAAATATTCAGCTCTACAGAAATTAGTGATATTTTTGAAGCATGTCAAATGAGTGTCATAATTAAAGTGGTTTTATTTGACATACCCTCACGCGGACAGACATGTTGAGATCACGAAACAATTATTTTGTGTAACATTAAACCCTGATATCAACTTCTGTATTAAAAACTATGAAAATCATTCATATTTATCACTTAGTTGGGGCTCTACACTGCGGACAGATGACTGCGCGACTGTGAAAAAAAATATTTAGCATAAAACAATATGAATAAAAAGTACAACTCCCAAAGTGCATCAACGCTGAGCAAAAGTTAAGTTTCGTACTGTGATTGGCTAGCCTAGAAATCTAGACACACGAATTACACTCATGTAATTTGCAGCCAGGGTCGACTAGCAACTCTCCGTTGGCTTGCGAGCTTGAAAAACCAAACTCTAGTCAGGCCAATCACATCGGGTATAGAGCCAGTGGGCGGGCTTAGCATAATGACGGCTCCGCGTGTATTCCCTGATACTTGAAATCAAAGAGGATGGCTGCTGCTGGCGAACAGCGGCCTTTTGAATTGGCTTTGGCCGTGACTCTGGAAGACTTGGAGTTAAGCTTTTCTTTGAGAAAAGAACGGCACTGAAGTCATTCTTTAAAAAGGAAGATGTGTTCGGAGTTTTGCCGACTGGAATCCATCAACTAGCTCGGCTTCACCTTCTTCGTTGCTCTGGTTGGTTGTAGCGCTATCCTATTGCGTGCAGAGGGAATTTAAAAGACAACCATTTATCCCGCCTCTCGGATTGAGCACTGCCAATGGTGTGTTCCCAGACCCGACATCTTAATGTGAGTCTTTCTTGTCAGGCTAGTGATCGGCTGCATTTCAAGCCTTCAGTCAGCAGAGCAAGTGCAAAAAACACGCGCGACGGACTACACTTAAAGATCGTTTACGAGGTGAAACGTGTGACACAGCCATGCGCTCATGCTGCTGATGTTTCTTTGCAGCCAAATTAACTGGAAATACTCCTTTTGGATTATCATAAAATAAATTAAATAAATAAATTTTTGCCCCAAGGCCCCCTTGGGGCAAAAATGCCACCAAAAATCAATTCTACAATGTTCTTCCGCAACACGCATGCATTATTATTTAGGCGCTGGAGCACCAAAAGTTACGGACTGCAGCTTTAAGCAATGTCAAACGAGTAGACTCCTGTTTCTCAGAGTATTGGTATGATTGCAAATGTGATCCTGATCTTGTACAAAAGTCCAATAAACAAGGTGATATTAAGTAACAACGTTTTAGCCACAATACTGTCTATTTTTGCTCTATTTCATGAAAATAGTTTCATACAAAGCCACACAAGAACTGTTGCGCATCTCCAAGCAACAGTGATTCCTGAATGAATCTGCGTTTTGAACGATTGATTGAATGAATGACACATTAAGACTTGAGTGTATGCATCATCTTTTGTCAATTTCTTAGATTAAAATAGAAAATAAGTTTTTAAATGTTAAACAAATTCAGTTAGAACAATAAGACGCAATCAGACATCAAATATAGTTGTGCCAAAGCACAACACAAAGGTAAGTGCATCGTTGTTGTTATTTTTTTGTTGGCAGATTATTGTACAGTATCAATGAATGACGCATTTTGGCAGTGGTGTGTGCATTAACGTGTGAAATGCCTGCTAATTACATTTTTTTTCCCGATCTCTTATATTGGTACTTTTTGCACTTATATTGGCTTATTCTTACTGTTTTTCAGAGGGTTATGTCAATCAATTTTAAGAGTTTCCACCTGGGCATTTTAGTCATATTTGCTAATTCTGTTTAATGTATTTGCCCTCTTTTGATCCATTTTCATTTGTTTGTCATAAACATTTTTTTGCGCTCTCCAACACAACAAGATTCATTCACTGCTCCCATGAATGACCCTGTGACTTTACTAATTAACCGAAAATGTAAAACATAGCCCAACAGAAAAGCTCTCTAATGTTGTATTTTGTGTTTATGCCTTTATAAAACAGCAAAAGACAGTAATTTACAGTAAAGGGAGTTTGCTCGCATGATCAGCTGGTGATCGGGTGTTTTCTCCCAAATAAAAGCTCAAGGGTTTATCTCTTGCAAGTGAAGAAATTAGGATGAAGGTACTGCAATTTTCCAATACTGTAGTGTAAAATACTAAAATATACTTACGAAATATACATTTAAATTTATTTTACAATATATGGATATTACTGTCAAAGGAATAATTCTATAAATTATTATTATATTATTGTAATAATTGTTTGGCATCTTAAAACACCAGTGTCAATGTAATGTAGACTGAGTATTATATCACAACTAAAAAGATCTTTGCGCTCTCTTTAATGTCCAGATACAAGTCAATGCTTTTTCTGTGATCAATTTGCACACTGTACATGGGTTAAAGCTCTTAGTTTTGAGCTCTCAAAGTGAATCAGATTTAACCTTAAACTGTACACAATTTTCAGGGACACCCAACATAGTGTTACAAAATCCTGTGGGAAAAACTGATAATTTTACGAACTTTTACTCCAGCCTAGCACAACAACGTTTCTCAAAGTCAGTAAAGCTGTTAAAGCCAAATTAAAATGCCATTGGACAAACTAGATTTGTCAAATAGTAGTGTCAAATGTAGCGTTAAAGCCAGGCTCAGACTACAGGAGTTTTAGGCCGATTTACTCCTCCCGACAATCTGAGAAAAAAAAATCTTGTCCATGACATTGGTCAGATCCGGTGTTCGCCGTAGAATATCTGGTAATGTGAGGCGTTTACATATCTGGGGCTGTAGCTATGTATAAATGAGTAAAATTTTAGTCTTAAGTGTGTCAAAATTCTAAAAATACTTGATTTTACTCTTATTCCTAGACTTAAGAATAAGTGTGATTTCATAAGTGTTAAGAATAGGTCTCAGCTCCTACATTATTTAAGAGAGCTGGAGAGGTATCCTAACCTAGTTAGGAGTAACAAGATGGCAGCAGAGAAGCACACACACTTTCCAACGAAAATATAATGTATTGGAGTTAAATGATGACAGGGACTTTATAAAATGATAAAAGCTAGAACGTCAAGATATTCTTTTTGTAACTGACCTAGTAAGAAATAATAACTTTTCCCACTCTACAAATCAATGCTCTAACTGCAGAAATAAAAGTCATAATTACATATTTTGGCAACATGAAAAGTGTAGCAGTGCAGCATACAGCACATATACAGCACACAGTATACAGGGTCTCAAGTAGCACTGTTGAGGCACTGAACACACCAAACATACAGTGGTGGCCAAAAGTGATGTGTGGAGGGTTTTTTAAATGACCCTACAAGTTTGCTTAAACCATCAAAATATGAGGACAATATTTTTATACTTAAATATTTTACAATATGAGCGAAGAACAAAACACTACACTTAGTGAAGGTACTTATCTAACATTATTATTGGTCAAAAAAGGCAAACTACAGCTACGTGTTTCAGAAAAATAAAAAAGCTCACAGGACAAAAATCATACATTGACTGCAACATAATCAGTTATTAAGATTTCTTTTTTTTTTTTTTGCATGTGTTCACAATTTCTTTGTATGACAGCCTGGAAAAATTATGTCTGTACAGTTTGGCATGTGTCATTGTGCTATCACAAATAAAACGATTGACTCCAATCACAGCTACGCAATTTACTTACAAAATCTTTAACACATTTTTAATAATATTTGAATGAAGTGTGAAGATGTACATTTTCCTAAGCCGGGCTTCACTTTTGACCCCTATTGTATGGCAGTACATTGACTTTCCAACTAACATGCTAACCATGCAGCAACATCAAGCCACTTTTATGAGGATTTCGGGCTTCCTTGGGAGTTGTTGGAGACGTTGATGGAACTCGTGTTCACATTAGGGAGGCAAGGTATATTGGCAACATATCATTATCGGCCCGTAAATTATAATTTTTTTATGTTATCGATCCAATAAGAAAATTTGACCGATATATTCAAGCCGATAGATAATGTATTATTTCCTTCAGCTGTGACACTTCAGACTCTCTGTCCGCCATGATGGTTTTGAATTGCTTCAAATATGATTGGAATTGGAAAATACGGTTATATGCGACATGTGCAGCGCAAGTATGACATATAGGCTACATACAATTATAATGAGAACACTACAAAAGAACGTGTTTCTGCATGTCCACAGAGTAACGCCTTCATGACAAGCACAGTCAAGTTCGCTTGCATTCGCAGCCCTTGGTGCCATTGTAAGTTGTAATATTATAACGTAAAGCACTTCATTATACCGGTCTTTAGCTTCAGCGCGCGCAGTTCAGACAAATGCACATCATTAACTACTGGGACTGTAATATACATAACACTGTAATGAGAACATTTATTTAATAAAACATTTGTGAATTCTCTGGGTTTAGTTGTTTCATCACGCTTTTGTGGGAAGAGCGCGTCCACAGCACATTCTGACCAGCACAGTCAAGTTCGCTTGTGCATTTGCGTCATTTTAAGCATATCTAAGTCATAATATTAAGTTTATGTAGTATAAACATCTGATTAATCTCATATAGGATGCATTTCATTGAGTTGATAACCCACAGCGCTTCATTGTTCCGTGATTCAGCACGCACTCTCAAACAGGGGAAGAACGCATCCACAGAGGTTAACTTATAGGCCTTCAGGCTCTCAAAGTTGATCAAAATTTGTATTTGTATTTAGATTCATCGGCCCATATATCGGCTATCGGCTTTCAAATATAAAGAATTATCGGTATCGGCCAAAATGTTCATATTGGTGCATCCCTAGTTCACATCATTGCTCCGACTATAAATGAGGAGACGTATATCAATAAAAAAGGATCCCACAGCATCAATACTAATTCATGATAATTTTGCACAATGCCAAGCAATTTTTTAAAATAAATTTAAATATTAAAGTTTCAGTGTCTTAATTAAATAATTTTATTATAAATACATTAAATGATTGGCGTCGTTCTGCTATGACTTCACCCTTGCAGGCTCACTATTGGCTGATTCAGTCGTTGAGGGCGGCCATTCTGCATTGATATCACTGTAGTTCTTAGTTTGCAACACTTAAGTGCCACCTCAGTCAGCACTTAAGAATCAGTCTTAGACTTTACTGAAAGTTGCTTTTAGCTTCTTTATAAAGAATTGTCCTGCTTTTTACTAAGACATTTTTGACACTTAAGTCAAAGCTTAAGACTATTCTTAAGAGCATTTCTGAGAAGTTTTATACATATGGGCCCAGGGGCCGTATTCACAAAACATCTTAAGGCTAAAAGTAGCTGCTAACTTGCCGATTTAGGAGAAACTCTTAAAAGTAATGGGCATGTCAGTCCTGATTTTAGCTCTAAGACTTTAACAAAGCATTTTAGCGCTAAAACAAGCTCCTAAATCTGTGAAAAGTTGGTAGTCAAGAGGACCCCTAAGTCACTAAGACCAAATCACAAACAATCATAATGGCTGTTGCAGACCTTTCTCCCCTTTCTCTCTTCCACTTCGCATCTTGTCTACATTGTCCTATCATAACAAAAAGGCAAAAAAAAATGTGCAAAAAAATAAAATAATTATTCAATACATAAATTAAGAAAATATTGTCTGAATACCTGTGGCAGTTGTTACACAAGTTCACACTTACAAATGATCGGATAGAGTAAAAGAGTAAAATAAGCCTATTTGGTGTGTTGTCTGAGGGGCTTGAGGGCTCCAAGCTCTGTATTTAGCCCAAACCCAGAGTATTCCCCCATATCCCCGGCTGGGCCGAGAGTGAGGAGTCGGGTGGCGAAGGGATGCAGAAAACTAGAGGTAACTTGCTGAGTCAGCTCTGTATATGCCTCCTCTCAATTTAGATAAAGTTCGGGAGGAGCACTGTTTATAAAGCATAATTTGTCGCTTGAGTTCTGCAATCTCCCTCGAGAAGGCTGACAATTAGCTGAACATATACTAGTTTAATTAGACACTTAGCCTACTTTTTTAAATCTTTATTTGAATATGGCAATATGATACCTCACTCTACAAAATTTCTTTCACTGACAGAGACTCCTCCTCGATCACTGTGTATAGTTAGTAAGCGTGATGACATCCATAGCAACGAGGTCAACCCCACCCTTACTCTTAGCTTAAAACTTCTCTCTATTCCTTAATAAAAGTTGCTCTCAGCAGCTTTATGAATAGGTTTAAGAGAAAACTCTTAATTAAGAACTGTTACGAGAACTCTTAGTGCTAAGATAAAATGTTTTGTGGTTATGGCCCCAAATCTTTAACCTCCCGATCTGCTCGTGGACACATTGAGCTGCCACGATTTTATCAAACATGTATAGTATTTAGGATTTTGAATATGGAAGATTACCACAAGCTGCTGTGTGCGGGTCCGTTGAACAGATGGCAGAACGGTATGTGGACAACACAACTGCTTGTATAACGTGTCTTCAATAACATGACACAACTGTACGGACAAAGAGAAGAGACCACGAGAGTGTAGAAAGCTGCTAGCAAATGTAAGCATTACCTGTTGAGACATCAATGACGATCATCCCATAAGATCATGTGAGGTGCTCCTCCTGGCATGGTAATCTTAATATCTTGTAGTGTGTGACGCGCTACAATTTTCAAATCTTGTAGTGTGTGCATGTTTGTGATTTGAGAGAAAAAAATCTGTGAAGATTCTCTTTATGTGTGTAAAGCAACCAGATTTCATAATCTGTTAGGATTTAAAAACTCCTGTAGTCTGAACCCGGCTAAGTAAAAGGGAATACAACCTTTTAAGTAGTATTAGTATAATTACAGTAACCAATTAACATGCTAGGCTAACATAGAATATGGCAACAAACACAGAAATGGTCAACTTCTAAAAGACTTTTCTTGGAAATGGAACAATGTCAAAAACCTTTTCAGTCATTTCTGTGCGTCTTGGTATAAAGTCTATCAGAGCAGATTCTGGACAAAATTGGAAAAGTTTTTTGCAAATACTTAAAAATGGTGGACAAGCAAATGAATGGAAAATGACAAATTTTATATATATATATATATATATATATATATATATATATATATATATATATATATATATATATATATAATATACAATTGTATATTGTTAGAATAATTGTAAACCAGGGACTTCAGTTCAATTCCTGCTTCAACACACATGCCTGTCATTTTCAAGTAACACTGAACACCTTGATTAGCTCCTTCAGGTTTGTTTGATTGGGTTTGAAGCTGAGCTCTGCAAGACGGTAGCTCTCCAGGACCAGGGATGGCGAACCCTGTCATAAACCAAGGAACGGAATGATACAGAGAAAATTAATTTTGAACAACATTTCAAATGCGAAAAGTTTTTTTTGTAAAAAAAAAAAAAAAAAAAAATGCTGAACTACCAAATTTGTATGGTATGGTTCATAGGGTGTGTAAGGCCCGCTAAAATCGTTCCAATGAGGGTAACGATCCGTGGTCGAAGGTCGCTTCAGTGTTTTCAGCTGGGCAAAAGGATTTAATTCCAATTGATCTTTATCTGACTCCATTTCATCATAATTTCGATTTTAGGTTAAAATGCCAATTGGTTATTTGGTCATTTATATTTAATAGTTATTTAATTATTCTATTTAATCCTTTTGTTGAAATTATAACCGTTCATCTACTAGAGATCGTTAATAATTCCAGAGTAAATCAGAATAGATCAAAATGTAACAATTTATTAACAGTCAGGTAAATGTATAACGGTGAATACATAATCAATTCAAAGATAGTCCATACATAACATCAAATACTCTGAAGTAAAGAATGAAATATGGATACCTGACTTCTTAAAATGACATAAAGCTGAGCATCTATAGCAGACACTGAGCGTTACGGGCTGACCGATATAAAGGTTCAAGCCCTGACCCTTTCTGAAACATCTCCTTAAATATCAGACCAAGATGTAAAACTCTTTCAAATGTAAACATGTGTTAACAATGGGAATTTAAATTGAATCAATCTCCAATATGCCTGTATTGTTAGAAGACCAAACGGCCGACAGCCATACCCACTGTTTTTAGCAAAATGTCTCCAAACTTCTTAAAACCTTTATTATATTCTTGTTTACTTCTGTGGGGATGAGATCTTTGTACCAATCGCAGAGACATTTCAAACGATATCAAACATGTATAATATTGTATTATGAGAATTCACATTAAACCATATAGATTTTGATGGTGGAAACTGGAGGAGGAATGGGGGAAGAGGCAGTGAAAAGAAAGGCATGTAAATTAAAGTCATTCTTAGATGATTCACCCAGTCTCTGATGGGGATGCTATATGAATGAGTCAGTTTAGATGCTAATTTCTCAGATAGTTTGTTCCTCAACCAGACATTCTGGCGTTATGCAAGTTTTCCTAGTCTTACAGGGTGTCATAGACTACCATTGGGGAGGAATAATAAGAATAAAAATAGGTTTGTGGTTGGCCCCTAATAAACACAAATTAAGAATCAACAATTATACTCAGGGGAAACAATTAGACTACATTTTGTTTGATGGGGGTGATAAGTGGCCTGGATAATGGCACCAAAAATATTTAGAACCACTGGTCTAAACTTTATGATGTCTGTTGCTTTGTACCATTAAACTGGGGTTAAACAAGTTTTTTTTAAATCTTTTTTTTTCACCTTAGATCTGATGCCACTGAATGAGGAGAATCAAGAACTGAAGGATGTAAAAGAAGAGAAACATCATGATTTCATAACTGCAGAAAAATATTTTAGTTGTTCACAGACTGAAAAGACTTCCTCACAAAAAATAGCTCAAACGACTGGAACTAGAAGTTATTTCACCTGCTTTCAGTGCGGAAAGAGCTTCAGTCATCATGGAAACCTTGAAGTCCACATGAGAATACACAATGGAGAGAAGCCTTTCACCTGCCAACAGTGTGGAAAAGGTTTCACTAAAAAAGAAAACCTTAAAAATCACATGCGAATTCACACTGGAGAGAAGCCTTACACATGCCATCAGTGTGGAAAGAGTTTCACTGGAAAAGGAAGTCTTAAAGTCCACATGAGAATTCACACAGGAGAAACCCCTTACACCTGCCAACAGTGCGGAAAGAGCTTTGCACATAAAGCAACAATTAAAGTCCACATGAGAATTCACACTGGAGAGAGCGATTACACATGCCCTCAGTGTGGAAAGAGTTTCAGTCAACATGGAAACCTTAAAGTCCACATGAGAATTCACAAAGGAGAGAAGCCTTTTACCTGCCACCAGTGTGGAAAAGGTTTTACTGAAAAAGGAAACCTTAAAAAACACATGAGAGTTCACACGGGAGAGAGGCCTTACACATGCCAACAGTGTGGAATGAGTTTTTCACATAAAGCAACAATTAATACCCACATGAGAATTCACACTGGAGAGAAGCCTTACGTATGCCCTCAGTGTGGAAAGAGTTTTACACATCAAGGATCCCTTAATGTCCACGCAAGAATTCACACAGGAGAGAAGTTATTCACATGTGATCTGTGTGGAAAGAACTTCAGACGTAAAGTAAACCTTGATTGCCACGTGAGGATTCACTCAAGAGAGAACAGTTTTATATGTCATCAGTGTGGAAGGAGTTTCACAGACAGGAAACATCTTAAGAATCATGTAATAACCCATATTGGAGAGAAGCCTTTTATGTGCCATCACTGTGGAAAGACTCGCTCAAACAAAGCAAACCTAAAGACTCACATGAGAGTTCACAGTGAGAAAAGTTTCACATTTCACACAGACCTGAAACGTCATTTGCAAACTCATTCTTGAAAGTTCTTCAGTCTGACAAGGTTTAGAAAACTGAGAAATGTAAAAAAAAAAAAAAAAAAAGAAAATCACCTGTGCATTTACTCTAGAGAGGGCCACTTAATTGTTATCAGTGAATGTAAAAAAATATATATTTTGTCATCACACTTAAAGATAGTCTTTCAGGTGTGAGACCCTATCTCCTCAAGAAAATCTAACATTCTGTTGGATCTTCTCTTTTTAGGTGGCGGGGGACCTGAAGAGGTACAGGGTTTTTCCACCTGCATGTTGCTTGTGCCAGACGGTGCAGAGGACGTTATGTCCTCCTCTCTTTCCTCCACAGATGCGGTGGCAAGCCAGTGTCTTTGGCCACAGCAGAACAGTTAGTGACTTCTGCATCGCGTGAGTCTATCAGGATGGGAGGCTCAATAGATGGTCTCCCCCCAGTAGCCTCATGCATGGCAGAAAACCACGGCCATGTGGCTGCTGTTTCAGTTCCTGTAGGAGGACAGCGGAGCTCCTAAAATAAAATAAAAAATCTATTCACTATTAAACTGGCAAGAAGAAAATGCACACCAAATGAAATTAATACATTTCCAATTAATATAATTAATTTTTCCATTACCCAAACCCGATTCCAAAAAAGTTGGGACACTGTACAAATTGTGAATAAAAAAGGAATGCAATAATTTACAAATCTCATAAACTTATATTTTATTCACAATAGAATATAGATAACATATCAAATGTTCTTAGTCTAAGAACTTAGACTAAGAGCAGTTCAAAAAACCCAGTATGAGTCTAATTAAAACAAGGACCGAGACGTCGCCCGGCACGGCGCAGCCGGGGCCCCACCCTGGAGCCAGGCCGGGGTTGGGGCTCGTATCGCGAGCGCCTGGTGGCCGGGCCTGCCCCATGGGGCCCGCCGGGCTCAGCCCGAACGAGCGACGTGGGGCCACCTCCCGTGGGCTCACCACCTGCGGGAGGGATCATATGGGGCGGTGCATAGTGGATCGGGCAACAGTCGAAGGCTAGGCCCCCGACGACCCGATCTCTGGACACGGAAACTGGCTTTAGGGACATGGAATGTCACCTCTGGCGGGGAAGGAGCCTGAGCTTGTGCGGGAGGTTGAGAGGTACCGGCTAGAGATAGTCGGGCTCACTTCCACGCACAGCTTGGGCTCTGGAACCACACTTCTTGAGAGAGGCTGGACTCTCTACCACTCTGGAGTTGCCCATGGTGAGAGGCGGCGGGCTGGAGTGGGTTTGCTTATAGCCCCCCAGCTCAGCTGCCATGTGTTGGAGTTCAACCCGGTGAATGAGAGGGTCGCTTCCCTGCGCCTTCGGGTAGGGGATAGGTCTCTCACTGTCGTATGTGCCTCACGGGCCAAACGGCAGTGCGGAGTACCCGGCCTAATGGGGTCTCTGGGAGGGGTGCTGGAAAGTGCTCCAACTGGAGACTCCATCATTCTACTGGGGACTTCAACGCACACGTGGGCAGTGACAGTGATACCTGGAGGGGCGTGATCGGGAGGAACGGCCCCCCTGATCTGAACCCGAGTGGTGTTCTGTTATTGGATTTCTGTGCTAGCCACGGCTTATCCATAACGAACACCATGTTCAAGCATAAAGGGTGTCCATCAGTGCACGTGGCACCAGGACACCTAGACCGGAGGTCGATGATCGACTTTGTGGTCGTCTCATCTGACCTCCGCCATATGTCTTGGACACTCGGGTGAAGAGAGGTGCGGAGCTGTCAACTGATCACCACCTGGTGGTGAGTTGGATCCGATGGTGGGGAGGAAGCTAGACAGACTCGGGAGACCCAAACGTACTGTGAGGGTCTGTTGGGAACGCTTGGCGAGCCCCCTGTCAGAGAGATCTTCAACTCCCACCTCCGACGGAGCTTCGACCGGATCCCGAGGGAATCTGGAGATATTGAGTCCGAGTGGACCATGTTCTCCACCTCCCTTGTCGACGCGGCTGCTCGGAGCTGTGGCCGTAAGGTCTCTGGTGCCTGTCGAGGCGAAATCCCCAACCCGGTGGTGGACACCGAAGTAAGGGATGCCGTCAAGCTGAAGAAGGAGTCCTATCGGGCCTGGTTGGCTTGTGGGACTCCTGAGGCAGCTGACGGGTACAGGCAGACCAAGCGGACTGCAGCCCGGATAGTTGTGGAGGCAAAAAATCGGGCCTGGGAGGAGTTCGGTGAGGCCATGGAGAAAGACTATCGGTTGGCCTCGAAGAGATTCTGGCAAACCGTTCGCTGCCTCAGGAGGGGGAAGCAGTGCCCTACCAACACTGTTTACAGTGGAGATGGGCAGCTGTTGACCTCAACTGGGGATATCGTCGGACGGTGGAAGGAATACTTTGAGGATCTCCTCAATCCCACCAACACGTCTTCCATTGAGGAAGCAGTGGCTGAGGGCTCAGAGGTGGATTCATCCATCACCCGGGCTGAAGTCATCGAGGTAGTTAAAAAGCTCCTCGGTGGCAAGGCACCGGGGGTCGATGAGATCCGCCCTGAGTACCTCAAGTCTCTGGATGTTGTGGGGCTGTCTTGGCTGACACACCTCTGCAACATCGCGTGGCAGTTGGGGACAGTGCAGGAGCTTGGTCCGCATTGCCGGCAGCAAGTCGGACTTGTTCCCGGTGCATGTTGGACTCCGGCAGGGCTGCCCTTTGTCACCGGTTCTGTTCATAATTTTTATGGACAGAATTTCTAGGCGCAGCCAAGGGCCGGAGGGTGTCCGGTTTGGGAACCACATGATTTCGTCGCTGCTTTTTGCGGATGACGTTGTCATGTTGGCCTCCTCAGACCAGGACCTTCAGCGTGCACTGGGGCGGTTTGCAGCCGAGTGTGAAGCGGCCGGGATGAGAATCAGTACCTCCAAATCCGAGGCCATGGTTCTCAGTCGGAAAAGGGTGGCTTGCCCACTTCAGGTTGGTGGAGAGTATTTGCCTCAGGTGGAGGAGTTCAGGTATCTTGGGGTCTTGTTCACGAGTGAGGGAAGGATGGAACGGGAGATTGACAGACGGATCGGTGCAGCTTCTGCAGTAATGCGGTCGATGTACCGGTCTGTCGTGGTGAAGAAGGAGCTGAGCTGTAAGGCGAAGCTCTCGATTTACCGGTCAATCTACGCTCCTACTTCACCTATGGTCATGAGCTGTGGGTCATGACCGAAAGGATAAGATCCCGGATACAGGCGGCCGAAATGAGCTTTCTCCGCAGGGTTGCTGGGCGCTCCCTTAGAGATAGGGTGAGAAGCTCAGTTACTCGGGAGGAGCTCAGAGTAGAGCCGTTGCTCCTCCACATCGAGAGGAGCCAGTTGAGGTGGCTCGGGCATCTATTTCGGATGCCTCCTGGACGCCTTCCCGGGGAGGTGTTTCGGGCATGTCCCACCGGGAGGAGGCCCCGGGGAAGACCTAGGACACGCTGGAGGGATTATGTCTCCGGCTGGCCTGGGAACGCCTCGGGGTTCCCCCGGAAGAGCTGGAGGAAGTGGCTAGGGAGAGGGAAGTCTGGCCGTCTCTGCTTAGACTGTTGCCCCCGCGACCCGGTCCCGGATAAGCGGAAGATAATGGATGGATGGATGGATATCAAATGTTGAAAGTGAGACATTTTGAAATGTCATGCCAAATATATATTTAACTACACATTCCAAAAAAGTTGGGACAGGTAGCAATAAGAGGCTGGAAAAGTTAAATGTACATATAAGGAACAGCTGGAGGACCAATCTGCAACTTATTAGGTCAGTTGGCAACATGATTGGGTATAAAAAGAGCCTCTCAGAGTGGCAGTGTCTCTCAGAAGTCAAGATGGGCAGATGATCACCAATTCCCCCAATGCTGCGGCCAAAAATACTGGAGCAATATCAGAAAGGAGTTTCTCAGAGAAAAACTGCAAAGAGTCTGAAGTTATCATCATCTACAGTGCATAATATCATCCAAAGATTCAGAGAATCTGGAACAATCTCTGTGCGTAAGGGTCAAGGCCAGAAAGCCATACTGGATGCCCGTGATCTTCGGGCCCTTAGACGGCACTGCATCACATACAGGAATGCTACTGTAATGGAAATCACAACATGGGCTCAGGAATACTTCCAGAAAACATTGTCGGTGAACACAATCCACCGTGCCATTCACCGTTGCCAGCTAAAACTCTATAGGTCAAAAAAGAAGCCATATCTAAACATGATCCAGAAGCGCAGGCGTTTTCTCTGGGCCAAGGCTCATTTAAAATGGACTGGCAAAGTGGAAAACTGTTCTGTGGTCAGGCCAATCAAAATTTGAAGTTCTTTTTGGAAAACTGGGACACCATGTCATCCGGACTAAAGAGGACAAGGACAGCCCAAGTTGTTATCAGCGCTCCGTTCAGAAGCCTGCATCTCTGATGGTATGGGGTTGCATGAGTGTGTGTGGCATGGGCAGCTTACACATCTGGAAAGGCACCATCAATGCTGAAAGGTATATCCAAGTTCTAGAACAACATATGCTCCCATCCAGACGTCGTCTCTTTCAGGGAAGACCTTGCATTTTCCAACATGACAATGCCAGACCACATACTGCATCAATTACAACATCATGGCTGCGTAGAAGAAGGATCCGGGTACTGAAATGGCCAGCCTGCAGTCCAGATCTTTCACCCATAGAAAACATTTGACACATCATAAAGAGGAAGATGTGACAAAGAAGACCTAAGACAGCTGAGCAACTAGAAGCCTGTATTAGACAAGAATGGGACAACATTCCTATTCCTAAACTTGAGCAACTTGTCTCCTCAGTCCCCAGACGTTTGCAGACTGTTATAAAAAGAAGAGGGGATGCCACACAGTGGGAAACATGGCCTTGTCCCAACTTTTTTGAGATGTGTTGATGCCATGAAATTTAAAATCAACTTATTTTTCCCTTAAAATGATAAATTTTCTCAGTTTAAACATTTGATATGTCATCTATGTTGCATTCTGAATAAAATATTTAAATTTCAAACTTCCACATCATTGCATTCACAATTTGTTCAGTGTCCCAACTTTTTTTGGTATCAGGTTTGTATTTTCTTTTTAGATTGTCCCATTTTTTGAAAATTTGACTTGGTGTAACTTTTCCATTTAAACCAATCCTCTGAATAACATTACTATACAATAAAAACCAACAAATTATTTACTCAAACACACACAAAGATAGTGTAACAATATTATTATAAATATTATCCAAAACCTCACTGTATTTATCAAACAAAGTGAAGACAACATACCTTTCCATGCATACTGGAACATAACTCACATCCAGGCTTTTTTTGGCACGCGTGTCAATAAAACACTTCCGCAAAGGATACACCTGTGTATCCTCTCTCATGACTCCGCAGGAAGCCTCCTCAGTCCTCGATCCTCATGGTGCAATTAGAGAATTGACCATGGATCACGCCGGATGAGGATCACCGGTGCAGCGCCGTTTGTGACTCAACAGTCCGATTCGGGAGTGGTAGTCTCTGCCGCAAAACCTGCAGATGGAATCTGAGTCAGGTTGAGTAGCTTAGTTTCTGGCCTTCCTCCATAACCGCTTTTCCTCCGACTTCTAATTTAATGTCTCCTCAAATTTGGAGAGGCCTTTTAAAACAGCCTGAGGCTGAGGGTGAACATGGAAGAAGTTGCAGCTCTTTCAAGGACAGTGCACAGACAAGGACACAGACCCGACTGGACCTGATTGTCTCAAATTACACAATAAACTGCTCTTAACAAGTCAATAAACAAGTTGCGAAAATATATAACTTTTTGTCCCAGCCTACATAACATTATAGCCGTTGTCTCCCTTCCTTGTAACGTTACCTGATTGTGATGCATTACAATCCTTGCTAAGAAAAAAGTTATATCCATGTTATTCCTCTCTTGTTATTCCAAGCATACTTAATTCTCTCATCATTTCAGCTGTAAAAGTCCACTTTATGTCACGGTGACGGATGACAAATGTGAATTTACAGATTTGCATTTCGACTCGAGTTAACTCGCATAATAACTTTGACTGTTTGTCCTTTTGAACAAATAACGATTGCTCGTTCGGTGCCATGGCCACTGACGTTAGCATTATTTATTTGCTATAATCTCTGTGAGCCGAGTCTGACCACCAAAACTTTAGATTAAACAAGACGGTTCATTCATATATATATTATAAGTCATTACAGTCACTGCGGGAGCTCGGTTTGCCATAGAAACATTGAGAGTGCACATGCGCGTTAGCTGGAGCAACCTGAAATATGAGCTTTTTTACGCAATTTGAGCGTCATGGATAACATTTATGTGACAGGTCACCTGAGATTTTGTTGCTGATTTGAAATATTTTATTTAAATATGAGTACATTATTACTGTGCACTTGCATTAAATCGGCCTGCTTTTTAATGGCTGAGAGAGAGAGAGCATGTTTTTCTTTTTCTTTTTTTTAAACCTTATTTCCCGGTTCACACTTTTCTTATCCTAATTTTACAATTTGTAAGTTACACAAAACACACAAAACGTGCTGACTGACTCTGATCACGGCCAGGTGTTCTCCGAGTCCGATTGACTCGGGTTTACACACAGTGTTAAACAGACCCGGCACCCAAAGTAATAGATTGGGACCCGACCCGGACCCGGCTGACCATTTAAAATATAGACCCAAACCCGTACGGGTCCCGGGTGCTCTGTGTAGACCTCTACCGCCAACTGAGTGTCCATTAACCACTGACACAATTCAAATCAGTTGCTATTTGATGACATAAATGACATGAAATTTTCAGATGACACTGAAAACAAAAGAAGAGACATAGAAACAGTTAACAAAATACAAAAATACACATAACATAAAAGTACTTTTTTTAATTTTTTTTATTATAAATGTAGGCCCTACTTGGGTTAATGTAAAAGTACCCACAATTTTCCAAAAAATTTTTCAATTAAATGTAACGGAGTAAATTTACTTCGTTACTACCCAGCTCTGACTGTCCAAATAACTTTAATAAACAAAATAAACATATTATTAACTAAACCAGTTTGTAATATTACATTGAAATTGTACCAGTTTCAGAGATTTAACAACTCCAGTGTAGTGATGGGGAGTCGGCTCCAATCTACTCTCGGTGTCGACTCTGTTGCTGTGTCCGAAAGCGCTCACTTGTTTCCTGATTCTCTAATCCCTATAAAGTGCACGGCAGTTGAGTGCACTATATAAGCAAGGAGTGAATGAAATGAAGCGAGGAATTCAGACACTTCTCTCTCTGAATGTTGGCAAGACCAAAGAAATGATTGTGGACTTCAGGAAGAGACAGCAACGGACATACTCCCCCCCCCTCATGATCAGCGGGTCACCAGTAGAGAGAGTGAGCAGCTTCAAGTACCTGGGTGTAAACATCTCCGAGGACCTGACCTGGACTGCTCACATTCAGACACAGGTGAAAAAAGCCAGGCAAAGACTGTACCACCTGCGCCAGCTGAGGAAATTCAGGGTTTCACCAGCTATCCTGAAAACTTTCTATTTAGGGGCGATAGAAAGTGTATTAACTCAGTGCATCACAGCGTGGTATGGGAACAGCACCAGTCATGACCGCAAAGCCCTGCAAAGAGTCGTGCGCTTATCCGAGCGTATCTCAGGGTCAGCTCTCCCGTCTCTGCAGGACGTCTACACCAAACGCTGCAAAGGTAGAGCTACTAAGATCATCAAGGACTCTAATCACCCTGCAAACCCTCATTTCACGCTGCTGCCATCTGGTAAGCGCTTCTGAAGCCTGATGGCTCAGTCAGACTCCTGAACTCAGTCACTTAACATCACGTGAATTCACTTCAGGATAAACATCGATACACTGACATTGCACTGCACTTTCTGCTCTCGTTGTTACTGTGTAACAACCTGTTATAAACCTGTTTGCACATTATACTCTTTATACATTTGTTAACCACATATTTATAAGTCTACAGTTTACTCACTGCACAGTTTACTTCACTTATTTTATTCCACTTCTTTATTTTTTTTTTCTACTTGACTTGATCTATTTATAATTCTACAGATATATATATATATATATATATATATATATATATATATATATATATATATATATATATATATATATATATATATATATATATAGTACTTTTTTATTCTATTTCTATTATAATTTCCTCCTTGTGTTTTTAACTGTGAATTTGCACTGTCCATGGAGCGGACCTGTTTACATTTCACTGCCGGTTGTATATTCTGTATGTAACTGTGTATGTGACAAATAAAACTCTTGAATCTGACGTAATACACCGCCTCAGAGAGCTGTCGCAGAAACTTTAGCACACATTTATTTGAGTGCTTACTTTAGAAACAGAAAACAGTCACAGCGACTTTAGTTTGTAATTATACATAGGCTTCCTCCATGCCAGCTTTAGTTTAATTGATGGTATATTAATGCAATAAATATAGATATGGTTTTCCATAACCTTGAGTTCATAATCATTAAGCTAACCATAAATCATAAAAATACTCACATCAAGAAGAAACACATTAATAAGCGTACATTATTGTATGTATTTTAGTATTTAGTATCTTTAACTCACCTTTTAAGACAACGCTCATGTGCGTTTAGCGCTATCACTCAACAACAGCTGTTTTTCGTGACTTTTCCCTCTGTAAAATGAGGTATTGGCAACCGCTAGGGAGAAATGTTGATAGCCACTCATCAAGTCAATCGCTAAATTGGACGGTCACGCTAAAAGTGTGCGTAAAAAGTGTAAAAATTATTTAAGTGTGTAACAACTGCAGTTTTGTCTTATTTCTGACCCTGTTTTGATGTAAAGTAAATGGAGTCGATTCGGAGTCGACTCCAAAAAACCTGGAATCGAACATCCCTAACTTTTTGGGGGAAAAAACTAGCTTACCAATTCAGGGTTATATTTAGCTAAATGATTTGCATGGATATATACATTGGTAAATCACCAACATGCATCATACATTTATTTTTTATTCAATAAGTTTTGATGTAGCAGCCATTACATCTGAAAATTACTTTGACAAGCCAAAAACTGTTTTTAAAGTAAATTGCTGCTTACCACTCCTCCCATGTGCTTCTCCTTTTCACACACTGTTGGCAAATCATTTTCAGAAGTTGCTAGACGCAGGTTGATTTATTGTTAAAAGTTGCTTCATGATGCATGATGATGACATTACATAATGACGTAAACCTCCATCATTATGTACAATACATAATCGCTAAGTCTGAAATTGAATACTTCCCTACTATATGTGAAAAACAGTACACCAACATAGTATGTCTGAATACATACAAAACAGTAAGCGAAATGTACCTGGATGACCTACTACTTCAACCCATATTCATGAGGCCACATGATTGGATTTGTATAATATGATTAATATTTTCAGCACATAATTGGACAACCAGTATTTAAATGTACTTCACCAAAAAAAAAAAAAAAAAAAATCAACTTTAAATTACACTGAGATCTGTTTGATTGTATATATATATATATATATATATATATATATATATATATATATATATATATATATATATATATATATATATATATATATATATATATATATATTCGATGTACATTTCTATCCACTTTTTGTGATTTTAGTAGCATGTGAACAGGACTTTTTAGTTTGGTCTGGAGATATGACGTCATAAGCATGCGCCGCGCTCCTGCGTCTGTTGTGATTCGACTGAAGAAAGGTTAGTGGTTTTAAGCATTTAAGTTGTTTAAATCAATGCAGAATGCTTATTCAAGTTCATAGGTTTTATACACTATGCAATACTATTATTTATTATTGAATGTAACATTCTAATTTTTGATTTTACGTTAATAAACTCCCCAAGTGAATAACAGAAAAGGTGCGTCTCATTTCGCCCCCTATATAGTGAATGAATACATCATAAACACGAATTTAGTCACTGGCAAATAGTGATGAAGAAACGGAGCTTTTTGAAATCAAAAGTCAATTGAACCACATGCTTAAAATAACGATTCAGTGATTCGAATCGCCGCACGCTGACGACACATGCTGGTCAACACAGTGTAAATGCAACTAGACAACAAACAAGCATGCGTAATGACAGCTTTAATAAACGGAACAACAAATGCTTGCATTAGTGTAATCTACCATTAAATACCAAATTTAAAGAACTTACTATATAGGGTTCCTATTAAGCTCACCAAAGTCTACATTGAGATATTTTAGTGCACAGGGTATTGGTTTCAGTACAAGAAGTTATGTTAAAATAAAGCATTATTCTCTCACACAATAATATTTAATATTATTTTAAATGGCAAAGGCATTTCAATTAAGATGTACATCATTAAATGCAAAAAGTCTGGCTGTGCTTAACGGGTACATGTTTGTACCCTTTAAGCCAGGGGTGTCAAACTCAAATACACAGTGGGCCAAAATTAAAAAAAAATATCTGATGGCCGGACTGGTTCAATGTTTATTGCAAAACTTATTGAAAGGAACTTATTGCACATTAAACTTGGAACTAACAAAGCTTAAGTTATTGCCTATAAAAACAACATTAAACGTTAAATAAATGAAAAATCAGTTACGTTCATTTCTTGTTCATCTGCGGTGATTTTTTTATGATTACATTTTTCCACAGGCCAACAACAGATAAAAACAATTCCCTTCAAAGAAAAAACAAACATGCCATGTTGTAGCAAGAAAAAAAAAGAGGAAATAAGCTCAGTTCGCTGCACTGTGACGCTCACTAGTCTAAGCCAGATACGTGGCATCTCATCTTGGATGCAAGTTCATCAATGTTTGGGGTCGGGCTCTGAGCTGAGGAACTCCTCAGGATTCAGTGAAGGATCAGGTTTTTATTTATTTATTTATTTTATTTTTTTTGACGAGGTTTAACTTATTTGTGTGCTACTTATTGACGCATGAGCCTCCCCTTTAAATGAAGCGACGCTTCCTGAAGCACTGTTAGAAACGAATGGAGAAATTCACTATTTCTCCGCAATATTTAAGTGTGTGTTAAATCTGGGTTAATAAAGCACATTTTACTGTACCAATATTTTTAATTGACCATTTTACCCGTTTTTGCATTAAAATCAGTTAAAATGGACATGAGCCCTACTCCTCTAACTAAATCCAAATTCTAAGCACTTTTTACTGTAGAATATATATATATATATATATATATATATATATATATATATATATATATATATATATATATATATATATATAATATAATATAATATTTTTTTTTTTTTTTTTTTTAATCAATCGTTAAACTTGACATTTCACAATTAATGTGCATTTTAAAGCAATGGTAACATAAACGTTTTGTATAATCATCCATGCTTGATGTTCTGCAGTCCTTGCAGGGGTAGGTGTCTTCTCTTCGAAGGTGTTGGGTCATCTGAAGTCTTAATAAGAGGCTGGATCCAAGCTGGAGCTGGCATAATCTCTAAAGCCCTATTCGGACGGTGTTTCTCATATGGATCTCCGTAAAAATAAATTTGCATGCCATCTCAGTGATAAAACTCGTGCATTTGCATGGCGATTTATTCACGGTGGAGGAGCGAGTTTTGTGATCGAGCGCAGCTGTGAACCTGCTCACGTGGTCAGCGCAGCTGTGAACCTGCTCACGTGGTCAGCTGAATGATTGTCTGCTGTAAAAATGTCATATGCTTGGAATAATAAGAATAAAATCTGATTTAATTTAATAATAGGAATATTTAACTTGAACTGTTTAAAAATAGGAAGATGTCATTTTAAAAATGTGGAAATGAGCGGAAATAAGTTAGTACAATGCTGCAAATCTAACCTATATAACGTTAATTACTGCCATGATAACGGCTCATTTCAAATGTTTACGTGTTTTTCTTCTCTTTCTCTTTAGAGCGGTGATGAAAGATTATTCTTGTAAATACTTTCCAGCATTTCAGTAATAAAAGTGTAGGCTAGATCTTTAAAATGCATCCAAATTACAGCGAAGCGCAACGATACGGTGCTCTGCAGTGGTCAAAAAGGATCTAAATAGTGAAACTATTTATTTTCTGTATTAGACAAATTTGGATTCAGACAAAATTCGCTTCCTCGATTCGCCTGCTTTACCATCAACCAAAGGCAGCCGTAGTCACAATTAGGATAGGCTCACAATATTTCTTTCTGTCTAGAGGTACACGGCAAGGCTGTCCCCTTAGCCCTTTGCTATTTATTTTGGCTATATAGCCACTATCATCAGTACTCGGATATAAATCTATTCATGAAAACTTAGAGATGTGGATTCGGAGGGCTATTAAATTACCACATGACCTTTGGTGTTTGTCACAAAACAGTTGGTAATTCGGCCGGGGATTTTTACACGAGTGTAGGCAGAAAAACACTGACATTCTGGATTCTGACGGCAATAAAATCACAGACTAGTCCCTGTCAATGAAGAAAATACCTTACGACCCCACGAGAAACAATTACCGTCCGAATAGGCCTTTTGTTACCTCTTGATATTGAAATTTGTGATAATTGTTTGAATTATTTTTTTTCAATCGATTTATTAATGCATTCAAGGATGACATGCAATAATTAAATGATCCTAATTATATTTTATGTACCTTTACATTTTTACAGTAATTTCCACCAATATTCCAGTGTTATTTACCTTTCAAAATAGTTAATTATTCTTTTCTGAAGACACAATAGTAACAGGGTCTTGAATTACCCTTTATGCTTCCCACCTGTCTTGAAAACCCCCGTTTTCAACGTCCACCTATCGTTTAGCCATTTTTGGGGGGGAGGAGGGATAGCTGAATTTTTGTACCATAGGTGACTAGCTCACATCAATTTAAAATATTCTAGTGGACCCATAGATTGTAAAAGAAAAAAGAGCGGACCCCCCAGATTTAAGGCAGTCGTTATTTTAGAACGTGTCACTCAGACCATTTCCACGGCGACGCGTCATGCGTCACATGACACCGCACAGCCAAAACAGCACTGTATGATAGATAGAGCACAGGGCAAAGGCTTGCACTTACGGGCGCCCGATTGCACTGGCAGTTCATTTTGGGATTTGTAGTATTAGTGGTGCGTGCACTATACCGGCGGGCCAGATCTAATAGTACTTCGAAATGATCCTGTGGTCCAAAGATAGTTCAGGCCCTGAGGTTGAGTTTGACATATGTGCTTTAAGCACACCTCTGTTCCCATTAAGCTCACTTGTTTTGTTTTGTTTTGTTTTGTTTTTGGAAAAACATTTTTAAAGAATAATTTTATAAAGATGTACTTGAAGTGACAACTATCAGTTAATATTTAAAGTCCGTTTATGAAGTATTTACAGAGATGTTCAATGGGGATGAGTTTAAAGGGAGCACACTGAGCTTAATTGGAACAGCAACATTTTTAAATTAATAAATATTAAATTAAATTTAAAAGGACAATTTTGCTAAATAAATAATTTAGATCATGAATTAAGTTGCATATTTTAATATGAACAGCTATTATTGAAAATATCTATGAAATTATACTCTTATTGATGTCACACTGAAGCTGTGATATTCATAGTAGTGACCCTTTAAGCTCACCGCACAATAATATCTTAAGTCTTTAAAAACCACAGAACATCAATAAACTGTAAATTTATAACATAATGGATTTAAAAGTACAAGCCAGTAATGCCTGTAAAGTAATATATTAGTGTAGCACACAATCTTACACAGCTAGTAAGCTAACAATGTTCTGTAGCATCTGCGCTATGGTGCTAAAACTATCTTTTGGATCAAACTGTAATTATCTCCCACATCCAGGTTATAATATGCAAAAGTCTAAACATTAATCTCGTAATTTTGCTGTAAGTTATATTTATTGAAAATAAAGGCTTAAACATCTAAAAAAATGCACATTTAAGGGGCTCCTCTTTTGGTGAAAGTTTTCAGACAGCTTTCAAAATGGCCACCGGACAGTGTGAACACATGGGCTGCGTTCGAAATCGCGTACTATGTGAGTAGGTACTACATTTGAATTTGAACGAACTTCGCGGCCACTGAAAAAGTACGTTCTATATAGTATGAATGAATGTAGTATGAATGTAATCCGGACGTACTACAGCCGCCATGTTGCCGCTATCATGTGACCTACCAGCGTCAGTTGCGTCCCATCACCTCCATTCATAAATCCTCTCCCGTGGCCTCATGGGATAGTAAAGTGTCCATCGTATGCGCACTTCAGAATCTCGCCGGAAGTAGTAGGTAATCTGGGTACTTTTCGCCTACTGTTTTTCGAATCCTGTGAATTCAGACATACTACTCGCATACATTTTCGCATACTGTATAGTAGAGAAGTATTCGATTTCGGACGCAGCTATGGATACCCATATCTCAGTGTGCAATGGTTTGATTAGCTTGAGATATATAGTAACAAACACATTATTTGGTTAAGACATCATGGATGATAAATAATTTTTTCTTTTTATAATCTGAGCTCAAAGATAGTAGTGTGCTTAATGGGTACTTGAGCTTAATAGGTATGTTTACCCTATTTTGTTCCTTTATTAATTTGCAGCACTACTTTTTATTAATTTTTTGACTAATCATTCTGACTGACTCTTACCTGTGTGCTGACTAATGAACTAGGGAGCTGACTGAGACGCATCTAGTGATTTAGTAGTTTGGATAATTTTTTTTTTCTGTTAATTATTCTCATCATAATCTTGACCTATTTTCCAAACAGAAAAACTCCTGGTGAAGCGACTGATATCCACATGACACACTAAAGATGGCGTTTATTAAAGAGGAGAGTGAAGACATGAAGATTGTAGAAGTATTCAAAGTGAAACAAGAAGATATTGAGGAACAAGTAAAGATGGCCTTTATTAAAGAGGATAGTGAAGGCATGAAGGTTGAAGAAGCATACAGTGTGAAACAAGAAGATACTGAGGAACAATTAAAGGTGCCGTTTATTAAAGAGGAGAGTGAAGATGTGAAGATTGAAGAAACATTCAGAGTGAAACACGAAGATACTGAGACACAAACAGGTTGGTTTCATTCTCAAAGCTGATCTTAGTCATTTGATCCTTATTAAAATGTCCAGCTCTACTGAAATTAATGATAGAATGTCATGCTATTTTACCGTATGCACATAATGTTCTTAAAGGGTCGTCTTTCAACTCCGTTTCAGCAGCAGTCAGTTCAGATTTATTTCACTCATTAAAAGCATAAAATCTGCCCACAAATGCTGCCAATTACCATTACATGCAACACAATATACACATGGTTTTGTAAGCTCACCATAAATTACTCAAATACATGCATAACCTGCAGTGACAGCTATAATTTAATGCGCAAATAAATGCACAGCCATTCGCATTTGTTCTCTGCATCGAAAATATATATGAACACGCTGTTGCATCTTTGATAACCTTTGAGGCTTATTTTGCAGCTTTTTTATAAGCTGTTTGATCGATTAAAGGGCCTTAAAGACCAGTTACACTCACAGTGTGGATGAATCGCGTTTGTGTCGAAGACTCAGGAGTCAGGATCTATTGAATAGAACTTATGCAATGCAGAAACTCTTTCAAAGCCAAAAAAAAGACACTTGTTTTTGATCAGTTAATGCATCTCCGACTTATTGTATGCGATTTCACTGTTTTACATTTATGCATTTGGCAGACGCTTTTATCCAAGCGACTTACATTGTATTCAAGGTACACATTTTTAAAAAAATATTTATTTATTTATTTTTTGTCAGTTCTTGCTTTCCCTGGGAATCGAACCCATGACCTTGGCGTTGTTAGCGCCACGCTCTTATTGTTTGAAGCGCTTGTCAGAGGAAATCAACACATTGTCATGAATAATTAAACGCGTCTTCACATATAGGACTGTCGAAATAACCGCAATATTGTAATACTGCGATACTGACAAGCCAACCACAGAGGAATGCAAGCAACTGTGGTATTCACATTTTCTTTTTTCATAAGGCTATGCCTTTCTCGTTTTGCACTATGTGCCGGTGTATTGAATATTAAATAAGTTAATAACGATAATAAGACTCTATTTACCATGGTGATTTGCACTTCACAAGCCCAAACAGAGAGCGAGAGAGATTGACTGAGTGTGTGCGATTACCTGCATCTGTCTTTGAGGCCAAGTCATATATATTCGTGGAAAGTTTGCCATGTCCAAGGAAAGCGAAATCTTTGTCATATCATCCTTTTAACATTTAAGGGTATTTCCAATTAGTGGTGTCAGTGTAACTAGTTGTTATACATATAAGGTTATAGCTAATTATAGGTTTGTAAACATTCGGGATGGCACGCATTATGGTTGCAGAAAACCTCATCGCCTCGGTATACGGTGTACAGTATAGTTAGATTAAAAAAGATTATAGATTATAGTTTATATTGATTAGATGTTATTATCTAGTTAATTTCAAGTTTATATCTCACAATTCTTAGAAGGATAAACAGAATTGTGAGATATACTCGTTATTCGTTCTTTTTGCCTCAGAATTGTGAGTTTATATCCTGCAATTCTGACTCTTTTCCCCTCAGAATTGTGATTATAAACTCACAATTGCGAGTTATAAAGTCCGAACTGGGAGATATAAACACTAGGGTTGGGTACCGAAACCCGGTGCCAATATGGTACCGTTACCTATATAACCGGTATGTACCGGACCGAATCAGAACACAGATTTCGGTGCCTCATTTCGGGGGCCACTTAAATTGAAACATGCTTTCGCGCTTTGACTGGCGCCGAGCCAGAGACAGACGCACTCAGCACTCGTCACATATCACAACTATTCAGTGTTTTCAACCACATCATGTTTATTTTAGTTTTCAGACATTTAAATGCACACAAGTGCTAGCAAAAAACTGATTTGCCTACATGTCTTTTAAAACACCCAAAGAAAGATGCTCAGGGTCCCTGCTCCTCTGCGTGAATGTGCATTAGGCATGCTGCAGGGAGGCATGAGGACTGCTGATGTGGCTAGGGCAATAAATTGCCATGTCCGCACAGTGAGACGCCTAAGACAGCGCTACAGGGAGACTGATCATCCTCGCAGTGGAAGACCACGTGTAACAACACCTGCACAGGATTGGTATATCCGAATATCACCTGCATGACAGGTACAGGATGGCCACAACAACTGCCCGAGTCACACCAGGAACACACAATCCCTCCATCAGTGCTCAGACTGTCCGCAATAGGCTGAGAGAGGCTGGACTGAAGGCTTGTAGGCCTATTGTAAGGCAGGTCCTTACCAGACATCACCAGCAACAACGCCGCCTATGGGCACAAACCCACCTTTGCTGGCCCAGACAGGAGTGGCAAAAAGTGCTCTTCACTGATGAGTCACGGTTTTGTCTCACCAGGGGTGATGGACGGATTCATGTTTATCGTCGAAGGAATGAGCGTTACACCGAGGCCTGTACCCTGGAGCAGGATCGATTTGGAGGTGGGGGGTCCGTCATGGTCTGGGGCGGTATATCACATCACCATCGGACTGAGCTTGTTGTCATTGCAGGCAATCTCAATGCCTTGCGGTACAGGGAAGACATCCTCCTCCCTCATGTGGTACCCTTTATGCATGCTCATCCGGACATGATCCTCCAGCAGGACAATGCCACCAGCCATACTGCTCGTTCTGAGTTTCTGCATGACAGCAATGTCAGTGTTCTGCCATGGCCAGCGAAGAGCCCAGATCTCAATCCCATTGAGCACGTCTGGGACCTGTTGGATCGTAGGGTGAGGGCTAGGGCCATTCCCCCCAGAAATGTCCAGGATCTTGCAAGTGCCTTGGTGGAAGAGTGGGGTAACATCTCACAGCAAGAACTGACAAATCTGGTCCAGTCCATGAGGAGGAGATGCACTGCAGTACTTCAAGCAGCTGGTGGCCACTTTAGTTTATGTCTTATGGTGTTAACTCTTTTAGTGTTCATACAAATATTTACACACATTAAGTTTACTGAAAGTAAAAACAGTTGAAAGTCAGAGGACGTTTCTTTTCTTGCTGATTTTATATGGTTTACTCTGTTCTTCTCCCAGTTCACCGGTCACTTACTTTCATGTATTTTGTGAGACGTGATGTAAATCCGACAGATCCGATTCTCTGAGGCACAAACTAACATGGCGGCGCCCAGCGCGCATTATAGATCAACTAACACACATTCACTTACACATATTTGAAAATCAGAATATCACATAGTTCATGACATAGTTAACAAGTTTGTGTATTTTGAATAATAAAAAATAAAAAAACGAATAAAACCGATAGCCTACATCTGTGATATAGCGTTATTGGCGGCTGCTGTGTGTCATGTGAGAAGCACGACGCGTCGCCATGGAAACAATAAGGCCACGTGTTCTAAAATATTTAGCCAGAGAATATAGTCATATTTCTGCAAAATAATGCTGAACCTTGAAGATGGTTTGTAGCATACCAAGAATACAGACTACTTTGCTGTTATTAGTACTGTTACTGTTATTTAGTGTTAAATTAGGCTATTGCAGTTAGGTTAGGTTTTACTGTGAATTTAAGTAAATTTGTTGTATTTTGTATTTATTTATATATTTAAGTATACTTTAAAGTTAATAAATAATAATAAATAAAAAGCGGTTCTTTATTGTCATCCATCTTCGTTTTGTGGCTCTTTATTTTATTAAAAGTATCGGTTCAGGCACCGGCAGCGTTTTAAAGATATCGGTACGGCACCGGTATCGTAAAAAAACCCAAACGATACCCAACCCTAAAAAACATGCAAATGATTCAAGATTCAAGAGTTTTATTTGTCACATACACAGTTATATACAGAATATACAACCGGCAGTGAAATGTAAACAGGTCCGCTCCATGGACAGTGCAAATTCACAGTTAAAAACACGAGGAGGAAATTATAATAGAAATAGGATAAAAAGTACTATATATATATATATATATATATATATATATATATATATATATATATATATATATATATATATATATATATATATATATATATAGAATGAAAATAAATCAAGTCAAGTAGAAGAAAAAGTAAAAATAAGAATAAAGAAGTGGAATAAAATAATTGAAGTAGACTTTGCAGTGAGTAAACTGTAGACTTATAAATATGTGGTTAACAAATGTATAAAGAGTATAATGTGCAAACAGGTTTATAACAGGTTGTTACACAGTAACAACGAGAACAGAAAGTGCAGTGCAATGTCAGTGTATCGATGTTTATCCTGAAGTGAAGTCACGTGATGTTAAGTGACTGAGTTCAGGAGTCTGATGGCCTGGGGGAAGAAGCTCCTCCTGAGTCTCTCAGTTTTGGCCATCAGGCTTCAGAAGCGCTTACCAGATGGCAGCAGCGTGAAATGAGGGTTTGCAGGGTGATTAGAGTCCTTGATGATCTTGGTAGCTCTACCTTTGCAGCGTTTGGTGTAGACGTCCTGCAGAGACGGGAGAGCTGACCCTGAGATACGCTCGGATAAGCGCACGACTCTTTGCAGGGTTTTGCGGTCATGACTGGTGCTGTTCCCATACCACGCTGTGATGCACTGAGTTAATACACTTTCTATCGCCCCTAAATAGAAAGTTTTCAGGATAGCAGTCTATCCTGTCTTTGCCTGGCTTTTTTCACCTGTGTCTGAATGCGAGCAGTCCAGGTCAGGTCCTCGGAGATGTTTACACCCAGGTACGAAATGCAAGAAAAAGAGTCAAGAATTGTGAGATAAAAATGTAAAATGTTATAGGTTTAAATATTATTACATGCTGTAACTGCTATGTATGTATTAGGGGTGTAACGATATTCAAACCGAACCGTAAAACTGCGATACACCACCCACGGTACGAACCGCGATACTCTCATGTCGAACCGAACGTGCCTCGCCCCCTGCTGCCCCAGCCCACCTCTCACTTCACCTTATGTCACAAAACAATTTTTTTCTTCCTTGACTGTAAACCTATAAGAAACGTCTTGCATTTATATTCTCTTACACGCTGTTATCCCTTTACAGTTACTACTCTCATAAAATACTTGAATTACATGTTGACATTTAAACCTAAATTTAGCGTCCAACAGCAGATATTTCAGTTAAATTAATGTTTTTTTCGCTGAATATTAGCTGTCTCCCTCTCATTCTGCGTTCTGTCTGTTTGCCCGCCGCACCGGCGCTCATTCAGCGAAGTTTGAAGTGCAGACTGTCTGTCAGGACGCACTTTCTTGCAAAATGGAAATACTCGTGTGAATTAGTAACATTTACATATACAGATATAACCTGTAAAATGAACGTTTTGTGCCTTTCTCACCTGTCTAGTAAAACACAATATATATTAAAGCGTCTTTGGTGTTTCCATGGTTTTTACGGAAGAAACATTGAGGGTAAGGTGTATATGATGTCATTGACAGTAGGGGTGTCCCATATCATACCGTCCACGATAATACCGGTATAAACTTTTACATGATAAAAAAGTAATATCGTGATATCAATGATATAGCGCCACGATGACGTATGCCGCATTTTCATTCCCTAGCGCGCACAACAACACCTGTAAGAGCAGCATGTCAGCCTCCGATGACGATTTAGTAGCTACTTGGTTACAAGAGGTCAGCCCTCTTGACAACTGACATAACATTGACAACTTAAAGCTGTTATTGATGTGTGCAGCGCAATATTTGACCGTAAGGGTAACATTGATGTTGCTTGTTATTTTAGTCAGTGATGGCTCGTTAGATCCAGCATTCTGCCTCCTTTGAATCAGACACAGAGTAGTAGTGCCTAAGATTACGTTTATTTGAATGAATGGGTTATAGCATTTATTTGAATTAATTATCGAGAGAGAGGGATTCATGACCTGCGTCTGTTCAGCGTCTCTCTTAACAATGAAGATGTGCGTTTATTAATTAAAAATAGCGATGTAACCCCATCATTGCTGAGAAATATAATGTAGTGATCCAGTAGCTTATTTTATTGCTAAAAGTCGTGGGGCGGCGTTGATAAGTTTCTGTGCTCCTGAATCTGCAGCACGATCTCTGCTCTCTGTATCCGAGTGACACGTGTGAGTGTGTGTGTGTTTGCGTGTGTGTGCGTGTGTGCGCGTGTGTGTGCGCGTGTGTGTGTGCGTGTGTGTGTGCGTGTGCGCCTTATAATGAAAACGCACATTAATATAGAACGATGATTCATCTGATTCATTAAAGGATTTTCTTGCACACCTTCCAGCCAATCAAAATCGAATGCTCAGACAGACCATGGCATAAATTACTTCAGTTATTCTTAAACTAAAATGTTATGTTGTTATAGTTTTACTTAAGATTAGTAAGTAGACCAAGGCTACTTTGCTTTCATTTGAATTGTGCTGTGTGTTGCTACTGTCACCTTATGACAATAGATTTACACTTTGAATTAAATATACTCTCATCAATGACAGTAGCTCATTGGAAAAGGATGGACAATGTCCTTCATTTAGTTTGCTCTAATAAATGCTGCTACCTACGAGCTGCAATAACCAATAAAACTTTGTTCCATATATTTTTTTTATATCATCATAAATATCGTTGTCGCAAATATTATTGAAATATCGTGATATCATTTTGAGGCTATATCGCCCACCCCTAATTGACAGGCGATGCAGTGAAATGGGCCATTACTCTAGTTAGTTAAAATAGCTGCTTTCTATGGATTTAAACAGTGTTGAAAACATTTGGGACAAAATATTGTCGCTGTTGGGCGAAAACCTCATATCCATGATTTGTAATTTTTAGTATTTTTATAAATCATTATTGTTGGTCACCTGTCTGTGGGTTTTACAATTATTCAACCAATGAAAAGTACTAAAGTGCGCTTGTGACTAAACCGCGTAACTCCATTGGATCCTCAAGCTGTCGGCAAAACCTTGTAACTCTACCCCGCCCCCATTTTGAAAGTGCCATGAACAACAGCGCTTAAGGTAAGCTGTGGTCTTTCTTCTAAGGTAAATATGTTTTAGAAACTTTTCAAAATGATGTAGCGTACCTGTTGAACATTTCTTTAGCTCTGATGTGATTTATAGATGGAATAGTTTGCTGAGGAGACTAGTGTAGGCGAGAGATATGACAAGATTAAGCTTTACCTGTAAATATGAAGATACGTTTCTTGATCTGACTGATTTTAAATTGTAATATTGGCCACTCCTGAAATGGGAAATTTGCTATAATAAAACCGCGTTTATTCAGGGACAAGCTTTTCTTGCATGGACAAAGAACATAAAAAAAAAAAGTTTATAGTTCAGATATAAACACTGATGTCTACAGTAGCGTTACACCACCATGTGGCGACAAGTGACTGTTAAAAATATATTTGTCATTGAATCATTCATTCAAGAGATTTGTTCAAAACATTTCATCCAGTAATGAAACAATTGAAATATTTATGAATCATTCATTCTAACCGATGTTTTTATTTTTATTATTCATTCAAATTAATTACACTGCAAAAAATGCTCTTCTTACTTAGTATTTTTGTCTTGTTTCTAGTCTAAATATAGACTAGTCTAGTCTAATTATTCTAGAAGTAAAATTACATAAGACATTTTTTCTTGTTTTCTTGAAAATTAAATCAAAATGAAATGAGTTTTTGATTTAAAACAAGCAAATGTATCTGCCAATGAGGAAGAAACATAATCTTGTTTCTTGTTTCGGTCCCAAACACAAATTAAGATTATTTTTCTCATCCCATTGGCACATAATTTAGCTTGTTTTAAGCAAAAACTCACTTCATTTAGATTTTTCCCCCCCCCAGAAAACAAGAACAAATATCTTATGTCATTTTACTTATCTAGTAAATGCATCTTGATTTAAGAATTTTTTGATATTTGGACTGGAAACAAGAAAAAATACTAAATAAGAAGAGCATTTTTTGCAGTAAACATTATATAGGCTGCAGCGATTAATATTTTGTCAGAAGCTCTAGTAAAATTCATGTTGTTCTGTTCAGATAATACACCAAAAATATGTATTGACCCCTCTGAAGGCCATTTTGTAATTCGCACCCTGATTATAAATGAAAAAACATTCACTTACATGTATATTTGAGAATCGGAATATCAGGTAGTTGATGACATAGCTAACAAGTTTGTGAATATTTTGAATAATATAAGGAACAGTAAAGTGAAACAGTGAAAGTATTACATCTGTCATACAGTGCTGTTGTTGGTGTGGTGTCGCATAAGCATGATGCATCGCCATGGAATTAATAAAGTGATAGGTTCTAAAATAACAGTCACCTTAAAATTCCCACTGGGGGGATCAGCTAGAATATTTTAATCTTACGTGTGAAAGGGTGATGTTACTGTAACCTATTTAGGCAAACTAAGCTTATATGACTGCTGTTTTTATTATACATTAGCAATGTCTGTGTCCCTGAAGGAAATGTGTGTGATGGTCAGCATGTCATATGAGGAGGCAAGAAAGCTAATTCCAATTATAGACACCATTAGTGACAACGCAGAAGGAGAGAGCAACAGAGAGAGAACAAAAAAGAGGGGGAGGTTATCCCAGCTCAGAGAAGGAGAATGAGTTAATGATACTGGAGAGAGAGCGAGATAGGAATTTGAAATGGAAGCAGATGCAGTGAACAATGTGCGAATGGTCCAAGGTTTTATAGGAATTGATATTTCACTGTATAATGAGTGGTAATTAGTGTTGAATGGATAGATGGGCACATTTCACAGCAGTATTACACATACAGGTGCTGGTCAATTAGAATATCATCAAAAAGTTGATTTCACTAATTCCATTCAAAAAGTGAAACTTGTATATTATATTCATTCATTACACACAGACTGATATATTTCAAATGTTTATTTCTTTTAGTTTTGATGATTATAACTGACAACTAAGGAAAATCCCAAATTCAGAATCTCAGAAAATTTGAATATTGTGAAAAGGTTGAATATTGAAGACACCTGATGCCACACTCTCATCAGCTGATGAACTCAAAACACCCGCAAAGGCCTTTAAATGGTCTCTCAGTCTAGTTCTGTAGGCTACACAATCATGGGGAAGACTGCTGACCTGACAGCTGTCCAAAAGACGACCATTGACACCTTGCACAAGGAGGGCAAGACACAAAAGGTCATTGCAAAAGAGGCTGGCTGTTCACAGAGCTCTGTGTCCAAGCACATTAATAGAGAGGCGAAGGGAAGGAAAAGATGTGGTAGAAAACAGTGTACAAGCAATAGGGATAACTGCACCATGGAGAGGATTGTGAATCAAACCCCATTCAAAAATGTGGGGGAGATTCACAAAGAGTGGACTGCAGCTGGAGTCAGTGCTTCAAGAACCACTACGCACAGACGTATGCAAGACATGGGTTTCAGCTGTCGCATTCCTTGTGTCAAGCCACTCTTGAACAACAGACAGCGTCAGAAGCGTCTCGCCTGGGCTAAAGACAGAAAGAACTGGACTACTGCTGAGTGCTCCAAAGTTATGTTCTCTGATGAAAGTAAATCCCAGAGTCCCAGGGTCCCAGAGTCTGGAGGAAGAGAGGAGAGGCACACAATCCACGTTGCTTGAGGTCCAGTGTAAAGTTTCCACAGTTAGTGATGGTTTGGGGTGCCATGTCATCTGCTGGTGTTGGTCCACTGTGTTTTCTGAGGTCAACGCAGTGTACTCCTTGTGTATACGGCTGTATACTCCTTGTTTTCCTCCTTGTGTTTTTAACTGTGAATTTGCACTGTCCATGGAGCGGACCTGTTTACATTTCACTGCCGGTTGTATATTCTGTATATAACTGTGTATGTGACAAATAAAACTCTTGAATCTTGTATACCAAGGAAGTTTTAGAGCACTTCATGCTTCCTGCTGCTGACCAACTTTATAGATATGCAGATTTCATTTTCCAACAGGACTTGGCACCTGCACACAGTGCCAAAGCAACCAGTACCTGGTTTAAGGAACCTGGGCTCTCATAACACCTGAGCAGTGCCACAGACTGATGGACTCCATGCCACGCCGCATTGCTGCAGTAATTCAGGCAAAAGGAGCCCCAGCTAAGCATTGAGTGCTGTACATGCTCATACTTTTCATGTTTATACTTTTCAGTTGGCCAATATTTCTAAAAATCCTTTCTTTGTATTGGTCTTAAGTAATATTCTCATTTTCTGAGATACTGAATTTGGGATTTTCCTTAGTTGTCAGTTATAATCAACAAAATTAAAAGAAATAAACATTTGAAATATATCAGTCTGTGTGTAATGAATGAATATAACATACAAATTTCACTTTTTGAATGGAATTAGTGAAATGAAACTTGTTGATGATATTCTAATTATATGACCAGCACCTGTATATACATGCACACTAATGTTTTTGTTGTATTTTTTTAAGATTCATGTGATGGCACTGAGGATGGTACAGATGGAGGAAGAAAGAGGAAGGATATAAGTAATTGGAAGTGTGTGCAGAAAAGGAGAAGAATGATGGGACAACCCTACGTTGGGATGAGCAGGAACGAAGAGGTTAACATGGAGCCCCGGGTGATGGGACCAAGATGCCAGTCAGCTGCATGTGTGAAATCCTCCAAGCTCCACTGCAGTACAATTGGGGAAGCAGACAGGGAGAACATTTTTAAAAAATTTTGGGAGAACATGAACTGGGAAGAAAAAAAAATGTATGTGCGTGGTTTGGTAGACATCATCCCTGTAAAGAGGAGAAGGGGGTCTGAAAATTCAAGAAGGTCATCTACTCTTATTTTCTTTTTAGAAGTTTATGGACAGAGAAGGAGGGTGTGCAAGAGTTTGTTTTTGGCAACACTTGGAATAGGGGCATGGTCTGCCCTTAACTGGGTGCAAGAAACAGGAAATACACAGAAGAATGCAGCATCATGCCACAGACATGAGGCTCATGAGTTTATGAGGAGTTTTCTACAGGATCTCCCTAAGGTGCCTTCCCACTTCTGTAGGTCGTCAACATCAAAACAGTACCTGGAGCCTGTCTTTCAGTCCATGATGGACCTGTATAAAGTCTACCATCATGCTGCTGAGGAAAAGATGCTGAGACCTTTCTCAAGGCAGATATTCTCAGAAGAATTTAAGCAGCAGAATCTGAGTCTTTACAACCCAAAGAAGGACCAGTGTGACACCTGCTACTCCTTCAAGGCTGGTAACTTGCCAGATAATGAGTGGCAGGTCCACTTTCTTAAAAAGGAAGAGGCCCATGCGGCAAAAGTGCAGGACAAAAATGATGCGAGTGACAAAATCATGGTAGTCTGCATGGATCTGCAAGCCCTCCTCTGCCCCAGATTGAACGTGTCAGCTCTTTACTGTAAGACAAAACTCACTGTCCACAACTTTACAATTTATGACATGTCTACACACAACACCACTTGCTATGTCTGGCATGAAGGTGAGGGAGCTCTGTCTGCCAGTGAGTTTGCATCCTGTGTCATCGATTTCCTCTCTAAGCATAAGAAGCATGAGAAATACATTTTGTGGAGTGATGGTTGCGGGTACCAAAACCAAAGCAATTCTGTGGTCGACAATGCTCTTCTGAAGTTTTCCACAGAGAAGAAGAAGGTAGTAATTCAGAAGTTCCTGGAGAAGGGGCATACACAGATGGAATGTGACTCAGTGCACAGTGTCATCGAGAGACGTCTGAGAAACCAGGAAATCTATGTCCCAGCTCAATATGTTGCCCTGATGAAGACAGCACGGTCCAAGCCCAAACCGTATGAAGTCAAATATGTGGACCATAACTTCTTCCAAGACTTCACCAAACTGAGCCTCTGTGATTCTATCCACCCAGGGATCAAACTTGGTGACCCACCTGTCCATGATATCAGAGCCATCAGGTAACTATCAAACTAAAATCATGTCTCTCTCACCAGCCCAAGTCATGATGTTGCACTTATTTTCTGTTAAATCTGTAATGCAATATTATAAGAGTTAACATACAATACAAACTATAATGATGCTGTGTAAATGGTGGTGTTCAAACTCTGTCAAATCATTCTTTTTGCACGTTATTAGGTACAACATTAATGGCACCATGGACTTCAAGATCCAGCACTCGGCTGATTGGACTCCATTTTCAAAGCACCAACTACAACACACCACCTCAGTCACTCCACTCTATACAGAGAGCCTGAAGATAAAGGAGATTAAATACAGACACCTCCAAGACCTCAAGGAGGTCATACCAAAAGACTTCCACAGCTTTTATGATAATCTAAGACACTAGGAAAACACATACAAAATGACAGACTGGTAATAAATTGTTGGTAATTACTGTAATTTTTGCTTGATGCATTGCTGTAGTTGTAGATATATTTTTCATGTTTACTGTTTAGTAGTTATTGTTTGTATAGCATCACTTAAAGAAATGGTTCATCCAAAAATTCAGAGGGTTGAAAACAATATTATTATTCCAACATATTAAAGGGATAGTTCACCCAAAAATGAAAATTAGACCATGATTTACTCACCCTCATCCTAGGTATATATGACATTCTTCTTTCAGACGAATACAATCAGAGTTATATTAAAAAGTCCTGGCTCTTCCAAGCTTTATAATGGCAGTGACTGTTGCTCTGTTTTTGAAGTCCATAAAAGACTTATATATGATCTATATCCATCATAAAACTGCTCCACACGGCTCCAGGGGGTTAATAACTGCCTTCTGAAGTGAATCGATGGAAAAAGTGTAGCGCCTCTCACGGTTCGTAACGCTTATGCTACGTCTGACGACACTGCACACTGGTTACGCTCATCTGATGTAGCGTAAGCGTTATGAACTGCGTAAGTTGAATACAGAAGGCGATTTGCCGGAAGCTAGATCATTTACTTTAAAAAGTTTTAAATATGGATATTTTTCTTACACAAACGCATTGATTCGCTTTTAATATAACTCTGATTTTATTCGTCTGAATGAAGAATGTCATACACAGGCTGGCTTTAGGGCAGGGGTGGGGAACGTTGATCCAGAAGGGCCACTCTCTTGCAGAGTTTAGCACTAGAGAACCCTAATCAAACACACCTGAAGCTATTCGAGGTCTTCAGGATTACTGATGTTACAGGCAGGTGAGTGTTTTTTTTTTTCAGGGTTGGAGCTAATCTCTGCAAGAGAGTGGCCCTTCTGGATCAACGTTCCCCACCCGTGCTTTAGGGTGAGTAAATCATGGGCTAATTTTCATTTTTGGATGAACTATCCCTTTAACATTCTTGAACACAAATGCCACTAAATATTAATTGAACAAGCAATATTATAGTCATGTCAACACCTGCTAACTAATAAAACATTTATCCCGCTAATACAGCTTGATACACCTTTATCACACTTCCTGTTTCCGGTTAGTGAAGTAGTGTACCACTACTTCCGGTCCCATCGCAATGCAATCAAAACAAATGTCTATGATCAAAACTCATGTCTGAATCTTCTCTCCGGCGTTACTGCAGCGATCCGGTGCTCACTAAACGTGACATCCTTCCCTCGGATTTTACCATTTCCTGACACAATTTTTTTTTTTGAGGAAAGCATGGGTGAGACTGATATGGCGAGATGAAGGTCCTTCTTTTGAAATAATACACCAGAGTATGTTTGTGTGTAGTAGGCCTATGCATTTCCAATCTGAGGAGGTTTACATCTCATATCTTTAACCTGCTGAAATGTTTCCTTAAAAATGTGCACTCTGAATAATAAATATATTTCTAACCTGCCGCGGTCCAGTGCCTGTCTCCTCATTAACTGTGTTTCTCTTACTGATCATATTTCATACCTGTTGAATTTACATTACGAAAATTAACCAGTTTTATTATAGTAAAAATGTAGTAACCATGTTTTTTTTTTTTCCGTGGATTGGATATCATTTGTATTAGTTTTACTACAAATATCATGTTTAAACTACAATAACCATGTTTGTTTTTTTGTTTTTTGCGTGGATTCGATACCATTTGTATTAGTTTTACTACAAATATCATGGTTTTTTTTTTGTAGTAAAACAATGGTTAATTTTCGTGAGAGCAGTATTAAAATAGATGAATGCACGGTAACTGCCTTAAAGAAATGTAAACATTTAACACATCTTAGTAATGCGTTAACAGCGCGACTGGCATACATGTGTGAATTACATATACAGTGAAATGATTGTCAATGAAAAATTACACCGAATAATTACTAAAAATATTAATACAAATGAGTAAATATGTTCATTCAGATCTTATTCCTCAGGTCTCACACACACTTCAGCATCGCGGTCACCATTTAGACGAGCACGGACACCGTGAGGTGAAATAATCACGCATGTTTACGAGCCTCGGCTTATGTTGGATTAAAAACTGCAAATTCCTTTGAGATTGGAAAATCCTGTACACAGTAATTATCAGTTTATCTTTTCTCCTGTCTCTGAAAATGTCCAGATTTTGAAATCATCCTCCGGACGCTTATTTTAAGTGACATTTGTTCAGCTAGGTGTTAACAGCACAATGAAAACATGCATAACCAGAAGAATCACCACACTACTTCGACGCGCACTTCCGGTATTCAATTCCTCTGTGATAAAGGCCTATTCAGTTACTGCTGCTGTCTACATTTGCTCTTCTTTTAAAGGGCTTTGGTGAGCAAATAAAACAGCCAGTAACTTTATAACATAATAGATCATTTAAATCAAACTGTTAAATGTTTGTGTCTTTCAATTGTGTTTTCAAAGTCTTTCAAACATTAGATTATACTACATGCGTGAATTAATGGAGACGTCGCGCCATCATCCGCACCCTCACAGCTATCCTTCACAGATATGCACTGCACTCTTTACCACCTTTCACTGGATTGCGTTCGCGCTCCGTCCGTAGCTCTCATTGACACTTTTTTTTTTGATGACAGCTTCTATCGAGAGAGGTATGTTTTACCTCTGCTTTCTTCTCTTCCTATCAATGTACTCTTCCTCTTCTATATTTTAAGTTCTCTTCATCGGCTCCCACAGAAGTGCCCTTTCTCCTTTTCTCTATCTTTAAATTACATCACTACCACAGTAGGGATTTCTCCCCCAGCTCCCACAGAAGCCCTCTTTCTCCTTTCTCTACCTTTACTTTCTCCATTGTCACAGCAGTGTATTTTGTCAGAGCCCCGTAGGAGCCCCATTCTCCCTCTTCCCAATGTTTATACACTGCCACGGCCAAATTAGTTTGCCATAATTTATTAAGATAGGATGGACTAGTGACACTGGTGTTAACTTGTATTTGTCTTTTCACCTTAGACCTGATGCCGCTGAAAGAGGAGAGTCTAGAACTCAGTGAAGTGGAAGAGAAAAATCAATATGAGAAACATGATTTCATGACTGGAGAAAACTTCACACAGACTGAAAAGATGACCTCACAGAAAAGGGTTCAGAAGATCAAATCAAAAAATTCTAATCTAACTCAAAACCTTGAAGTCCATAAGAGAGTACACACTGGAGAGAAGCCGTTTGTATGTGATCAGTGTGGAAAGAGTTTCAGATGTAAAGAAAAGCTTAATTACCACATAAGACTTCACTCAAAAGAGAACTGTTTTATATGTCATCAATGTGGAAAGACTTTCACAGACAAGAAACATCTTAAGAATCACATAAAGACTCACACTGGAGAGAAACCTTTCATGTGCCACCAGTGTGGAAACAGTTTCCGATTCAGTAAAAACCTTAAGACTCACATGAGAATTCACACTGGAGAGAGGCCTTACACATGCCATCACTGCGGAAAGAGTTTCTGTCATAAAGATAGCCTCAAAAAACACATGAACATTCACACTGGAGAGAAGCCATTCACATGTGACCAGTGTGGAAAATGTTTCGCGTATAAAGCAACCCTTAATGCCCACACAAGAGGTCACACTGGAGAGAAGCCTTTCACCTGCAAACTGTGTGGGAAGAGCTTCTCACTAAAAGGAAATCTGAAGACTCACATGACAATTCACACTGGAGAAAAGCCGTTCATATGTGTTCAGTGTGGAAAGAGTTTCAGACGTAAAGAAACTCTTTTTACCCACATGAGAGTTCACACTGGAGAGAGTCCTTACACCTGCAAACTGTGTGGGAAGAGCTTCTCACTAAAAGGAAATCTTATAACTCACATGAGAATTCACACTGGAGAGAGTCCTTACACCTGCAAACTGTGTCCAAAGAGCTTCTCACGAAAAGGAAATCTGAAGACTCACATGAGAAGTCACACAGGAGAGAGGCCTTTCACTTGTGATCAGTGTGGAAAGAGTTTCAGACGTAAAGAAACACTTAATTTCCACATGAGGATTCACTCAAGAGAGGACCGTTTTATATGTCATTAGTTTGGAAAGAGTTTCACAGACAGCGACCACCTCAAGAATCATGTAATAACTCACACTGGAGAGAAGCCTTTCACCTGCCCTCAGTGTGGAAAGAGTTTCACACTTAAAGAAAACCTTCAGACTTACATCATCACAGTGCAGAGAGGCCTTTCAAGTGTCTTTAGTGTGAGAAGAGTTCCACATTTCAATAGACCTGAAACGTCATTTACAAAATTATTGTGGAAGTAATTGTAGTGTTCAGAGTGTGGCAAGAGGTTCACAACACAGAGCAAAATCAAAAATCCCCTGAACATTCACTGTGGAGGAAGGCGATTTTTAAAACTGTAACTGTTTAAAAACACTGCATTGCATTATTTGATTAATGTTTAGTGAGAGAATGCACAGGTAAACACATGTTTTAATTTTGTTCTCCTGGGGTTAGAATTACAGATCAAATGGCAGAGGATTTCGATATAAGAGAAGAGGGTCTTGAGTTTGTTGCCCAGTCCTACACAAACGCATCACTTCGCTTCAGAAAGCCTTCATTAACGGTGAACAACAATTTGCACATTTAAATGGTTTTACTAAATCGTGCTACCTTAGAAAACTGTCTAATAACAGTCCAACATCTGTATCATGGTTCAAAACGCAATGCATAGCACATTAAAACAGTGGTTCTCAACACAGGGGTCGCGGAGAGATCGGAAGGGGGGCGCAAATTGTTTTCAAGAAAAAAAACACAGACAGGGCATCATTTGGGTACTCTGTGTATTTTATTGTTTTTCAAGTAGACTGTACAAACATTTAAAAAAAAAAGCACTGCATTAAGAAAAAACTCTCCTTTTTGCTGGGGAGAGGCGGAGCTTAGCCTGCCTTTTATCTAGTCAGTGCAGACCAGTGTTGCCAACTTAGTGACTTTACAGACCCCTTTAGCGACTTTGTAAAAAAGTGCCTAGCGACAAATCTAACAACTTTTTAAACAAACCTTAGCAACTTTCCAAATGTTGCCAGTACTGTCCTGCAACTGTCCAGTTGCCAGTACTGTCCATCTTGCTTTCCCACTGCATTGAAACATCTCTCTGCTTCCGCTCTGTTCAGTGAGAGGCTGAGCCGGGGCAGCACATTCCGGTGACCACGGCAGCTGACACAGAAGTAAATGAGCTGCGCATGTGCATGCTGTGTTGCAATGGACCAATCGCTTATCAGTTTCTAATTTGTTTTAAGTTTAAACAGTTTAATTTGACCATTCATTCTTGTCATGTGCTTATATTACTCACTCACACTGCAGACATGTTTCAGAAGCGTCAGTGACTACCAGCTGAACAGATTCCATATTGGTAAAAGTTTACGGATAAATTCAGCACACGTCCAAAAAGTTGTGGCAACAATGCGTCGTCAGCACCAACCCCTAAGAAGTGTAAAACACGGAAGTATGACATTATCTATCTTCAGTTTGGCTTTACAGTGGCTGGGACAGATGCTGAACCAGTCCAGTGTGTTATATGCGTAGATTTGCTGGCAAATGATGCAGATTGAAGCGCCATTTAGAAACCAAACACCCGACACTCAAAGACAAAACCCTTATCTGTCCCAAAGACAAAAGTTATCTGTCCCACTTTATATTAAGCGGCCCTAATACCTATGAATTTACATGGTAACTAGATGTGTACATAGTTTCTACAGCTGTACTATTTGTGTAACTACACACATGTAACAACCCATGGAATGGTATGTGTAAGTACAAATATATAACCGGACATTGGTAAAAACCTTTTTTTCACTTCAGTAAGTACACGTGTAACAAGAATTATGTAACTACATTTTGTAACAACAATATGTATTCACACGGTTGTTCCATCTTCAATACTGCAGTTACCAGTTTGGAATACTTTGAAACTTTGATTCCTATGTGCATACCATGTTGAATTACAACTAGTTTCACCTTATAATACCAGTGTACTTGCATGGTAACTCCGCAGGAACTGTTCACCAATATAAAGTATAAACCAGTAACAACTTACAAACTGCACGCTGCACGTGCAAGCAGTGTGTATGGAGAGCAGGAGCGGCGCACAGCCGTTGCTGACCACTGCCAGCGTTTGTCTCGCGCAGCTGAACCATGGCGTGTGTAGTGCAAATACAGATGAATATCGTCCATTCTGTCAGCTTTTCCAGTGTTCTCCTCCGACCCCTGCCTGTCCCGTGCTTTGATTTATAATGGGCAACATATATCTTTTGCAAATGCGACCGTGTTCCCCTCTGTCCCAAACACATATGAATATAACATGCTGTATATAGGTAGTTTACATGATAAAAGTAACCTTTAAGTTAAGCTATGCCTCTAGTTTTAATCATTTAAACGGGCCTTTGGAGTTTGGGCAAAAACGTCTGGCAGTGATGTGTTTTCATGGTTTTTTTGTTTTTTCTTCACAGCGCTGGATGTTATATGGTGATTGTGAAACACGGAACACTTCACTACATTATTTCATGGTGAAATTTGTTATTTTTCATGTTAATCAGGTCAATTTTGATCAAGAACTATCCACTGTGGCTTTAATTCAGCGTGAGAAGCGCGGCAAAAACAGACTTTGGCGCCAAAACGTTCTGGCACTGCTGCTTCCGCTCCTGTGACACACGGCCGTGCCGCCTCTGCGTGCGGTGTGAATGCTCTAATCTGTTAACATAGGCGGCAAAAAAACACTCTGCTAACATGTGCAGTGTGAAACCAGCCTTACTGTGTAATATGCAAAACCTAAACCTCTGTGCAATACTGTAATAATAGTGTACTAACATGGTAATGCCGCTGGAACTCATTCACTCAATATAAAGTATAATTGTTAGGGTCATTGTTGTGTACCATCAGTGTTGTTACATGATAATTCTACAGGAACTGTCCACTTTAAAGTAATTTATCAATTGCATGGCTGAAATGCTCAAGTATTAAACCTTGATTACTTCTCAGTAAATAAAGTATAGAGGACTGCAAAAAAAAAGAGAGAGAGAAAAAAAATGCAGTAAAGCTAAACAAAGTTTTACACATTACATTCAACAGTGTAACAGATTCTAAAGTAAAACTTCAATGTACCTGCAGCTGGGTTAACGCTTTAACAGCACATGGTCCTTTAGACTGCCTAAAATAAAAATAGAAAAATATAAGAACTCTGCAACTGTGCTTTTAACATATTGACACGGTTGGAAATGAAATACATTTATATAAAATAAGAAAAAAAGCAATTGTACCTCCAAAAGATTGTGTCATCTTATTTGACAGCCTATCATTCAAATTGTCACACAAGTGTCTTACCTTACTAAACCACATTAGTGTAAATCCTGCTTAAAAATGTACAACATAACCAAATTTGTTAAATCAACCTCAGTTATTATTTCAGAACAAGGTAACACTTTACAATACGGGTGCACTAATATGCATTAATTCATGCTTAACTAACGCACAGATGATCATGAGTTAATGTATGACTCATGAAGAACTAAACCATTTATTAATTACTGCATCAGCAAACTAATGAACATTCTGTGTGATTAATAAAGTAATATATGAATTGCTATTAAATATGACATCATGTATTAATTCCTAATAACATAAATGTAAATTAGTGTTAATTACCACAATGGGTCAAAGCCATGCATTTCAACTTCCAGTTGTCTGCTTTAATCATTAGCTAACGATTTGCAACAGTACCATTATGTTATGACTTATCTACTATTATATTATCTATTTGAGGCACATGACTATTTACACTATTAGTCTCAACTTATAGGTTATTGGCAGTAGGTTACACTATTTTTTGGCATTTTCTATGGCACACCTGAGGTCTGCTGTCAGTGACTGCAGGCACCTCTTTGAAAATTCTCCTCCTCGACTCTGAACTTCAGGATGCGTCGGTAGAACTCTGGATCAACAAGCTATATTTCAGCCATAGCAGCTGTTAATGCCACTGTATTTTGGTCAACCCCAACTTTGGTGCATGCCTTGCTTAGTTGGGGACACTAAGTATTCAACTATATTACTGAGTCACCCACATCTGCATTGTAAAAAGTGCTATATAAATAAAGGTGACTTGACTGATGCTCCCTTCTTTCTTGTTCATTTACGGTCGGGTTCAGATGAAGGTTCAAACAGGTTTCTACAAACAAAATGTTCTTTAATAAAAGCAAAGTCAGATAATCCAAAAGTGGTGTAACAGTGTCTACACACAAACAATACCAGACACCAACTGAATGAAAAGGAGGAACTTAAATACACATGGTGTGACAAACAGCTCTGATAATTAAATTAATAACCATGATAACAGATGGAGTGGCGGGGAAACTGGACAAGGGAACACATTTGACTGAAAATAAACTAAAGTCCATGGTTATGAAACCGACAGAACGTAAACATGACATATCGCCCCCTCCTGGAATGTGTGACCTCACACCAAAACAGAAGAGATGAGGGATGGTGCAGGCTTTGGAGGTGGGTGAGGAGAAGGTGAAGGACTGGAAAAAAGGGCAGGCAAAAGCAGGTACAGAGACAGACGAAGAGGACCATCGAGGAGCAGAAGGTGGTAGCCGCCATGGAGGAGCTGGTGGGAGAGACCATGGAGGAGTGGATGGTGGTAGGATCCAAGGAATGGATGGCCGACTAGATCCCAGAGTGACCCAGGAGATGGCCATGATGGAGGGAGGAGCCAAGTTAACCTTTGAGCCCGTCTGGATGAGGTGACGCAGGGAGATGGTGAGGCCCAGTGACACTGACAGACAGGGAGACCAAGGTGGAGTCCAGGCAACGAGTGGCCAAGGGGGAACCAAGGGGCAGAAGGTGATGCCGGTGTGAGTGAGGACCCCAGTGGAGCCCGATGATTCTGTAGAGGTGGAGGGATGGAGTGTAGTAGACAGCCTGAAAGTCCGTGGTGATGGTGGTGCGACGATTGACCGGGGCGTAGTGGTGGGACGAGAGAGCCCGGTGTGAGCTGAAGGGACGACAGCCCCAGGTGTAGCCGAGGGGGCGAGGAGCCATGGCGAAGCCAATTGGTCGACGGTCCGAGGTGGAACTGAGGGCTCCTAGGGATGAGGTGGAGCCCGGGACTCCTCATGCCAGGGCAGAGCTGGGGACTGGAAGCTCCCAGGTGGATCAGAGCTGCATAGCAGGGCTGATAGTGAGGGGCTGAAGTGACCCAGCAAATGCAAAGCAGAGAAAATGGCTGGCCTTGGTGGAGCATGCAGAAGAGGAAGACTGGGTGTGGGCTGAACGGAACGAACTAGGTCTGGACGGGACCAGCGGTGACGAAGACAGACAAACATCAGTCCAGGAAAGGACCAGCAGCATAGAAGATTCGTGGGTGGGAAGCACTATTTCCAACTCCCAGTCAATCAGGCTTTCCTCATCTATCACCACCAATACCGGTCTCCTTGATGTAATGATCTGAGTTGTTCTTCAACAAAATCCATTTTGGGTCTGGTATTCTGTCACGGTTGGTTCAGATGAAGATGAAAAAGATTCAAACAGGTTTCTACAAACAAAAGGTTCTTAAATAAAGCAAACTCAGATAATCCAAATGCAATGTGTCAGCATGTCTACACACAAACAATACCAGACACCAACTGAATGAAAAACGGGGAACTTAAATACGCATGGTGATAATAAGACAATGACAAACAGCTGTGATCATTAAATGAATAACCATGACAACAGATGGAGTGGCGGGGAAACTGGACAGGGGAACACGTGACTGAAAATAAACTAAAAGTCCATGATTATGAAACTGACAGAACATAAACGTGACAGTTTAGTAATTACTAAATAATTTAATAAAATAAGTTGATAGAGCAAAAAATACTTGAGAGTTTCTTACTTGAGAGATTTAGTACACAGTCTACGCTGAACACAATGATGGTGAAGACGGGCTAAGTTTTCACATGATTTAAAACAAGTTAGCTGCTAGTTAGTCTGCACAAGGCCTCAGCTAGAGCAGTTGATCTCAAATTCAAAATACGCTATGAAGCGCTGTCAAGAGCATGCCAAAAGCCGGTTCTGGCTCTGACGCAACCATTGCAACCTAGTTTCTAAAAATGTTCACCCTGGCAGGAGTTTTAAAAAAAGTTCGGTTTTAGTGTCCGGATACTAATATCCTAATAGCTTCTCCATTGGTGTGCTTCTTATTCCTCATAGAACTTCAAAGCAGACCGCTTGAGGTAATTTCTTCTGGAATGTTGAACTGTGATTTTGACCGAAAATCTGAATAGAAACCATTACAGAAGCCATAACAGAAACTTTGAAATGGATAAAGCTGTGTTAACGTACCTGAAATTATCCGGTCTACAAATAATAATAATAATAAATAAATGACCATCTAAAAATGATCTGGCCGTCTTGCCCGAAAAGAGCTTGAATTTCCGTTATATATCGAGTGAAAACATTAATGGATCCAGAAACGCACACTGTAATCCAGAAATACATGCAAGATGCACAAAACTCACACAAATGGCGACCCATGCTGGTCAAAACTGTAAGTGCAATGAAAACACAGGCCAAGCATGTAATGATACCTGAAAAATTAAATAAGGATTAAAAGGGATTTAAGGGAATAAAGAAAAAAAAAAGAAATTCAGTCTTTCAACTGACAAGTCTAATTGTAGCCTAGTTGTGAGGTAATACATTTAGGTTAAACTCATTGCAAATAGTATTTTATTTAAAATATGCACACATTCACTATGTCAAAAGTGCAAAAACGTGTCATTCCATAAAAAATATGAACAGTTTACATCACTGTATTATTACTGTGGGTTGTTGAATACATCTATCGTAAACAGTCAAATATTAAATGTTTAGCTACTTAAAGGTGGTGGGGGACTTGTCCCCCTCAATGTCTATGGTGGTTATGGCCCTGCTTCTCTGTGACTTGTATTCTTGGAGTGTCTTTCTGAGACTAACATTTAGTGAATGATTTATTATTTGATAACTTGCTGACACACCCATTTTGCTCATGTCACTTAAACACAGAACAAGGAAACAGCAACCTCCTGATTTCAGGGAAAGAGAAACTTAAGTGTATTTGTCTAGGAAACAGAAATCTCCTGAGTTCAGGGAAAGAGAAACGTTAAGTGCAGTCATGAAACAGAAATCTCCTGAGTTCAGGGTAAGAGAAACTTAAGTGTAGTTGTCTAGGAACAGAAATCTCCTGAGTCCAGGAAAAGAGAAACTTAAGTGTATTTGAGCTATTGTGACTCTCTCTGGATGGTGGATGAATCACGATATTGTATCAGCTTCAATACAGAGGACAGAGAAACAGGTATGAACTTAAAACTAGGCACTGAGAAAGTAATGCTAACAGGCTCATTAAAAGGTAACATCATTCACACTGCAGATGTCAACAGAAATGTACTGTAGCTATAAGCAGGGCCGGCTGGAGGGATTGTGGTGCTCTAGATAATATCATGAAAATGGGCCACACAAATGTAATATTGTCATAACATTACAAATATATGTTTTTAACATTACAGATATATGTTTTAAGGAAAATCACTAAAATTATAATTTCTTAATTCAAAGACAAAAAAACCTACATAACTGTAGTAATGTGTATTTGTTTGATTGCTTTTCTGCTTTAAAAGTAAACCAAGCAAACAAATTAAAAGATGGGACAGAGGAATCAGTGAAATCAGGTATAGCAATATGGGGAAAATAAAATAATATAAATTTAAATTTAAATTTAAATCGGGCCTACACAGAGATTTGAATTTGTTGCTCAGATTATTCTTGAGAAAACATGACAAACTATGTTTCTGCTATCCAAATGTGTTTAAACAGTTTAAGCATTTGAAATAGCTGTTGAAATTTTCTATGACTTATTTTTTGCATTTCTGAGCACTTCTGAGGAACTATGGTAATTAACATAATGTCCCAGCAATGCACCGCTACATGAAAAATAATGCGGATTACTCTTACTGTTCATTGTTTTACTGCTTCTGCTTCTGTTTGTACTGTTGCTTTATTTGTGTCACTTTTAGCCATTACTTTGTATATCTTTTACATGTATTTAGTGTATTCACCATCATTGGGCCTTATTCATGAAACTTTCGTAAATATTCGAATTTGCACGTAAAATGGACCTTTACGAAATCTCTCCATCCGGATGGACAACGTTTTGTATAACACGGATTCTCTAGTTAAACGTGTGTATATTGAAGAATTTCAAACATTCGTAAATAGGTTGCACGTTCACGCTTATTCTTAATTAGCATAATCCCCGCCCATGATTTTACGTGACCAGGAACGCTGTGGAATCTTCAGGACCTCCTTCTCAGGTTTGGCTCCAGTATATAGCATAAATGCTAAAGAGACTAATTGGCCATATGCCTAGCAATATTCAATTATTGTGTGTCCATCAAAGCATTTTTAGCCAGCTAAAAATGCCTGGTGCTCTTCTGAAAACTGCCAGCTGGTGGCGCTTGAAAGCACTTCGCAAGCTCAACGTTTTTCCAGCTGAGACACTTGCTATGATAAACATGGTTTTGATATAATTGCAGATACAACAGCAAGTTCTTCTTGTGGGCAAGATCCCCTAGTATGTTTGGGCCCTAGACATCGATCTATGAGTTTCAGCTCTCAGCCTATTTGTGTTGCAATTGTAAAAATATGCTAAAGCAAAAAACTGTGTCAGTTTCATGTTTATGATACTTACACTTGCAGTGTGAAACAGGTCTTATGCTTCATGAAAATTAATGTACGATGGTGGTAACTGATCATTCATCCCTGACTTTGAACCTATAGCCATTTGTTAACAGTCCAAATAAGTTACCTTTAAACTACCTCACCCTACTTTTCCTGGATTCAGCTGGTCACATGATGTTTAAGTGGCTCATGGGCTGTGTGAAATGCCAGTAAGAGCTGATTGTGATGTGTGCCCTAACAGCGCTCTGCACAGACAGCAGTGGAGGACAGTGAGAGGATCTTCACTGAGTTCATCCGCTCCATTGAGAGAAGCCGCTCTGAGGCCACACAGCGGATCAGAGATCAGGAAAAGACTGCAGTGAGTCGAGCTGAAGGACGACTGGAGCGACTGGAGCAGGAGATCAATGATCTGAGGAGGAGAGGCGCTGAGCTGGAGCAGCTTTCACACACACAGGATCACATCCATTTCCTGCAGGTAACAGAGATCTAGAAGAACAAGAGACTCAGAGAAACATTTCATGATACCAGAATGAGCCGTTGACTGAAGTGTTGATCTGTGTGTTCGGTTATTATAATCATCAGTCAGACTCTCATCTGATCTTCATCTTCTGAAAGAGACGCATTTACAAATGCAGTTCAGCACTGGAAATCTCTAGGAAACATTTTTTTCTTAAAGACATTGATCTTCCAAACAGCAATAGTTCAACACTTCCTTAATATTTAACTTCTAAAGATCAACAAGAGCCGCACAAATCTGACAGTAGTGCAGGTTATTGGCTGAACTGTGGAGGTGATGAGCTTTGATTTCTGTTTTCTGAATATTCCTTTCATTTCTCACCTCTCTGTTGATGGCATAAATTAATCTGTCCATCGGCTGAGAGACAAACTGGAGGATTTCTGCAAAAAGATCTCTTTCAGAGATTCATCTGCTCTCAGAAATGAGTACGCCATCTAATATCATGTAGAACATCATATTAGAAATGTCTTAGAAATGGATGGAGGGATCATTTTGGTAACACAACTTCAATAGTCTATTTTAGTCTTTTTACTGACTATAAGTAACACTTTTGATGCTCCCCCAACAGACATTATACTAAGTAACTTTGCAAGTATGTCAACTTATTCTACTAACCCTAACAGCCTACTAAATTAATGAGTTTGCTGACATGTAGTTGCTTTGCTGTAGCAGTTACTTGTAGTCAAAATAAAGTGTAAACTCATTTTCTAGTGACATAATCATTGCTGATTTCCACAGTCATATTCAGCAATATGGATCCCAGGACCAGAAACGACTTCCTACAATGTAAGTTACCAAGAAAACAAAAATGTCTCCTGTTATGCATGTAACTTTGGTTCCCTGAGATGAGGGAACAAGACATTGCAGTAGTAGCTGATGCCATGGGGGAAACACCTTTCTCCGAATATCCTGAAGCCCTATTAAATCACACCAGTGTAACACACTGGCCAATGATATTCGATCAATCCAAATGATGGTGGGTTGTCCTGCTTATAAAAAGGGTACAGCATTGACCTCATAGTCTTTCAACTGAAAGGCAGTCGGCATAGCGTGGTTCAACCCATTGTAACTTATGATAAGCAGAGCTGTTGACAGAAGATAAGCCACCTACACAGTTGATCGAAGGATGTGTTCACACTTGTAGTTTGGTTCACATGGTTTGTTTGGTCCAGACCAAAAAAAATGCTTAATGTTCACATTTTTACGCTGCCATGCATGAGAAAGAGGGTTCCTGAAGAGGGAGGAACTCCTTGAACACCTGACTAAGGTTTCTAATATATTGGCATGATCTGACAGTGGGCATAGATGTTTTTCACTGTGTATTGCCGCTCGTGGACTGGATGTTGCCGTGTGGGTGCACGAAAGGAAAACCTTTTTAACATCTGATCTGATGTGGCAGTAAGAGCTTCTCGTAAGTACTAACACCATGAGACAGCAAATACAGCTGTTATCCATCAACCCTATAATCAAGTATCTCAAAAAAGAGCCAAAACAGTGTTGGAGGGGATTTTGGCTGTAGTTGTAGTATTGAGTATTTGTTGAAGAAATGAGCGAGCAACATGTTGGCTGAGGACCTCTCCCAGGCACCATACAAATACATATATCTTTTTCAGAGTAAAGGAGGAATAATCTTGTCACTGTAATCTCGGTTTCGCAGCTCTGCTGTGGGAGGCAAGAGAGCATGAATACAGCAGGTGTCTGTGCGCAATTCATTTGCTTCTTCTTCAGGCGTCGAGAAGTGATGAAGAATGACGATTCTGAGGTCAGAATACCATCATTGGGTGTACTTGAAGAACGCTAATGGCCAGTGTCTTACACTGACATGATTCAGGAGGGCTTCAGTTTTTGTGAAGAATGGTGTTTCCCCAAAGCTTCAGCTACTCATGCAATGTTGAGTGAACCAATATCGAAAGGAAACTGTATATGGTAAAAGAAAACACGATAGAAGAGTTCAGGGGTTAAAGCAAAAAAACGGTTATTTGGCAAACAAAAGAAAAAACAACAGTATTTGAAAAAGATTTTCTTTGAAACTAATTAGTAGTGTATCTGCCATTGCATTGACCGGCTCAGACTACATATGGTGGGCTATTTGAAACAGCAATATCAAGACAAGATAATACAATATCAGGTTAATCACATATGTATCAAACACGTATAATGTAGGATGCTTTTGATATCAAGTTTTGCTGGTTAGCTTTGTCCTTGACAGGGTACAAGATGACCTACAATTTAAAACCTGACATTTTTTAAATTGTTTTGTTCAAGAGAAATAATGTGTAATTATATACTAGGAAGTGAATACAAAATAGGAAATATAAAGACAGTTTACTACAGAAAACTACAGTTCAGTTTATCAACAAAAACATGAAAGTGTTCCAAGAACTGGAAACTTAAATAATGGGGAAATAAACCTAAAGGATTATTGGGAACACCTGTTCAATTTCTCATTAATGCAATTATCTAATCAACCAATCACATGGCAGTTGCTTCAATGCATTTAGGGGTGTGGTCCTGGTCAAGACAATCTCCTGAACTCCAAACTGAATGTCAGAATGGGAAAGAAAGGTGATTTAAGCAATTTTGAGCGTGGCATGGTTGTTGGTGACAGACGGGCCAGTCTGAGTATTTCACAATCTGCTCAGTTACTGGGATTTTCACGCACAACCATTTCTAGGGTTTACAAAGAATGGTGTGAAAAGGGAAAAACATCCAGTATGCGGCAGTCCTGTGGGCGAAAATGCCTTGTTGATGCTAGAGGTCAGAGGAGAATGGGCCGACTGATTCGAGCTGATAGAAGAGCAACTTTGACTGAAATAACCACTCGTTACAACCGAGGTATGCAGCAAAGCATTTGTGAAGCCACAACACGAACAACCTTGAGGCATATGGGCTACAACAGCAGAAGACCCCACCAGGTACCACTCATCTCCACTATAAATAGGAAAAAGAGGCTACAATTTGCATTGTTTCTGACCATGTCCATCCCTTTATGACCACCATGGTGCATTATCCTGCTGGAAGTAACCATCAGAGAATGGGTACATGTCACAAAGCTTGAATCATTCCAAACTGGTTTCTTGAACATGGCAATGAGTTCACTGTACTAAAATGGCCCCCACAGTCACCAGATCTCAACCCAATAGAGCATCTTTGGGATGTGGTGGAACGGGAGCTTCGTGCCCTGGATGTGCATCCCACAAATCTCCATTAACTGCAAGATGCTATCCTATCAATTTGGGCCAACATTTCTAAAGAATGCTTTCAGCACCTTGTTGAATCAATGCCACGTAGAATTAAGGCAGTTCTGAAGGCGAAAGGGGATCAAACACAGTATTAGTATGGTGTTCCTAATAATCCTTTAGGTGAGTGTAAATACAAAACAGAAAATACAACAAATACATTAAAATGATATGTCAGCTGTGGTTGAAGAGCGCGGACAGCTGCTCTATGACCGGGGTCTAATTTGTGACGTGGTAGCACATTTTTACCTCTAGAATTAGAGCACAACACGCAGAAGCAAGGACCTGGTTCTTTTCATTTCTTACACCAGCTACCAAAAGGCTTGTTGTCTCTGCCTATTTCTTCTATCCACACCCAGCGCCATTTATTTTTAAGCCCTTTATGAATCAGGACATCTTCCCCAGGCTTCATAAATGTACCTTTCATCCTACTGACAACACTGCAAAAATGCTTTTCTTATTTAGTATTTTTGTCTTGTTTTAAGTCAAAATATCTAAAAATTCTTACATTAAGAAGCATTTACTAGACAAGCAAAAGTTTTTGTCTTGTTTTGGGAAAAATAACTCAAAATTAAGTGAGTTTTCTTAAAATAAGTAAAATAATCTGCCAATGGGGTAAGCAAAATAATCTTGTTTTATGTTTATTATTTTGCTTATTTTAAGCAAAACTCACTTAATTTTGAGTTATTTTCCCCTAAAACAAGACAACAACTTTTGCTTGTCTAGTAAATGCTTCTTGTTTTAAGAATGTTTACATGTTTTGACATAAAACAAGACAAAAATACCAAGAAACGCATTTTTTGCAGTGTATGTTCGCTCATGTATTTGGAGTAAAGGAGTACTTTGAAAACTGTGCACGTCTGCGCAAGGCAGAGCAGAACATAGAAAGTGAAGTATATCCGCGTCTTAGCAGTTATTTTTCCAATTTGAGCTTGATCTTCAGAAAATGTAACGCTAGCTTGTGTGGACGCTACCGCACTACTTGATCAACAAAAGAGCTTCGCTACTGAAAAGCTATTTGATTGAGAAAACAGCGACGCTTCCACCACGCTATTGAAAAATTTAGTTAAACTAGTAACGTCACTACTTGTAGCGACGCTACTGCCCAACACTGCTAATTGATTTTAAAATTAAAAAACATAATTTTCAATGTCAGCAGTAAGAATAAGCGAATATAAGTGCAAAAAGTACCAATATAAGAGATCACAAAAAACAACGTAATTAGTAGGCATTTCACACGCTAATGCACACACCACTGCCAAAATGCGTCATTCATTGATACTGTACAATAATCTGCCAAACAAAAAAATAACAACAACGATGCACTTACCTTTGTGTTGTGCTTTGACAACTATATTAACGTTATCCTATGTCTTTCATGGAGTACATAGAACATAACACATTTAGCACAGTGAAAACTGATTAATCATTGATTCAAACCTCTATCAGGAGCTGTCAAGGGACGAGTAGAACGCAGTCTAGACGGGTTAAAACTAAACGGGTGTTCACATGATGATGGGCAGATATCAATTCGATTTCAATTCAAGTCATTCAACTGTGCTCTCAGAGATGGCTATATTTATAAAGAGCCTGCGAGTCATCTTCCACCACGGGTGTAATCCACGTTGGGTCACTCTCCCACTCTTTACTGTAGATACAACTTACTGTATATTTATGCCACTTTAGCATAGCGATCACTTGAATATACTACTACGAGTTATTGCGCTAAAAACCCGTCAGTCATGAATGAGCGCCTGCTGATCGCTAATTGGCTGGAAGTGTGTCCGCGTCGCCGACATCAACACCAATGCCAGCTGATTCAGCGTGGGCCATGATCACTGATTTTATGGAGTTCATGCACACTTGAGTTTTGTTTATTAACCAATAACCAAACAAAATCAGACTATAAAATGTAGATTTTTGAAAACCACCAAACTGACTTCAAACCAGCTGAAATGTTGTCCAATTCAAAACCAGCCCAATATGGCAACACTGGTTACGGCTGGATCTTTTCCAAGACCCGCCCCATTCTGCTTCTGATTGGTTATGTTAGTTTGGTTGAGAGTGAAAGCTGTGTTCCTCTCAAACCATTGGTAGGCGAACTCATGAACTCAAACGTGATAAACACGTTTTTTTGTTTTTGTTTTTTTCACAGCCAAACGCTGCACGCCGGAGATCCGGCACGGAGCCGGAAAACTTTAAGCCCTGAGAGTTTTATAATAATGTAAATGATGATTTGCACCAGGTATCTTGTAAGTTCTAATGAGACTGCTGATACACTGAACAGAAACCATGAGTTCAGCTACATTAAAAGATCAGACAGATTCAGAATTTCTGATTGTCATGTGTTTTATCTCCATCAGATTCCCATCAGCTCACTCTGGATCTGAACACAGTGAATGAACACCTTCGTCTGTCTGAGAGGAACAGAGTGATTACTGGTACTCTCACAGAGCAGCCATATCCTGATCATCCAGACAGATTTGATGGATATAATCAGCAGGTGTTGTGTAGAGAGCGTGTGTGTGGACGTGGTTACTGGGAGATTGAGTGGAGTGGGATGTTTGGTGTGGATATATCAGTGTCGTATAAGAGCATCAGGCGGAATGAATGGGGTAATGAGTGTTGGTTTGGATGTAATGATCAGTCCTGGAGTTTGATCTGCTCTCCCTCCAGATACATATTCATTCATGATAGCATACAGACTGAACTCCCTGTAGAGTCCATCAGTCATAAAATAGGAGTGTATGTGGATCACAGTGCAGGAACTCTGTCCTTCTACAGCGTCTCTGACACAATGAGCCTCATCCACACATTCCAGACCACATTCACTCAACCGCTCTATCCTGGGTTTTATGCTTTTATTGGATCATCAGTGAAACTGTGTTGATGTATCAGAATAGATTGCAGAAATATTCTACCCATAATACTTTGAGCTGTAGGATAAATAAGTAACAATGAATTGTTATAGTCTCTTATTTTTAGCGTCGTATAATAAAGATGAAATTCATTTTTCGTCAATACTTGACCTATTAATACTAGCACTTACTATTCTATAAATCTTTTATCTTAAAGCTAAACTTGCTATGTGTACTGTGCTAGACTAACTGGTAGTCACAGCACTTGCATACTGTTGCCCTGTTGTAGGTTTGATTGCTTCTATTGTTCTCATTTGTAAGTCGCTTTGGATGAAAGTGTCTGCTAAATGATTAAATGTAATCTTGTTTTTTAAAGTGGATGCTTAGATTTGTTAATATACTATTTAGGATAATAGGAGAATTATGTTTTTGTTAGAATTCATTGATTGGATATGGAAGTGTTGATTGGTTTCAACTCTGGTCTAGCATAAATAACATAAATAAAGAGTTATCTGAATAATTTTCTATTGTTTCCAAGTTTCTAGTATGCCTAATAAGACCATAGCTGTGTTCGAAATGTTATCATACTATTCCTGTAGCATCTAGTATGAATACTGTGTATAGTATGCACATTTTCTGTATGCATGGGATACCCAGATGCTACTACTTTTGCCAGAATCTGCTTATACAACTGAAGTACACTGAGATGAGTAGCAGGGGGATAACTACAGACAGTGCAGCTGCACTGGGGCCTGTGGTGGCTGGCGCATTCGCCAAATGGAATGGGTCAGACATGATTTCAATTCAATTCAAAAGCTTTATTGTCTGTCCCCACAGGGGGTAGAAAATTGTCTTTAGACAAAGGATCAACAAAAATATACAAAAAAATGACAATGACAATTCATCTTAGAATCCTGTTTAAAATATCTATGGCAGTTGGAATAAAAGTCTTCTTATATTTCTTATACTCTGTACCAGAGTCCTGCACAGGTCCATTTTTGGAGACCCGCCCCCGCAAAGTTTCGCACCATATCCAACTTGTCACCCGTGATAATATCAAAATTAAATCCGCACCCGCCCAGACCCGTTAATATTTGGCCCATTACCTGATCCGTGCCTGCGATAAATCACACATGCTAAAATCATTACAATTAAAGTGCTTTATTTTTTATCTCGCACCTCTCTCAACATCATGGGCTAATGAAGCTAAAGTGCGCTTTGTTTTGCGCCATTCAAGTAGCCTACCATCGGCACCTAAATAGGCTAAATAATAGAACCTTATAACTATATGGAAATAGACCTATTAATGAAAAAAAAAAAGAACAAGAAAAAATACAACCTGAGCCTGTCGCTCACAAACAATAGCCTATAGGCCTATGCCTATGCATTTACTTTCCTTTAAGGTTACTGTGCAGGAAAAGGATATCGTCCACAGTCCCAGGTTTAAGTTGTGTTCTCCGTTCTTGAATTACAAATCCAGCTGTGGAAAAGTCTCTCTCACTCGCAGCTTTCGATGCCATATCGTTGTTGCGTATGTGTAATGGTAATTTAGACATACAAACATTGCACATATTTTTAATCCGTGCTACTATATATATCCTTTATAGCACTATTGAGGTTGTAAGGCTGTGGAAACTAGCAAATGTTGGAATGTCTGATTGAGGAACGAGGAATCTCTGAGAAAATAAAGGAAATTAGCATCTAAACTCACTCATTCATTTAGCATTCCCATCGGAGACGACGTCACACTGAGTGAATCATCTAAGAATGACTTTAATTTACATGCCTTTCTTTTCACTGCCTCTTCCCCCATTCCTCCTCCAGTTTCCACCATCAAAATCTATATGGTTTAATGTGAATTCTCATAATACAATATTATACATGTTTGATATCGTTTGAAATGTCTCTGCGATTGGTACAAAGGTCTCATCCCCACAGAAGTAAATCAAAAGTTAATAAAGGTTAAGCTTAATACGGTACTCCCTGCCTCAGCAGCCTGTGAAATACTGTTTAGTGTATGCTATTTTAAGATAAAATATTGTTTAAACAAAATTCACCCTTATTACTTTTATTTCTTACAAACCCTAAATTATGTTTGTTGTACTCAATCCCTACCATTGTCCCAAAGGATTGTGAAAATGGGAGCCTTTGGCCTAAGAAAGACCATATCATTTTTGGAAGCTTTGGTTTTTAAAGGAATGTACCTGTCCCTATTTGTGTGCAGAGGGTTTTTTAATTCCCTGTTACAGTTAATGGTTATGAGCCTGTTGCCATTTTGTTTTCTGTTTCTCTTACATTTAAAGGGATAGTTCACTCGAAAATGAAAATGATCATCATTTACTCACCTGGCTGAGTTTTACAAAACACTGGCTGTGTTTACACTGCAAGTCTTAATTCATAGATCCGATCTTTTGACCATATTTGACCATTTTTTGGGCCGCCTGCTTACATTCATATTAGACATGACTGGTATCCGATATCTGTGTTTATATTAATTCCAAGTCTGTTTCTGCTGTTTTCACATTTTAAAGTTGTGTAATTTGTCTGATTCATGAAATGTCCTGTTTAATACCTTACTGTATATATTCATACGCTTTCATGTGGCACAGTGTATAAAAGCACTATGGAATCGTTTACTATGGAATCATAAAGAACCTTTTCATGAATGGTTCTACAAAGAACCTAATAAAGTGACATGAAGAACTTATAGAGGTTCTTTTAAGAACCTTTGAGAAGGGTTATTTGCATTATTGAAAAATGTTCTTTATGGCACTAAGAAAAAATAGGTTCTTCAAGGAACCTTTTTGTGAAAAGTTCTTATAGGATCCAAAAATTTTTATTTTATGGTATCACTGTGAAAACCCCCTTTTGGTTCTTCCTGGAACCTTTATTTTTAAGGGTGCAATGCCATACTCAAAGTCTCTACCTTACATCTGATCGTTTCAACATTATCTGGTCGATCACATTGTTCCTTAATTCCATTTGTTCATCTTGTACAAGGTCCCAGTTTACCTCTTTGTGTTCCAATGAGCTGCTTTAAAGGAACACGCCGACTTTTTGGGACTTTAGCTTATTCACCGTATCCCCCAGAGTTAGAGAAGTCCATACATACCATTCTCATAATTCTGCCATAACTCTGTCTGATGCACCCACCGCTAGCCTAGCTTAGCACAAAGACTGGAAGTAAACGGATCCAGCTAGCCTACTGCTCAATAAGTCACAAAATAACGCCAACATTTTCCTATTTACATGTTGTGATGTGTATAGTTACATTGTGTACTAAGACCGACTGCAAATGAAAAGTTGCAATTTTCTACATCATGTCTAGGAACTATATTCTCATTCCTGTGTAATGATCAAGGAACTTTGCTGCCGTACCATGGGTGCAGCGGCGCAATGATATTATGCAAAAAAATATACTGATATTACAATGAAAAATAATATTTTTTATTTATGGGAAAAGGGCAATATCAACTGTAAATACACACATGTTTTTTAAAAAGGTTTTTAATAAATAATTGATAATACTAATTGTTAATAATCATTAAGAAATAATGTATATATGAAAGATTTATCAAGTGACCACTTTTTTAAATAACGTATGCACATAATACACACACTATGCTATTATGCAGTGAAATGGTTTTCAATTAAGGTCCTCTTGACAGCATTGCCAATTGCTGTGGCAGCATTGTTCTCCTCCCCTTCATCCTGTGTGCTCAATTCTGTGATCCACTTCAAACTCTGATAGTAGCTCATCTCCAAGTCTTTTCCCAAAATTATACAGCACTGCCAGAATGTTGTATCAAGCTTTGTTCAAAGCCCATTCTGCAGGCAGGGAAACCGTTTTTTTCCAAACACCCTCTCGACAAGCCCTCTTTCTGCAATATGGCAGGTGTTGTATCGGTTCTCAGGACAGGGGTCTCGGGTTCAGGACAGGGGTCATCAAGTAGGCACGACAGGGGTATCCATTGTCACCTACTAGGTGCCCCTGAAATGCCCTGTTATCAAAGATCCTGCTGTAATGTGTAGATCAAGCTATAATGTTGGTGATTTGGGCCTTCTCATCACACACAACTTGAAGATTGATGGAACAATAGCCCTTCCTGTTTGCGAAACAGCTCTCCATTTTCTCCACCTGGGTTTTGAATGGGAATGTGAGTACAGTCAATTGCTCCCATAACTCCTGGAAAACCAGCTCTTCTATAAAATCCAGCAGCCCTGTTGGGGCAAATCTTACAAACTGATTTTTCAAGGCTGCAATTGCCCCCGATACTCTTCCAACAATTCTGCTCACTGTTGATTTATGTACTCCGAAAAGGTCTCGATCCACCATTTGGAAACAACCAGTAGCGTAAATGCGCAAGGCTATTAAAAGCTGGAGCATGGGTGGTATGGCTGCATTTCGGTCACTGCCATGTCTAATTGCAGGTTAAATTTTTTTATTTAATCTAATCACAGTTTCCTTGCTGAATAGGTACCTGTTTGAAAATTCGGCACCATCATAAAACTCAACAGGGTTGAGACGGTCCCTTATTGTTCTGCGAGGGACTCAAATCCACTGAATAAGTGCTGCTATTTTGACAATTTAAACCTCCTCTGTAGCAAGTTTAAATTTAATCCCTAACTGAAATTTTAATCTGAGATTAAAGTTATGGAGCAACAAGATTATGGTCAATCCAGGTTTATTGTGAAAATAAATCCTGATTAAAGTCATGGTTTAAATGTAAGCCTGCTTATTTTTAAACAAGGTTTAAAGTTTGGTGCAACAGAATTATTTTATTTAAGATTAATCCTTGTTGGTGCAACCCACCCTTAAAGGTGGCTAACTCCACCCACTGGCAATATTTAAAAAATATTGCACCTGAGACCTGCAGTGACGGATTGATTGACAGCTGTCTGACTCTGATGGAGCGTGACTGGAGTGACGCCGGTAGTTTTGCAACAGATCGGTCTTTTGAAGTAGAGGACTTTTCTCCCCCACCTTCACCTGAAGTGGAGGAGGATGAATTGTCTGTAGACACAGGGCCAGAGCCTTATCAGTTCGAGCCGCTGGCTCAAACTGCGTAAACTCCCAACTCCCTGCGTAAGACTCGGAGCCTGCAGCTACAGTCCCGCATTCTCAGACCCCTCATTTTTTGAGACAGCACCTCCTGCTGTTCGGAAGATCGTATAACACCCTTATCCAAATGCCATTGAAAACAATAGGATGCAATATTACGGTCTCGTTTCATTTAAAGTTTTCCAAATAAATGTACACAAAATAATGATTTTACAAACATATTTCCGTTCCCTGCTCAATGCATGTGCCAAAAAATCTCATTGTGTTCTCTGACTAACAAATTACCCAGTAGTTACTTTTTGAGTGTGGGTGGTAATTGAAAGAAAATGACTGATGGAAGAGATACAAGAGTTACAGATTGAACTATTAATATTATGTGAGATTATATTGTTACTTTTTATTCCAATTCCATTTTCTTTCAGTTCAACCTATGCTAATGGTCTAATTAACATATTATACCTTGCTTATTACAAAACCTGTTTTTGATATTTTGAATGCAAAGCAAAAGTCAAATAAGAATAGGCAAAACACCAATAATAAACACTTCTGTACTTTATTTCACCATCATCTAGACATCATCTTGCTGTAAACAGGACAAAGCAAAGAAAAAAGGAAAAAAGAATTGTTTTAGTGACTTTACTTTTCATCTTAAATTGCTTAAGGTAAAATAATAACTGTACTTTAAGGTAGGCGACTGTTCCTTCTTTTTTTCACTTGTTCGCAATCAATCTGCCAAATTCTCGACTTCACTAAAATAGAAGATGAATGCCATTGTCAAATATTGTGTAATAATAAATTATATATTTTTTGTAAATGCAAATTACAAGCATATCTAGGGTGATAAGTAGGGCCACGGAGGAACACCTCCTCAGCCTCCTGCCAGGACAATGCCTGCATCTCACATAGGCCATGAATGATATAATGGTATAAATAAATAAATTAATTAACATATAAAACATTGCATGTATGGCAATAACAGAAACAATCCAATTGACAAACATGTTTGGTCCTACCTCAGGAAAAAGAAAACTACAAATGAACTCCAGTTGAGTTTTTGACTTATCCAGCAGAGCTTTGAGGTATTCAAAAAGAATGGATAGCTGCTGCTCACTGTCCTTGTACACTGGGACCTGACATCGTGGCTTTAGGGGGAACCACTTTGATGGTTTCCTATTGAGAACATCCTGTGGGGCAAACAAAAAGTGTTGTTTTATACATACACAAGCCATCAATGATGATGATGATGAATGATGACATTATTTGATATTAACACACTTAATGTATTTAATTGGTCTACCTTAATGTCAACTAATTTTAATCAAATTTTACAACGTCCAAAAAAAAGTCCAAGTTTAAAGGCTAACGTTAGCTAACCTATCAAAACATTTTCAGGGAAAGGGGCGAAAAAACATGAAAATACAATGAGTATGATTCGCTAAATAAAACTGACGATACTCGCGTTCGGCTTAAGTCGTTCACACACTGCAAAGATGTTTATCCGATCCAATTTGATAGGAGGCGCTGTCTCGAAAAACGAGGGGTCTGAGAATGCGGGACTCTGTGTGCAGGACGTACTACTCCTTGGAAGAGCCAATGACACAATGACCAACAACGTCCAATAGGAAAATTCAACTGCAGTAGCCACCGTTCAACCTCAAGAGGGCAGCACTCAGACATTTGTACACCATATACTGTAGAATTAAAACACTTTATACCCCAATGTCATACTTATTAATGAACAGCACTAATAAAGCCCCAGTCTTGCAGATCATTAACTAAAAAATGGTTTAGGGTTTAGTTGCCCTTTAATTAAACTCTCAGTAGAATTCAAATTTTATCATCTGTAACATCTTTCATCATGTGTTTAGCATAAGATAGGAACGGAAAGCTTATCACACTTTTGGAGCGTGACGAGTATACAGTGATTTTCGCGCCACTCATGCACTTCACAAACACCGAACACACACCTATAGACTGAACATGTAATAATGCAGTGAGCGTGTCAAATAAACTCCCCCCGTAAATGCTGCATCGACACGACATCCTCATTAAACCCGTCTTCGGCGTGACGACTCCAATCTTTCGAATAATCTAACAAATATCTATTTACCTAATATGAATTAAGACCTGCAGTGTTGCCGGAATTATAATCATACACTGTTTGTTCGTCGGCCAGAGGAGAACTGGCACCCCGACTGAGCCTGGTTTCTCCCAAGGTTTTTTTTCTCCATTCTGACCCTGAAGGAGTTTTGGTTCCTTGCCACCGTTGCCTCTGGCTTTTGGCTTGCTCAGTTGGGGACACCTACATTTCTTCTATATTACCAATCTGCCCGCATTGATGCTATATGATACTTGAAATTAGCTGGATAACATCACCGTTTCACCAGAACGGCTGTACAAATTCTGTTGCATTATTTTACTTTTAACAATGTGAAGCTGCTTTGAAACAATTGGACTTGTTAAAAGCGCTATATAAATAAAGGTGATTTGAGATGACTAATGTGAACTAACATGAACAACAGTATTTTGTATTAACTAATGTAAACAAAGATGAACAAATGCAGTACTGCATTGCTCATAGTTAGTTCATGTTAGTTAATACATTAACTAATGTTAACTAATGAAACCTGTAAAAGTAAAGTGTTACCATTTCAATAGAAATGTTATTTTAATATATATATATATATATATTGATCTGATGGGGGATAGGACTTTTATTTTGGTCTGACGATATGACGTCATTAGGCTGCGCCCCATCCTGTGATTCGACTGTAGAGAGGTTTGTCTTTTTAAGTATTTGAATCCATACAAACTGTTCAATTAATTGTGTAGTTTTTTGTTTTTGTTTTGTTTGGTTTTGTTTGGTTTTTTTCAACAAATGCAAAATGAATTACTTATAAACGAACATAACATTGTGATGTTTTCATTTGTGAACGTTGTTTTAAGAGTAAAGCGCATCCACGTGCATAACGGGAATGTTACGTCTCATTTCGCTCCCTATATCGTGAATCAGTTTATTATAAAAAACAATTTCGGTCACCGATAAGGAGTTAAGGAGAAACTGAAAGTGTCATTTGAACTACCCTTATGAAAATGAACCATGGTTTTACTACAAATAAAAACATGGTTATTGTAGTTAAACCATGGGTAATCACAAATGAACCATGGTTTTGCTATTCTAACCACAGTTTAACCATGGTATTTGTGGTAAAACTGTGGTTATACAAATGGTAATCAATTAGCCAAAAAAACATGGTTACTACACTTTTACTATAATAAAACCATGGTTATTTTTCGTAAGGGTAAAGCTGAGTTCCTTGCAGTGTGAAAGTGTAGTAACCATGGTTTTTAGGCAAATTGATTACCAATAGTAAAACCACAGTTTTACTACAAATACCATGGTTAAACTATGATTAGTGTAAATTTGTGTTTGTCATGGTTTGGTTGTTTAATTTGTAGTAAAATCGTAGTTCACTTTTGGAGGGGATATTCACATTATGTTCACAAAAATGTAATCAAAACTAACTTGTGCGACTATCGCAGATATTATTTGATTGCTAACAGATTTGAAACTGCACTGTGACTGTCATGCAATATGATTTTTATTTTTTCCCGTGCACAGCTGCATAGTGAACACTCCTGAGGTAAATAAAGTCAAATGAAAAATGAGAGCCTCAGCTGCTTCTTGACACTTTTATTTTGTCATACCTTTTTATACAAAAGAATATGTAAATGTAACATTCATCGCCGTAACCATTCATAAATACATTAGTCTGTATAAAAGTATTGTGTCCCATACTCAGAATTTGTATTTCAGCCATGCTAGTCAAAACTAATGTAATAAGAACAAACCCAAGAATGTGTAATGATAAACAAAGGTTCACAAACCTTTTGCAAATGTTGTAATAAAAGTGTAATCTACACATCTTTAAATATCTAATGTTAATCATAACTAAATATTAAGTGGCTTAAATTTGCCTTACTTTATGAATTTGTAGTCCTAGTTTTGATAATCAGGTCATTTTAAGACTGACTCTCTTACCAGCTGATACTGAACTAGAGCTGATTGAGATGCTTAGTTTGGATTCATATTTCTTTCTGTTAATTACTCTCATCTTAAACTGAACAGATTGTCCAAACACACAGAATAAATACCGGTGAAGCGACTGAGATCCACGTGACACTATTATAAAGATGGCGTTTATTAAAGTGGAGAGGGAAGACCTGAGGATTGAAGAAGTCTTCAGTGTAAAACAAGAAGATACTGAGGAACAAACAGGTTGGTTTCATTCTCAAAGCTGAACTCAGTCATTTGAACATTGTTAAAATGTCCAGCTCTACTGATATTTGAAGAATTTCATATGAGTGTCCTAATTTTATTCGACATGGAGCGGGTCCCTCATTTGAACAGACATGTTGAGATCACCTGACCAGACAAATGCTAAAGCTGCCTTCATGTGAACCTGAGAAGATCCTACTTTCACATTGGATATTCGTTATTATAACATCATGCTTTTGAATAAGAAAAATATGGAAGTAGCCTAAACAAAACTATTTTTAAATAATTTTTATGTAACATTAAGATATACCTAAAAGACGAGTCTGAGGTAATTCACATACGTTTGCGCTCTCTCTCTCTCTAATAACTCACTGCATTAATAACTGCATTAGGCCAGTTTCACACTGCACGCGTTAGCAGAGCGTAAGCAGCGCGTTTATTTCCGGCGCCCATGTTAATAGATTAGAGCATTCACACCGCACGCAGGAGCAGAGCAGAAGCGGCAGAGTCTATTTTTGCTGCGCTGCTCATGCTGAATTAAAGCCACAGTGCATTGTTCTTGGTCAAAATTGACCCGATTAACATGAAAAATAACAAATTTCACCATGAAATCATGTAGTGAATTGTACCGTGTTTCACAATTCCCATATGACATCAAGCGCTGTGAAAAAAAAAAAAAAAAAAAAAAAAGTTTTTGCCCAAACGTCAAAGGCCCGTTTAAATGATTAAAACTAGAGGCGCATCTTAACTTTAAGGTTACTTTTATCATGTAAACTACCTATATACAGCATGTTATACTAGCTTTAAAATGACGTTTTGGAATTAGCAATGGAAGTAGAGATGTTCCGATACCCTTTTTCCCTTCCCGATACGATTCCGATACCTGGGCTCAGGGTACCGATACCGAGTACTGATCCGATACCTAGGTGTGTATCTGTATATACAGCTGTATACACTACTAGCCCTGTATGAATGGTGTGCTTCAGACTTATCCCTTAATAAAACATAAACATATGATAAAAAATTATATATTAATCAGAAAATATCTTTACAACAAAACAAGTGAAAAATAAGTAACCATCTAGGAAAAATTATTATTATTAGTAGAGATGTATTATTATTATATAGAGACGTAGCTAAATCTACTGTACAACAGTAGCCTAATATAATCTTTCAACATCTTCACGTTAAACCAAAGTTTTATTTTGACGGGTTGCCGTGAAGACCTTTGAGTGTCTGTGTTCATGATATGACGGTTTTCTCAAATGAAACGGTAAATTCTCATGAAGTGATGGTTTATGCGTTTGTGTCCTCATATAGTGACACACAGCAAAGATTACAAAGATAGCGTGTGTGTGTGTGTGTGTGTGTGTGTGTGTGTGTGCTCGCCCGCGCATCTCCGCCCATCATCCACACAGAGAGGCAGAATTAGCAGGTAATATTTAAATTTTTTTTTGCAGTTTAATATTCACAGACACTAGTATATATTCGGCTACAGTCTGGAGCCCTGCGCTTGGATAAAGACTGAATGCAGCTGCGGGTACCGGATATACTCGGGAGTCGGTACTACCAGTACTACAGAAATGCTAGTATCATCGCATTTTTTAATTTTCAGTACTGACTTGGTACCAAAGTACCGGTACTTGTGACATCCCTAGTCGCCGTTTAACTGGCTGATTGGTCCAGTCTGAAATACTGCTAAACAGCGGACATACTGCTAACGAGTTTTCATTTCTTCTTCGCTGCTCTAAACAGTGGTTGCTTTTGGCAGCACAGCACAACTTCCTGTTTGCAATGCATTCTGAGCAGCGAAGAAGAACCGTGCAGCGAGCGGTTAGGCAAAGCTTGCGGTCATAATAACAAGATCTTGTTTAAGAAAATGGTATCGGATCGGTACATGTGTTCAAGTACTCGGCGATACCGATGCCAGAATTTGTTGTGGTATCGGTGATATTTCCGATACTAATATCGGAATCGGAACAACTCTAAATGGAAGCTTGGGTTTAGATGTGTAAGAAATTAGTCCTGCACACAAGAGCGTTTTAAAGACCAACCCCTGACTGATGTCATGAAATAAATCATCTGAACAATGTTTTGAGGTGTGGTAACCGCAGTGTAAGTGGAATAATTGACTCCAGGCCATTGAATTATCAGAAAAATAATGCACACCCAAGGTGGTAATGCGGTCACAACGCGTCAGTTATTCCTTACATATATTTGTTTGTGCATGTGAAATAGTGATGGGAATGTCGGCTCATTTTACTGACTCTTGTTCATCAAAATTAACTAATGTTTATTCAAGTCATTTTATTCTTTGAGCCAACAGCCAAATTTGAACACGTCCACCTACCCAATCTTGATCATATTCCAAATTAGGAAATCATTATAATGCAACCAAAGATAAGTTGTAAGGATATAAATGATTACTTTATCTCCCGAGTCTTTCATTCATCACGTAACAGACACAGTGAGCGAATCGGTCATGATCCATCACTAATGTAAACAATCTGCAGTTAAATAGTACAAAGTCCACCCCAAAGGGAGTTAAATGTCTGAAATGTCTCCATGTCACCATGTGACTATATAATAGGCTATAAAGGAAAAATGTGCAGACCTAATAAACGGAGCCATTTCTAATCTTTCATTTTGCTCTGTTTTCATACACTAACCTGAGTATGAAAGTATACGTTTGCCTGTAGTGTGCTGCCACCTACTGGATGTACCAAGTCACAACACACTTTATAGTTACTTCAATAGTGTGGTGTAGCGTAGCGATAATGAAAAGGATGAATCAGGTGTGCGATACCTGTGACTTGTCCTAGACCCGATGTGATGTGGTGCTTCTCATCCGGTCTGCGACCACCTTAACAGTGTCAGTTAGCTCATCAATTTGAAAGGTTCAATTCAGCTATAAGCTGTTCTGCAAAAGGCAGCAATGTTGTTATTCAGCTTGAGGCAGCCTAATGTTGATTTATTTCAGTTTAATACCAGTGTTGATGTTGCAAGATGAGATTCATCTGCAAAGCAGATCTACAGAAAACAATAGTACCATCATCCAGTTTAATTCGGTTCGACTTTTGTTCTCATCCGATGATGTCAGTCAGTGCGGCCATACTGAAAGTACTTAAAGTTAAGTGTCTTTCTGACCCCAACTAAGCAAGCCAGTGTTGTTTAGTTCGGTTCAGGTCAAAAACAGCAGACAAAGCTTAAATAGGAGATTGAAGTAGCTTGAAAAAATTGTTTAAAAATAGCTTGAGACAAAACAATGGCACTGAGATATTTTAAGATTTACCAGTGTAAGTTGCTTTCAGTTAAAACAGCTCAAACATACATTTAGGTCTTGTACTAGGGTTAAGACTTAAAGGGGTCGTGAACTGGCTTTTTGCATTTTTTTATACTGTTGTCTGAGGTCAACTTATGACGTTTGCGTGGTTTTTACATTCAAAAACATCATAATGAATAAGTAATAGGCTATTTTCTACCCTTGTTTTGAGCCTAGCTCCTGGAATACTCAGTTTTTATGGGCATAAGAAGACTTGGAAGTAAACAGCCACTGCTATGATTGGATACCAGCTTTACATATTATAATGAGCTTCGGCTCCCCATCAGTACATGCAGAGAATTGTTTTGAAAACTTTCAATGTGGAGAAACGGCAACCAGAATGATTCACAGGGCTCACAAAATGTCTTTATCAAACAAATGATTTTTCTCTCATCCACCTGCAATTAATTGGAATGTTATTTTTTTATTACTTGGCCGGCACGAACACACACATGCACGCGCACCCACAAGCCAAGTTCGTGCACCAGCAAAATTTCCCTGCAGACAAATCCGCATGTTCAAAACTTCTGCGATTTGTATTTTTCCTTCAAATTACCAGTCAAGAGAGTGAACATCAAGAAAGTAATGTTAATTCACTACTTAAGATTATGTGAGCCCCGGCCCATACATGTTCGAGTCTGATCATGAATCGCAGGACAAAGAACCAACAACACCTCAAATACAAAGGATACTCCAGCCTGTGACAGCGTGGAAGTTATGTTTAGTTAGACTCATACAATCAGTAGATATCAAATGTAACAATGCAATACTATCACGTATGAAAAAAAAAAAAAAACTTTTACTCGCATGAGTGTGTTGCATCATTCCTGTGGGATCCAGAAGGCACAGCATAGTTTTTTGATCTCATTCTGTCTGCAAATCCAGTCTCTTGTTTACAAACACATCCACAGTCAAATGAAGCGAACAAACGTACAATGTGTTACACGTGAGCTGGATCTTCATTAAAAATTTAATTCAACCATGCATTGCTAATATTGGAATCCAAAGGAAGCTTATGGCATGTTTATTGCTTGGAAGTTCAATCCGGGTTAGCTCAACGTAGGGCTATGTTATTTATCTATTACATGTAATGCGCGAGTCAGTGGGCGGGGCTACAGAATTAGGCGTTCGTCTTCATCGGTTGAAGCGGCGATTCACTGCACTTTGACGTCACTGGGAAGAACATTCGCAGATCGATTGTTTGGTGAGCCTGCTGTCAATAAAAGATTTTCTTTGACTAACAAGGAAGTTTTCAGCTCTGAAACTTACAGGATATTCTTATATTACCATGACCTTTTATATATCAAAAGCTGAAGGGAAAGTTGATCTCAATTCATCACCCCTTTAAACTTAACTAAACAAAACATGACAAGGTTGACTAATAGAAAGTACATTTGACACAGGACTAAGACTAAATGGAGAGAAAAAAAAAAATTAACACTAATTTGGTGGGGAGTTTCGGAGCCTTCAAAGACATGAAGTGAGAGAGGACTTCCTAGCATCTCTTCAACAACATTGTCCTGTACTCTAGTGGTCGTTTAGCCCTGCAGTTGTTGAGGATTTGGGTAAAACGGAAGCCTCTATCAGAGAGGAAGCATTCATCTAATTTGTTTTGTTTGATGATGATGCTCCTGCTTTTCAGCTGGCCAGTCAAGACTCAGCTTGAGTGTCTCTACAGCTTGAGTCACAACCTCTAGTAATTCATCATGAGCTGGGTAGAGGGATGGCATTTATAGGCCTTTTTTCAGATCAGAAGAAACTGCTTGGGGGCTTCTGGGTTGGCTGGTGAGAACTGAGAAAAAGCAGAGCACATCTCAGGTTCCTTCAGATCCATTTGTGACCCTCATGATCTGATCTACCCCAAACCATGGGAAACACAAGCTTGGCCTTTCTCTTCAGAGAAAATAGCCAAACGGGAGCGGAGAACTCAAATAAGCAGCATTTCCACTGTCAGGCCAGTGCGAGCCAGAGCTTTCAACGTGCCGGGCTGGGCTAAAAGCCTTGGACCTGTAGCACCAAGCCCAAAACCATGCCGGGCTGGGCTAAAAGCCTTGGACCTGTAGCACCAAGCCCAAAACCATGCTGGTTGTATATTCTGTATATAACAGTGTATGTGACAAATATCAGAAGGCCAGAAGCTCCGCAGCGCTTCACTAAAACCCACCTGTAACATGCCTCTCTGGAACAACGTCACAAGCCCATCATTTCACCAACAAATGGAAGTTTTATCAGAAAACCTGTCAGAAATAAATCACTGGAAACTAGCTAGATCGCAAAGCGAACATAATAAAGCAACCGTTTGTTGGCATTTTTGTAGTTTACTTAAAGATTTAAAACTCAAGCATCAATGTTTTACCACAGTTTTACAATTTTACAATAATAAATATGCATTGATCATAATGAATTAATCTGTGTCAAGATTGCACATTAGTCACAGAAATAAAGTGGTATTTACCGTTATTTCACAAAAGAAAGAGGACACACGTACTTAATCAGTCGCATTGTTTCTGTTTATTTGTAGTCAAAGGACAGAAGAATGATAATTTCTGTGGAAACGCGGCTATAGAGAGGCTCACAATGCATGCAGACAGTGTCCTAAACAAAAGTCGTGTGTCACCAGCCGTAATATAGTGCAGACATGGAGACGCATACTTTCAGAATTTTTTGCTTGCCATCTTTCCAACCTTTTTTTCTTTTGACAAGCGATCAATAAATAGGACAGACGTTTTCACATTTAGCGGTTTCCTATAAACAAAGATGACATTCAATGCTGGCTCCATTTTATAGTCATGTGACGGTGTCATGAGAAATCCTCTCCCCCTGTGAAATAGTGTTCGTTTAGGACCCAACGTGGTAGCTGTTTTAAATGCCTGATCAAAAGCTGTTATCGCGACATTTCGTTTAATGGCTAATCGAGCTGCTGTAGCTTATATCAAGCTAAATGCACTGTAAATTATTTAAAATGATTAAGTAATAATACCAATACAAAATCATAACATAGTAATGTACCTATAATGTAAATAAAGAATAAAAAACAACAACAATAATATACAGAACAGGTGCACAAAATAAATACAACAGGATTTTTTTTTTTTTTTTATTGTATAAACATTAAAGCGGGGCTAGGGCTTTTAAGATGTAGGGTAAGTGCAACCGTGGTGTATAAACTAAGCTAATCGGGTAGCTGTATGCTATGCTAGAACGTACGCTCACTAAAAAAACATTAAGAACGATATATGCTTAATTTCACAACTTATAGCTTCGGTTATATAACATATGATTTGCAAGACGTTAAAGATTATTTCAACAATTTTTTAAATGACAAAAATCAAAACGTGATTTTGTAAGAATTGTAATCAGGCTCTGAACAGATTACCCATTAAAAGTTCTTTCAGCCAATAGAATCGCTCTGGGGTCCTAGGCGGACACTATTTCACAGGGGGACAGGATTTCTCATGACACCGGACCATTTCACGCCATATCACTATCGGCAGCCAACAGAATTGGCATGATTTCACATGTGCTTCCGAGACCATTCACGTGGAAGCATCCCCATAGCGTCAATGATCAGATGCTGTGTTGAGTTCTCTCAAAAGGGATCCGGTTACACACGCACACATGCCAAGAGCGCTCTTCACAAATTCGCTCTTCAGCATTTGAAAGCAGCTGTTTGTCCACTCAATCGATCATGTTCCACTCATGCACCGCTCACTGGAAAAACAATGTTCACTTCAATTCTGCTCCGTCAATAAATTTCTCTGTATTATCTTTCTGTTTGTAATTAATTTTTTCGAATAAATGTCTCAATTACAGTAGGCCTATAGATAAGTTATGACATTGTGGCTTAAAAGCAATATTTTATAAAGTATTAGGATATAAATAAACGTGACTTACCTGGATAATGTCGAATTGCAGAGCTTGTGCAAACATATCCACAACACTATGATCAAATGATTTCTTAACTGCTGTTTTCTCACCGTTTTTGTTGTGTGTTTATTTTGTTATTGAGAGGAACACGTGCAGCACATATTTACATATTTGTAAAAAAAAACGGCGCTCTCATCAGTCTGGATGTTGGGATGTTCGTTACCAGTGTAACGCTGCAAAGGTATTTCAAAGAACGAAAAAGAACTTTGCTGTTAGTTTATCACTAGAGGTCAACCGATTAATTGGCACTGATAGCTGATCGGTTATTGGCAAAAATCCATACTGATAGTTTTTCCGGGTTGTGTCCGTTGCTGGAGCAGCTGAGAAGGGTGTGCTGACATTACACAGTACGAGAGCGGCCTCTAGAGGCCAAATAACAACTCATGTTGTTTATATTAACGTGAGGCTGCGCGCTGCACAGAGCGCTGACAGATCAGATGTTCGTTTAAAACACAGACAGCAAAACGGTATGAATACAGAACACTTCAGTACATGTGGCCAAATCATTATAAAGTAATTCATTTGTTGACTAGATGCTGCATTAGCAGGAAAAGAAAAGCAGTATGCAAGTACTTTGTCATCGAGATTGAGAGGACACTAACATTAGCAGTACCTCAAGCAGTTAAAACAGTGTAACAACTAGTGATGTGAGAAAGCAAACTGTATCGTCATACAGCCGTCAGAAATATAAACAAATCAGAAACGCATTCGATTTCAATACATATTTTGTTGTTTTGATTAGATAATCGTCAAGTGTTCTAAAAAAGCTGACTGTTTGGATTTATATGAAATAACAATACAATAATATTCCATTTGTAACATTAAGGTTAATAAATGCTGTAGAAGTATTCATTATTAGTTTTATCTGTTAACCTTAGTTAATGCACTATGAACTAACATGAATGATCAAGGTACAATTGTATTGCTTAAATATTAATACATGCTGTAAAATGTATATTGCATAATGCATTTAGTTCATGTAAGCTAGCTAAATAAGCTAATACATCCTTGTTAACAATGGGACTTGCAGTCTGTTACCCATTACATTTACATACATGTTTCTAGGTTATTGATGAAACATTTATTTATAATATTTTAAGTGTTTAAATTATTTTCTGTAGAATTTCTTGTTAGAACTTCTCATTTTAATATACTAATATTTACATATGCAGTTTAGCACATTTTCATGGTTCAGTACCGTTTCTTTAATTTTTGTAATAAAGTTCAGCAATGCTTTACTTAGTGTTATGTTTTTATTATTATTTTTATTATTATTATTATTATCCAGTAGCCATTTTAAAAACCATCGGTCGATTTAATCGGTTATCGGCAAGTGCGGTCCAACCTTGTTATCGGTATCGGTCAACCTCTATATATCACACAATGAATCTTTGCAAACTCGGTTCCTCCACACTCCCTTTCAATTTCTTCTTTCTTAACTTTGATGTTTTTACAGTGCATTTAGGCTGTATAATATTTGCAACTTAATTAAAAAAATTTTTTTTGAGAGAATCTTCAGAAAGCTGCTCTCTGTTCCAGAGGAAATACCGTATATACCCGAATATAAGACCCCTGATTCTTCCTCATTCACGACCATAAGTTTAAAGTTGGTGTCATAACTCTTGGTTTATTTGACCAACTTTTGAAGCTCTTTTCTCAAAATTATCTCTTGACTTCTCCATAGCGGCACTTTACTGTTTATTTAATTCATAACACTGTCACTAATTACGTAGCCTATCGTGTTGGCGCCTTCTACCTTTTCCCCCTGCTTTCTCCCTTTCCCCCGTGATTTTGTCTATATCGCAAATATAAGACGACCCCCAATTTTTCAGCCTATTTTTAGAACACAAACCTAGTCTTATATTCGGGTATATACGGTATTACCGCTCCATTTACTCTGATACATGTTGTTGGTGTCGATGTTCTACATGTCTAAATATCTTTTTTGTTTGTCTTTTTTTGTCTTAGACCTAATGGTGCTGAAAGAGGAGAGTGAAGTACTGAATGAAATGGAACATAATTTCATAACTTCTTTTAGTTGCTCACAGACTGATAAGATTTCCTCACAAAAAGAGATAAAAAAGAGACACAAATTAGAAGTTATTTAACCTACTTTCAGTGTGGAAAGAGTTTCAATCAACATGGAAACCTTAAAGCCCACATGAGAACTCACACTGGAAAGAAGCGTTTCACCTGCCAACAGTGTGGGAAAAGTTTCAACCGAAAAGGAAACCTTAATTACCACATGAAAGTTCACACTGGCGAGAGCCCATTCTCTTGTCAACAGTGTGGAATAAGTTTCACACAAATAGGAAGCCTTAACAGGCACACGAGAATTCACACTGGAGAGAAACCTTATTCATGTCCTCAGTGTGAAAAAAGTTTCTATCAACATGCAAACCTTAAAGTCCACATGAGAATTCACACTGGAGAGAAGCCTTTCACCTGCCCTCAGTGTGGAAAGAGTTTCTATCAACATGGAAACCTTAAAGTGCACATGAGAATTCACAGTGGAGAGAGCCCTTACCCTTGCCAACAGTGTGGGAAAACTTTCAACCGAAAAGGAAACCTTAAATATCACATGAGAGTTCACATTAGAGAGAAGCCTTCCATATCATATCAGCATGGAAAGAGTATAAAACAAGATGAAAACCTTCAAGTCCACACGAAAAGCCATAAGGGAGAGAGCCCTTTTACTTGTCAACAGTGTGGAATAGCTTTCAGTCAAAAAGGAATCCTTAACAGGCACATGAGAATTCACACCGGAGAGAAACCTTATTCATGCCCTCAGTGTGGAAAGAGATTTGAGCATCTTGGAAACCTTAAAGCCCATGTGAGAATTCATACTGGAGAGAAGCCTTTTACCTGTAAACAGTGTGGGAAAAGTTTCAGTCAAAAAGGAATCCTTAACAGGCACATGAGAATTCACTCTAGAGAGAAACATTATTCATGCCCTCAGTGTGGAAAGAGATTTGAGCATATTGGAAACCTTAAAGCCCATGTGAGAATTCATACTGGAGAGAAGCCTTTTACCTGTGAACGGTGTGGAAAAAGTTTCAACCGAAAAGGAAACCTTAACTACCACATGAGAATCCACTCTGGAGAGAAGCCTTACACTTGCCAACAGTGTGGAATAAGTTTCACTATAAAAGAAAGTCTTAACAGGCACATGAGAATTCACTCTGGAGAGAAGCCTTATGCATGCTCTCAGTGTGGAAAGCGATTTAAAGATCATGGAAACCTTAAAGCCCACATGAGAATTCATACTGGAGAGAAGCCTTTTACCTGTAAACAGTGTGGAAAAAGTTTCAACCGAAAAGGAAACCTTAACTACCACATGAGAATCCACTCTGGAGAGAAGCCTTACAAATGCCTTCAGTGTGGAAAGAGTTTTTATCAACATGGAAACCTTAAAGTCCACATGAAAATTCACAAGAGAAAGAGCTCTTTTACTTGTCAACAGTGTGGAAAAAGTTTCACTCTAAAAGGAATCCTTAACAGGCACATGAGAATTCACACTGGAGAGAAACATTATTCATGCCCTCAGTGTGGAAAGAGATTTGAGCATCATGGAAACTTTAAAGTCCATGTGAGAATTCATACTGGAGAGAAGCCTTTTACCTGTAAACAGTGTGGGAAAAGTTTCAACCGAAAAGGAAATCTTAACTACCACATGAGAATCCACTCTGGAGAGAAACCTTATTCATGCCCTCAGTGTGAAAAGAGATTTGAGCTTCATGGAAACCTTAAAGCCCACATGAGAATTCATACTGGAGAGAAGCCATTTACCTGTGAACAGTGTGGGAAAAGTTTCAACCGAAAAGGAAACCTTAATTACCACATGAAAATTCACAAGGGAGAGAGCCCTTTTACTTGTCAACAGTGTGGAAAAAGTTTCACTCAAAAAGGAATTTTTAACCGGCACATGCGAATCCACTCTGGAGAGAAGCCTTACACATGCCAACAGTGTGGAAAGAGTTTTGATAAACATAGAAACCTTAAAATCCACATGACAGTTCATACTGGAGAAAGACCTTTTACCTGTCAACAGTGTGGTAAAAGTTTCAAACGAAAAGGAAACCTTAATTACCACATGAAAGTTCACACTGGAGAGAGCCCATTCTCTTGTCAACAGTGTGGAATAAGTTTCACTCAAAAAGGAAGCCTTAACAGGCACATGAGAATTCACACTGGAGAGAAACCTTATTCATGTCCTCAGTGTGAAAAGAGTTTCGATCAACATGGAAACCTTACAGTCCACATGAGAATTCACACTGGAGAGAAGCCTTACACCTGCCCTCAGTGTGGAAAGAAATTTGATCAACATGGAAACTTTAAAGTCCACATCAGAATTCACAGTGGAGAGAGCCCTTTCAGTTGTCAACAGTGTGGAAAACGTTTCAACCGAAAAGGAAACCTTAAATACCACATGAGAATTCACAGTTGAAAGAAAAAGTTTCGATCAACATGCAAACCTAAATGTTTACATGAGAATTCACACTGGAGAGAAGCCTTACACATGCCAAAATTGTGGAAGTTACAACCAAAATGAGAATTCACATCAGAGAGAAGCTATTCATATGTGGTCAGAAGTTGGAATGTAAAGTAACTCTTGTACCACTTTAGGAATCATATAGTAACTCACATCATAGAGAAGCCTTTCATATGCAATCACTGTGGAAAGACTTGCAGAAAGCAAACCTTGAGGTTCACATGAGAATTGAATTGACTCTTTCCTGTAGCTCAAACAATAAGAGCGTGGCGCTAGCAATGCCAAGGTCATGGGTTCGATTCCCAGGGAAAGCAAGAACTGACAAAATGTAAAAATGTGTACTTTGAATGCAAGTTGCTTTGGATAAAAGCGTCTGCCAAATGCATAAATGTAAATTGAGAATTCACACTCATAGCCATTACTCATAGAAGTACACATTGTAATTGTTTATTTTTTCCTGAAAAGGCATTTACACTAGTTGTTGTGATCCAAGTTTGGGACCAATATAAGCTGTTTACAATGTAAAAAAAAAAAAAAAAAAAAAGTTGCAGTGGCCAAGGAAAAACATGAATGTACTGTTACATCCCATGGTGTAATGTTATTTATTTAAATTTTTGATTGCCACACTGTGTATATATACCTGGGATGTGTGATCCATATAAGCGGTGAATGCTCTGCATACCTGATAGATTTTATGTTGATCTCAGCATGGAAGGAAATGGGACAAAGGGTTTTTGTCCTGTGTGGAAGCTGTATTCTCTATGTTCCTATGTTTAACATATGGGACCAATCCCTATAAGGAATAGGTTTCTGCTAAGGGTCTCTGTTTAAATTGAAGGGTCTTCAGGAGCTCAAGGAGAGCCTGGATGTTGGACCAGGAGAGTACCATATTTGGACTTGTTTTTCTATATGCATCACATATAGACCTGAGCTATATGATGTATTCTCTCTCTCATTGGTTAAACCTTTTCTACACCCCTTATATTCTTTGTATATAACTACTAATCCTACATCAAATAAAGTGAGATGTTACACTCTCCCTCAGCACTGAGTATTTGTTCATTCAATTGCCAATGCAGAGGACTGGGATGAGGCACAAAGGGGCAAAAACCAAACAATTTCCAAGCCATTTGTGGACTCGCTGATGATTAGTTTTAATAAAGCTTACATGATAAAATGTTGGCAATATGTATGTAACACTCCGTCATTTAATTATTTGCCAAACGATGGTAATTTCCTTAAAATCTACCAGTTATGGAGATTTCGTGTAAGTGGAAATCCGTTTCCATCAAATAAGCAAGGAGTAAGCACCTTTGGCGATAGAAATTATTGTCAATGAGCATAAGCCCCGTATAGTCCGCCATGCTTCATTTACATCTAGCTACCACAATTCCTGCACTCAGGCAGTTTGAAATTCTAGAAAGTCGTGAGTCATGGTTTGAAGTCATAACTTACGGGCTAAAAAACCTGCCTGGAACTGCAAAATACACTCAATGTTACAGTCACTGCTCTTGCCGTCCAGAATAAAAAGAGAACATCCCAATCGAGTGACGGGATTTGTGGAAACTGTGGTTCCTAATAATTGTGATCCAACATTTGCCTCGCATTTCAGGATGAAAAGACAAACGTTTCAGATGAAGGATAATCCACTTCTTACCTCCAAGACTGTTATGATCTGTATGACCATATTATTTTTATTGTGAGTATTAGGCTTATCATTATTGCTGATCACTGTTGTTGTGCTATGATATTGTAATATTTACCATTATATAATCAGAGTATAGAAAAGTTTATGAAAGTGTCACTCCACAATACAACAGCAATATATATATGTATTAGTATTTTTATGGACCGATTGTGCAAGCTGTCTCTTTAATACCGAGTTATATACATGTTGCCGTTGATTGGGTTGACTTTTTTTGACACACCCACCAAACAAGAGAAAACGTATCTCAAACCCGGTGCAGACTCAACTTGGAAACCTTAACAAAACGTTGTGCACCGGTTTGAGCTTGAATGTGCCCCAGGCCTTCAGACTGACGGCAGAAGGTCTAGACTCTATCGCAGCTTTCATTGGCCAAGGACCGCCCAAGAGGACGTTTGACTGACATGTAATGCAACCAATCACAGTTTGTTTTGTTCCGCATCGTTTAAGGGCGTGAAACTGTAAAGTCGATGTCCCAACAATAACAGACCGGCGTGCATCTAATACATTACTCATTCAAGAACATTTTGCAAGTTTACTGCAACAGTGGAGCCGCAAACTTAACATACTTTTTAAAATCCAACTTTTGGTTTATTATGATAAGGATCTGTTACTGTTTTCACTTGCTTTATAATGGAAATTCAAGCTATTTTCGGGTAAGATGGCCGGATGATTTTTAGATGATCATTTATTTATTGTTATTTGTAGACCGGATAATTTCAGGTATGTTAACACAGCTTTATCCATTTCAAAGTTTCTGTTAAAGTAATGGTTTCTATTCAGATTTTCGGTCATAATCACAGTTCATCATTCCAGATAATTTACCTCAAGCAGTCTGCTTTGAAGTTCTGTGAGGAATAAGACGCGCACCGATGGAGAAGCATTTCTATTGGCTGCAGTCTGCCGTTATTGGCCAATCACAAAAGTCGACATTGCGCAGCCAATATCATAGAATATCCCACTATGTTTTTATTATTATATATTAAGCTACGTTTATGTGGCTATTATATTGTAGACTATTGAGTGGATGAAATAAAGAAATCCTTTTAATTTCCCCAAAAAAACACCGTCCCCCCTCAAAATTCACTCGTCGGACTCCGTCCAACAATTACTAAGCCATTACATTTTAAACAGTACTGAACATATCAATTAATTAATCAAAAGTGATGTGCTTTAATACTGCTTCACTAGTAGCTAAACCTAAACAATATTACAATGACGTTTGTTATTCACTTCTGGCCCAAGATCCTCCTCTCCACTCACTGCTGTCGCCAGCATCACCGGCTCCGCCTCGCTCCACTTTTTGAGGAGGTTGAGGTGGTAAATTTGACGTGCCCCGTTCCGATCTGACCAAACTACCTCATAATTGAGATCTCCAATTCGCTGTGTAAGCTTGAAGGGTCCTTGCCACTTTGCAAGTAATTTAGAGCTGGAAGTTGGGAGCAATACAAGGACTTTAGGTCGTTTCACACTGGATGCGATTTTGACGCACGAATAATTCGGTTTTAGTTTTTGATCAGCTGTTTGAGTAATGAGTGCTTCCACACCGAACGCGAATGTGCTGCGGCGAAAAAACTTTTATTTTTTCTGCTTCGTTGTCGATTTTATTTTATTTTTTTACTCTGGCAGCGACAGAAAAGGCTTCAACCAATGACATACAAGGAAACAAAGGCGACGAAATGTCCTGTTGATGTCACTAGCTATTCAATCAGCATTAACCTTTGCCAGGAATCGGATTTCTCACGAGATTACAGCTGTAGTTTGTAGTTTCAGCTGTACAGATGCCAGCTGTTGCCCACTGTAGGCTACAGACAACGATAACCTTTTGAGTTAAAACGCATTTATTCTTCTAAATCTAATTGTGTTCACGACTATAGAAAGTGAATGTGTTTCCGTCAGTACGACTATGCCCGTTTCACACATACTCCATTTGCAGTGCGTATTTTTTCTGTACCCACGTTAACCGTTAAAGCTTTCACACTGCAGGTGGATGTGGTCCGGTGTTGTGCCGAATTTCGACCCCCTGCCAAATTATTACCCCCCCTCGTTGAAGTCACTACCTGATTGCCTAATCCTAACCCCATAACTAATCCTAACCCCTCCACCACAACTAACTCTAAACCTACCAATACTAGGGGGGTAATAATTTGGCGGGGGTTGGAATTCGGCAGTGCATTCCAGCAGCAGTGCATTTACAGCAGTGCGGCGATCGTTTCCACACCAAGTCTATTTTTTGCTGTGCTGGACGCACTGAATTAAAGTGACAGCACATTGTTCGCATTAAAATAAACATGCATTGATGCAAAAATCTAGTAATTTCACCACAGACGCATACAATTTAGTCTACTCTGTTTCAAATTCAACACATGGCTTTTTTCCTTGGGTAAAGCAATATGACACCTTAACATTTAGGTAAAAATGTAGGTAATATTCAGGCATACACACTGTAACGCGCACTGCAGAGTAGTAGGCTATGTGTGAAACACATTGTGACTCAACTGGAAACATAGCTGCTCCGGATCGATTAGTTCCTGAAGTTTGTGGTTTGTCTTGTCAGATGCAGTACTACTGTCTGTGGAGGAGATCCTCAAATTGCCCCACGGACATTTGAAAGTATGTGCGGAACTGGTCATTATACATTTTTTAGCTCCTGTACAAGATTAGCATACTCCCCTTCAGACTCTTTGTTTTTTTTAAGACTGGGTGCACCCAAAACCCAGGTTTTTTAAAACAAATGAAAAGCTTGACTTCACTGGATGCAGTGTCCATGTTTTCTCATCTGTCGCCTCAAATGTTTTGGAATGTTGGAGCTCTGAAACGTCATAGACGTCGCAAATTTGTGTCGCGGCTAATGTGAATGGTTTTGACGCGAACTGTAACAGATCCTCCATGGATAAGCCGCCCCAATGTATAGAGTTTTGTTCTCAGGTCCAGCCAATACTGAATTTTGTTTTGACTGTCTGACGGTCCGTCCTTCCAAGTTTCTCTCAGGACATCTAAAACCCCTCGGGGTTGAAGGCCATAAAGTAGCTCAAAGGGGGAAAACTCTGTGGAGGCTTGCTGGACTTCACACACAGCAAACAAGAGGGGTTCCATTCCAACCATTTATCCCAATTTTTGGCGTCTTCGTGAACAAACTTCCGAATCATTGTTTTCAATGTGTGATTAAATCGTTCCACCAGGCTGTCTGTTTGTGGGTGATGCGGATCGATTTAATGCTCAACAATTCGTAGAGCTCTCGTAAATTACGTGACATAAACGCCAAGCCTTGATCATTGAGGATCTCTTTGAGGATCTCTTTCAGGATCCCCACTCGGGAGATCAACAGTGCATCCGCTACACTCTGCAGAGATGCTGCAGAGAGCCACTACCTTAGAGTATTGTGTTGCATAGTCCACTATCACTAATGCAAAGCGATGCCCACATGCCGATCGTTCTAATTCTTTCGAAGGGGACCTACATTAATGGGAGAGGTTGCAACGGTGCTTTTGGGGACATTCACGACAAGACGGACAAGTTTTGGCAGAAAATTTCAACTCAACCCTTTGCTTACGCATGTGCCCGGTCAAAAAAAACGAGCCATGAGACGATTCGGTGTCGTTAATTGTCCTAAATGTCCAGCCATTGGATTACAATGAGCTGCCTGGAATAGCGTTTCCTGAAGGCTTTTGGGAATTAATAATTGGGTTGTATCTTGTCTGGTCTGAGCGTATTGTGTTACTCTATACAACTGCTCTTGTATTATAGTAAAATGTAAAAGGCTGGAGAGGGTGACCATCAATAGATCGGACCTGTTTAAAAGCGTTCTTTAACCTTCTGAGATCGGCAAAGTCACCGGCGACCTCACCTCGTTTTTTTCTTAGTGTGAAAGAGACTCAAAGTACTGTCGATTTTGGTCATTCAGGCAAGTGTTATACATCATTATAATCTGTTAAATTTCTACTTTTATTTGTGTACAATCACAATAAAAACAAAATGTTGTGCTTTTTGCAAAATAAAGAAAACAAACATGATGCGCAATCTGCAGCCTCTCTGTCAATGAAGTCTAATCTGATCTTCTTCATAAAAGGAACTGTAACTTAGCGAATACTTGTCCCACAAACATGAGGCGTATGTCTGTTGAAATGTCAGGTTTTAAATCATGTAAATCAAATCGAAAACAAATATTCTCTGTTTATGTAATCTGGTTGAAAAGAGTTCGCCAAATTCTTTGTGTTAATGTGGCCACGCCCAGAGTCAATGCCCACATCAACTCAAATAAACACATCAAGTTTTGTGCATGTACTTTACATCGTTATAAGATGTGGTGAGGAATAATCCTGGAATAATTTACCTCCGAAGAAAAGCTGTTTAATTTCTAAGAGCAATGGATCCAGCCAATGATTGTGAGGCAAGTTTATTCTGTTAGTGTGTGTGAATATTAAACTGCAAAAAGATTTGTGAATCCTGCTGCAACATAAAATGTCATAGACGTAGATTTCTTTGGCCTGATTTGGACAGATTATGAAGTGTTTACTGTAAAATAGCCTGGTGTCACATCAATAAAGCTTTTGTTCACAAATTTCTGCTCAGATGCTAAAAGTTTTGTGTACAATAGGCTACTTGTTGTAGCCATTAAAAGACTAAAAGCATTGACTGGAGAATTTACAACAGAATCAATAATTGAAAATAAAACCTTAGGTCTGGAATTATTTATTTATTTTCAAATCGAAAAGTATATAGCTTTTGCAGAATTAGCAGCATTCTGATAGGCCTATAAACTGTCTTTGAACAGTTGAGATGATATCTATAATTTGTCTTTTTTTACGCTCAGCCTTTCTGCATGCTTGTTGTAAAAGTCGAGCATCAGAATTTTGCCACAGTATAGATTTATGTTTGGGCTTGTAAGGCTTGAGAGGAGCACATACATTTAGTACATCCAGCCAGCTGGAGTTTAAAAGATTTAGATGTTAGTCAGCATCAAAGTCAGATAATGGTGAGTCCAGATCCAGATGAAAACAGGAATCCATAAAACACTGATTAAAATAAAAAAAATACGGGTTTGGGGGTGCGGATTTGGGTATATCACAAATTGTCAAAACCTGTAGCAATGAATTACTCACATCAAGCTTAAATGGTATAAGTCTGTCTTATTTATATTTAGCTGTTCATGAGCAAGTTAGCTCAGAATTTTGATGCACTGTTTCTTAACCCTTTGACGCATACGATCACACCGGTGTGATTAGAACATTCAGTGCATCATGTGATCAACTGTTTTAAAACCACAGTTTATTTTAGGTTTAATTTAAATACAAAAGTACTAGCAAAACAATACATTTATAGAATACACATAAAATATGTCTAAAAAGATATCTATAAAAACGGCAATAATCTTTACAATTATAAATTGATGAGGTGTTTTATTCATATCAGATAACACATTGTTATCTAAAACACACTTTAAAATAACGTGTTGTAAATCTGACAGAGTCGCAGCGCAAACATGGCCCATTGCGCATTACAGATCAGCTAACATGATTATAAAGGTTTTTAAATGACAAAACAAATTCACTTACATGTATTTGAGAATCTGAATATCAGGTAGTTGTTGACATAGCCAATTAGTTTTTGAATATTTGGAATTAAAAAACACCATTTTGGCTGCAGCGTGTCATCTAATTAATAAGGTGATGAGTTCTGAAAAAAATACTCACGCTGGGGGCCAGCTATAATATTTTAAACTTGCGCGTAAAAGGGTTAATAAAAAGAGAATGTGTTGAACACGTTTTGACTCTCTTTGATATTTTACTTATGTTGTAAATACCTTGTTTCTTCAGTATCCTTGATTTGGGGAATATAGGTGGAGGGTGCCATTTTTGTTTGTAGTCCTGATTTTGAGGATAGAGTGAAGATATAATGTAATTTAGAGAGATTTCTGGGTTAGTTATTTTTTTGGCAGCGGCTATTTACACTGTGAAAATAGTGATATATTCTATTTACACCATGTTAAAGTAGCAGTTATTTGCAATATGTGTAAATAAGTAATTAGATGGTATTTATTTTATTTTGGCAGAGGCATAAAAATTCAATTCAGTAAATAGTACAAGATCATTGCACTTGTATTTAGTTATTTGTTTTTATGTCATTGTTTATAGCGGTGTTACTTGTAATTTTATTATGTTTTTATTGTATTGTACCTGCTTTTTACGCTGCCTCTTGGCCAGGTCGTCATTGTAAATGAGAACTGGTTCTCAACTAACTTTCCTGGTTAAATAAAGGTTCATTTGCACCTCAGTATTGTTTTACATTAACAGCATGAAATAATAACAGTGTAAAGGATTATATTTATTGAAATTGTTAAATAGATGCTGCCTTAATGGGACAATAAAAGCTCTCCCTACACCTATCTCTAACCCGACCCAATATATACACTTTTATTATTATTAAACACTCATTAAGCAATTTATTTCCACTTTTAGAACATTTTCTACATTTTTATTGAAAATAAATGGGTTGATCGCATCAAAACCTAGTTTCATTTAAAATGGAAAAAAAAAGAATAATAATAATAATAATAATAATAATAATAATAATAATAATAATGAAAAAGTGCAATATTAGTATTGCCCAGAAAACAGTAGTTTAGTATTTTGCTTGTAGGATCAATGGACTGTGGTGTAACATCATATCAAACCACATAATCTGACAATGAAATCAGAAAAAAAAAAAAATCATTAAGGCAGCACATACATAGGATAAATAGCACAAATGTCTACACACCATGCCGGTCTTCATTTATTACTCACCTGCGAATACCTCGACCTCACACAGTGTGAGATATTCATTGCGCCCAGGTACCAAAATGTTGACATATTGCCCCCTAATAGGCTTAAACACAAATGATTTTGTGACTCCAAGGGGAATGGACTCAACAGTTGCAGCCCTGTCAAAATAGAGAGGGGAGTATCAAAACGGCATTAAGCATATTAAATATTCTTCTGTCGAAGGCAAGTTATTTACTTGTTTTCTAACCATCTGTCTAAGTATTTAGAGAGAGACAATACTTACAGCTCATTATTGTTGCCATTATTTTCCAGGCTGTTGCCGATACGGATCTGAATACCGTTTATCCTCTCTTGACAACAATCTCCACGATTAGTGATGCTAACCCTGGATACCTTGTAGACGTCCAGCAAGTCAACTCTCCACCAGGGGTCCTTGTCCCCATTAGTATGACTGCATGACCCACCAATATATCTTGAATCCCTGTTGCCATCGACAGCATTTTGAGCTCCTAATTGTTCATATGTGGAAGACTGGACAGCTTTGGCTCCAAGAGCAAGATTCCCGGTTTAAATTTTTTTTTACTTTAAATGTCATAATATAATAGGCAAAATAATGCTAAGCCATGTAATCTAAATGATTATTACACGGCTCTCTGGAATACTTGTTTCTGATTGGTCAGCCGTGACATTCTGAGGTCTGATATTTCCAGATAATGACTGTCATCAATAACAATTCTGTATAACAGACGGCTCATCCGGGTTCCTGAAGCCGGTCTTTGAGGTTTCTTGTATTATTGTTTTAGTATTAGGAGTACTGTAATGTTCGTCTTATTACCAGAACGATTGTTTTTGTGCGCTGTAATGAATAAATAGGGAATAATTTAAAAATATGATGTTATTTATTTGGTGTACATTATCCCTTAAATGTTTGTC